>JAKSZT010053820.1:7301373-7372443 GCA_026826555.1 Tolypeutes matacus
TGGTTTTAAGAAAAAAAAGCTTGGTTGTAGGAGATAATCCTAAATGAACTAATTTCTTTTTGTTGTTGTTGTTGTTGTTTTTTACCAGGAGGTCCTGGGGATCGAACCCAGGTCCCTCCATATGGGAGATGGACGCCCAACCATTTGAGCCACATCCGCCCCCGAACTAATTTCTTAATCTTCATTATTTTGGATCAAAAAATATGTTGTCTAAATATCTGTAGTTCAAAAAACATACGCATAACTATAAAGCAGAATTACAATGATAATCACCAGAAGAACTGAAATCAGAATTTGACTAAAAGTGGTTTTCTCAGAAGAAGGGAAGTAAAGATTGGCTGAAAATTTTTGTTTGTACTCCTCTGTATTGTTGGGGTTTTTTTGTTTTAGTCATGCGCATCCTATTTTTTAAAACATTGGAATGGAAATTATTATAGTAATGTTATCCTTTAAATAACTAACAGTTAAAAATGTGGCATTTTAGGAAAATTGTAAAGTAGCTTATTTGATCAGAGAATTGAGTTATAAGGGTAGGGGAAGCAGATATCACATGTGAAGGTGACTCTTGGGGAATAATCCAGCCATATTGAAATTTATATTTTTAAGATGTGATAAATCTAAGCCAGTGAGTCTTCAGTGCCTATTTTGTTAGATAAACACTAAGAAAGCAAAACTCCTGTTTTCCATTGAACAGCTTAATCATATACTTGTTCCCTATTGTATTCCTATAAATTGCATAAGGAAAATTAAGCAATTAATTTTTATTAATTTATCATATGAATTTAGTAAGTGAAAGTAAAGCTTTTTTTTTTTTTTTTTTAAAGTAAAGCTTTGAACAGAATAGAGAGACCAAGACTATTTGTATAAATTTTAATTCCATCACCCCCAATCATTTAGTATAATTTCAGAATCTGCGAATTTGGGGATATATTTTATTTCATTTATTGAAGTATTTTTTATAAAGAAGGATTAGGATGGTAAGTAGTAATTTGTTAGCAATAAAAAGTTCTACTGTATCTCTGTCCTGTGTCTCCAGTCTTTAAAAAAAAAACAAAAAACAATGAAAATGGCAAAAACTGCACAATCAAGCTCTTGCATTAGAAAACCTATAACAAGGCATAGGCTAGAGAGAACTCATTGTTTCCTGTATGGTTCCTTAAGCACTTTTTGGGTGCCTTAGAGCCACAATGTACTATAGAAATAGCTCCGTAGTATGGAAACCATCTAATAATGTATAAATCATTCACTATAATGGCATTAAAACACAGGATTCCAGTCATTGCAAAATTTACAACTAAAAGCAGCAGTGAGTTTCTATCTGCTCACTAGATAGAAAGTATTAAAAAAAAAAAAAAAAAAAACCCTACTTATTACTTATTCTTGTGCCTCAATTTTCTTTTTAAACACAGGCACTGTGATTTAATGGATCAACCTCAAACAGGGTTGTAAGGAGTCCAAAGAGTCTCAATTTTCTAAGAGGCTTTCATGTTTCTTAGCTAAAGATCCTCTTAAAGAGATGAGCTAAAAGTCTGAGAAAAACAAGACTAATATCATCCCTGTTTCTTTTTTAGTAAATCCCAGGTTCAAATTTTATTACATTCCATCTCAATTTTGCTAACATCATATGAACCAGACTTCTGAAATGATAGTGGACAAAGTTAGATGTTGTTTAACCCTTGACAAATGATTGATAATCTGTGGGAGTGTGACATTTCTAGGATTTATTATTAATAACAACTAGAACCATCTCGCTCTGTTTTCTCTCAGATATTTCCCTGATTTTTCAAAGTGTTCCTTAAGCACTCTGACAGAAGCAGAACTAGAAATATTAATAGTTTCAACAAATGTTGCGGAAATGAGATAACCTGACCAATTGATGCCATGGTCCAGACAAAAGAGGAGATGCCTCATATCACACATGCTTTCACCATCTGTAGGTCAACTCTGGAGAGAGGGAAAAAATGAGCACATACCTCTGGCACTCATAGGTCTTCCCAGACACCCAAACTGCTGCTTGATTTCATTTTAATTGGCGCAGTTGAACCACCAGTAGGAGCATACTTGGAGGAAGTTAAAGTATTTTCTTCTGCTTATTTAACTGTTTGCTTGGGAGCCATGAATTCTCTCCAAACCCACCACCCTGCAGCCACACTTTGTCCTCTATCTAGAAGACCCTCACCTACATTAACCACCACCACCCCCAATACTGCCCCAGTCCTAATACCCTCCAACCTATTCCATCCTACCCTAAGTCTAGAAAGTGCCACTTCTATGCCTCCCATGCTACCCTCATAAAGGGGGAAAGGGCTAGTAGTGGTTGATAACGAATTTAAGATATATTCAGAAACTTTTCAAAAATGCTTATCATAGGCAGGCAATGGAAAAGTAAGAAGTTGCAGAGTACAGCAGTGGGAATGGTTGGATGGTTCAAGATTAGAGGAGGTAATTATCATCTATCCAAGTCAACTGAAAGGGAAATGCAGAGGTTCTTTAACTTTTTGATGAGTTATCAACAACTGCCAAATCATTGGTTGGGAAAAAAAAGACCAGCAGTATGTACTCTACCTCTGTGCTTTAAGGTTTTCTTGAATGAACCTTCTCAAATATGCCTGAAGTAATCCTCAGCTTAGTCTGACACAAAGTATTCTCATTTGCTAATAATGTCTTAACTTAAATGAAATGAATTGAAAAACAAAGTTCAATTTGTTCATTTATTCAAAGTCAGAGCACATAGCAGGCACCAGCTGGCTGGAAAATCAATAGATTGTTTGAGGTTGGTCTTAATTCCACAAAAGATGTTTGGAAACTTCTTTTGAAAAGTTTCTGGTAAGAACCTGATAACTATTTCTATCACTACAACTTTCCAATTACAAAGCCCTCTGAGAGTTGTTCAGCTGAGTGTTAGATGGGAACTTGGCACCCTAATGATTGAACAACCACTCATTGTTTCTTTTTAGCCTCTATTTCCTCTGATTGTGTTTGCTCTGAATGAACTTAGAGGAAAGAGAGGACAAATAGGAGAATCGTGGTATTAGTCTTAACATGTAAAAAATTTTTCAGGGGAAGAATAATTATTGATTTTATTGATAATAAAATTATGATAGATATGGCTAATGATGATAGCTCTAAGATCAGAGGAATGATAGTGGATGCCTGTTTATTAAAGGAAAATTTAATGAAGAAGAAAGTTAAGGCATCAGCTCAGCTTCTTTAACAGAATTGAGATATACAATTTGTCACACACAAAAAAAGCCTTCTAAATTCTAAAATGACCAACTTTCTTAGGGGCATGATGTACAAAACCTACTCTCAAATGTTTAAAAAATAAATAGATAGTAAGATAGATATATATAGATTAGATAGATAGATGATTAGATAGATAGATAGATAGATAGATAGATAGATAGATAGATAGATAGATAGATAGATAGAACAAATGTGGCAAAACCTTAAAAGTTGGTGAATCTGGTTATCTGGGTGAGGGATATATTGGAGTTCTCTCTATGGAGTCTGTATTATTTTTGCAACTGTCCTGTAAGTTTGAAATTACTTCAAAATAAAATTAAAAAAAAATTTTTTTTTTTATAGCTAGTTGTTTTTCTAGCTGTATTAGAGTAGTTTTACATTCTCTGTGTGTAACTGGATTTTGTCTAGGTTCTTGACTATGCTGCAAAAATGAATTTCAAGAGCACATCACGTTGATTATATCAGTACTTTATTAAGGTAGGGACGGAGGAGAAATGGGAGAAAATAACAGATCATGGGTCCCAGAGAGAGAGGAAGGGGCTGATTATAAGGAGTATAAGGAGGGCTGATTTTATAGAATACAATTTCCCATTATAGATTATAAACATCCAGGTTTGACTTGCATATTGATCCAGGCGGGGAAGAAGAAAACCAGAATAGGGGTCCAAAGGCAAGACACAGAGAGATTCAGCCTTTGCACTTGCCTTTTAAACCATTAATTATTCTGCCCCTTTGTTAATGACATAGGAGGAGTCCCAGCTGTTTATTGTTTTGATTGATTACCCCACCCATCAATCCCCAGGGAGGGCCCAATGATAAGATCCTTGGAGAATATCTGGGACTTCTCCTGGCTTCCAGAGGAAATCTTGTTCCGAATGCCAGAATCTTGTGAAGATCTTCCAGTGGCCATCATGGGGGTATCGATGTCCACATGGACTTCTTGCCAGGTTCCAGATCCATCTATTGATTCCTTATCTAGCCTGCTTCATGTGCACATTTTATACTTTGTGTAATTATTTTAGACATAGATGCAATTTCCCAGCAAATGTGAGTACAGATTTTCCTCTTTGAGTTATTATAAAAGAATAAAGTTACCATACTTTGCATTTCTGTTTCTCTCTCGGTCCCCATCAGCATACAAATACATCATTGTTTTTCCCATGTTTAAAAAACAATCTCTTCAATTGTCTTTACTCACTGCTGCAAATTGTTTCCTTCCTATTCTCTATCCAGGTTTTTAAGTCCCACCACTCCTGATCTTGTTAAGGCCATCCAAGTAACATCCAAGTATTCACGCTCCTAAATCCAATGGTCAATTTTCAGTCCTCATCTTACTTTACCTAACAGCTGTGCTTGATACAGTTGTTCACTTCTTCCACATTGATAGACTTCTTCCCTTTACTTCCAAGATACCACATATCTTGATTTTCCAGCTACCTCACTGACTGTTGCTTCTCAATTGCCTTGACTGCTTTCTCCTCTTCACATCAAACTCTTAATTTTGTAATGTCCTGGAGCTCAGTGCTTGGTTCTTTTCTATTTTATGTCTATACTTAGGTGATCTCATTCAGTTACATGGCTTTGAACACTATATGCCAATAATTCCCAAAACTTTATCTGCATACCAGAGCTTTTCTCCAAACTCCAGAGGTACATATCCGACTGCCTGTTCATCATCTCCACTTTGATGTCAAATAGGCATCTCAAACTCAGTATGTCCAAAATTAAACTCCTGATCTTCTATCCCAAACCTGCTTTACCTACAGCTTTCCCTTTCTCAGCTGATTGAAAAATCTTGACACCTTCCTTGATTCCTCTCATTCTCTCACACCCCACATCCTAATCATCAACAAATACTTTGGGCTCACCTTTAAAATAAATTCAGAATATGATCATTTCTTATACTTACACTGCTACCATCCTGGTTGGATTACCATCATCTTTTCCTTGGATTACTAAATGGTCACTATTTTTCTTCCCTAGTCCCTCCACAGTTTATTCAAGGAGTCAGCAAACTATGACCCACAGGCTAAATCTGGCCCACCACTTGCTTTTGTACCAACCACGAGCTAAAAATAGTTTTACATTTTTAAATAGTTGAAAAAAATTTAAAAAGAAGAATATTTTTGAGATATGTAAAAATTAAATGAAAGTAAAACTTCAGTGTACATAAAGTTTTATTGGAATATAAGCCCACTTATTTGTTTATGGATTGACCATGGCTGCTTTCATGCTACAACAGCAGAGTTGGAGAGCTGTTATAGAAGCTGTATGTCCCTCAAGGCCTAAAATATTTACTCTCAGAAAAAAGTTTGCCAACACCTGCTATATTCTCAAAAGATCATCCACAGTGGTCCTTTTAAAACACAAAATCTTTAAGGAGCTCTCCAGTTACCTCAGAGTAAAAGGCCAAAGTCCTACAAGGCACATAAGATCTGGCTGCAATTACCATGATGACCATCTCTAACTCTCCTCCTGGTTAACTTTGTTTCACCTGCTTTGCCTTCCTTGATCACACCAAGCAGATTCCCCAGCCAGGCCTTGACCTTGGCTTGTTACTCTGTCTGGAATGCTTTTCTCCCAGATACCTGTATGGATAAATCCCTCACCACCATCAAGGCTTTGCCCAAATGGCACCTTTTTAGGGGGACCTCTATTGACCCACCCTATTTAAAATTGCAATTTGTGAGTGACATCAGCAAAAATGGCAAAGGAGCTACACTTTCCATCCCCTCCATTAAAGCAACTCAAAAATGGGCAAAACTCTCAGAATCAACTCTTTCAGAACTCTGGAAATCAACTCTTTAAAGCAACCCAGGTAGTGCTTATTCAAGAAAAATGGCTGATTTTCGGTAAGAACAATGAACTTTGTGGTGTTTTAACTTGCTCCAGTCCCATCTCCCACTCCCTAGCTCAGCAGTAGCCATAAAATGAGCACCTATGATCCCCTACCTGGAGGAAGCAAAATGGACCTCATTGGCAAAGATTGAAATAACTTGATTGTTCTGACCTGTCTGCTGTGGAAAACAGTTCAATGGTTCTTCAAAAAAAAGTTAAGCCTAGAATTACCATATGACTCAGTATTTTAGTGTGCTAAGGGCTGCCAATGCAATATCCCAGAAATGGGTTGGCTTTTATAATAGGAATTTATTAGAGTAACAGCTTACAGTTTTGAGGCTGTGAAACTGTCCGAATCAAGGCATCATCAAGCGATGATGTCTCACCAAATTGCAGCTGAGGGCAACCAGGTACATGGCAGCAGCATCTAAAGATGCTATCTTTCAGAGCTCAGCTGTGGGCAATCAAGCACATGTCAGAGCATAATGGCAGCCTGCTTGTCTCTCCCCTCTCCTCTGGGTCTGTCTCTTTCAGCTTCAAGCCGCTCTCTCAGCCTCTTGGGGTTTCTCTGTCTTTCTGCAGCTAAAGGTGATCCTGGAGTCCTCTCTCACATGGGAGGGTAAAATAGCAGCTCTCTTTCTCTGTGTTTGTGCTTTCAGGCCTCAGTTTATATATAACCCCATTAAAAGGTTTAGGAACCACCTTCGGTCACACAATCTAATCAAAGACCCTTAACTGAAGTGATCTAATAAAAAGGTCCCTTAACTAATTCTAACCAGAAGGTCCCACGTACAATAGGCCTACACACTTACCCACATAGGAATGGGTTAGCTTAAGAACAAAATTTTCTGGGGTCCACAAAAAGACTCAAACCAGAACACTCAGCAATTCCATTCTTAGGTATGTAGCCATGAAAATGAAAAATGTATGTTCACACAAAGCATTTACACAAATGTTCTTAGCAGCATTATTCATAATGGCCCAGAAATAGAAACAAACCAAATGTCCATCAACTGATGAATGGATAAACAAAACATGGTTATATCCATACAATGGAATACTATTCAGCCATAAAAAGAAATGAAGTACTGACATGCTACAACATGGATGAACTTTAAAAACTTTATACTAAGTGAAATAAGCCAGACACAAAAGGCCACATATGATTCCATTTATATTAAATGTCCAGCATAGGTAAATCCATAGAGACAGAAAGAACATGTATGGTTGCCAGGGGCTGGGGTATGAGATGGGGGATTGGGAGTGACCGCTAACAGGAATGAGATTTCTTTTTGGGGTGATGGAAATGATCTGGAATTAGTGGTGATGGTTGCACAATACTGTGAATGCAATTAGAACCATTGAAATGAGTATTACATTGATTGCTTTTCTTACATTGAACCATCCTTGCATACCAGGGATGAAACCCACTTTGTTGTGGTATATAATTCATTTGATGTGTTGTTGAATACAATTAGCAAGTATTTTATTGAGGATTTTAGCTTCCAGTTTCATTAGACAGATTGGTCTGTAGTTTTCCTTTCTTGTGGTGTCTTTATGTGGCTTCAGTATCAGGGTGATGTTTGCATCATAGAATGAGTTAGGCAATGTTCCTTCCTCTTCTATTTTTCAGAAGAGTTTAAGCAGGATTGATTGGTGTTAGTTCTTTCGGGAATGATTGGTAGAATTCACCTGTGGAGCCATCTGGTCCTGGGCTCTTCTTATTGGGAGTTTTTTTGAGGACTAATTCAATGTAGTTACTCATGATTGATCTGTTGAGTTCATCAATTACTTCTTTCATCAATGCAGGCTGTTGTGTCTTTCTAGAAATTTGTCCATTTCATCTAAGTTATCCATTTGTTGGCATACAATTTTTCAAAGTATCCTTTTATGATACTCTTTATTTCTGTGAGATCAGTTGTGCTATCCCCTTCCTCATTTCTTCTTTTATGCATTTGCATCCGCTCTCTTTTTTTCTTTGTTAGTCTAGCTAAGGATTTGTCAATTTTATTAATCTTCTCAAAGAACCAGCTTTTATTTTTGCTAATTTTTTTCTAGTGCTTTCTTATTTTCAATTAACTTAGCTCTGCTCTAATCTTTGTTATTTCCTTCTTTCTACTTGCTTTGGGATTAGTTTGTTGTTCTTTTTCTAATTCCTCCAGGTGTGCATATGTTTGTGCATTTCATGTTGTCGTTCAAATCCCTACATCCCTGCTGCATTTTTTCTATCTTTTTATCTATCTGTTTTACTATCTATCTGATTTCAGATGTACTATTTTTGACATCACCAATTCTTTCCTCTGCCTATTCAAATCTGCTGTTAGTCCAGTGTATTTATTTCTTGCATTGTGCCACTCATCACCATCAGATCCATTATCTTTTTATGTATGTTTACAATTTCTTCAGCATGTTCCCCCAGTGTCTTCTTAATGTCTTTTATCTCTTCCTTCACTTCATTAAGTTGATTCATGATATTTGTTTGGACATCCTTGATTAGTTGTTCCACATTCTGCATCTCATCCTGTTTTTTTAGTTTATTCATTAGACTAGGCCATGTCTTCCTATTTCTTAGTATGGTCTGTAATTTTTTGTTGGTGTCTAGGCATCTGTTTATCTTGATGGGCTTATTCAGTTGGTTAGCTTCTCTTTCTACTCTAGGGTTTTATTTTGTTAGGGTTTGTGCATGTGTGTGTGGTAAGGTTTCTTTTTGACACTTGTTTCCTCTTATTCTATATCCTTGCAGTTGTCTGTGTTCCCTTGGGAAAAACTATTAGGTCCAGAGCAAAAGAAAGAGATAAGAAAGAAAAAGAATAACAGTAATAATAATTTTTTTTGAAAAGGTAGAAGAGGATCCATACAAGAACTAGGAAAATAAATATGTAATACTAGTTAAAAAATCATTAAAAATACAAAGGAATAAGAATATAAAAGGTGGAATAGAAAAAATGAGACAAGAAACAAAATAGAAAAAAAAATAGAATGAATCAAAAGGCTGGAAAGATGAGAGGAAAAAAGAAAAAGAAAAAATGAAGACCAAACAAGAAGAGGTGGAATGAAAGAAAAGCAACAGAAGACAGCAGATGGAAAAATGAAGGAAGGAAAAGAAATAAAGTAGAAAGAAAAAATAAGTAAAAAAAGAAGCAAAAGGAAAAGACAACAAACAAGAAACAAAACAACAACAACAAAAAAAACAACCCAGGAAAAACAGGCTTCCCTCTTAGGCCCCTAGGGAGCTTCTCAGACTGCTGGTGCTCATCAATTGATCACCCTGCAACCTTCCCTCCACAGGTGAGGTACCCAATTTTAGCAATTTTTTTTTAAAGATAACTAAAAACTAACAGATAAAAAAAACCTAAAACAAAAAAATCTGTTAACATGTTCCCTGTCATAAGGTGCCAGCTGGGTACCTGATAACCCAGTGGATCACTCTCTGGATCCTTTCTCTTAGGAGGTACTAGGAATTGAACCAAGGACTTCATATATGAAAGGCAGGAGTTCCTACCCTGAACTACAAGTGCTCCACAGGTTAAGTAGCCTTGTGAAATTGAAACTTAGCTTTGTATTATATATTGCCTAAGCATTACCTCCTAAAAGCCTCCCTGTTGCTCAAATGTGGCCTCTCTCTAAGCCAAACTCAGCATATAAATGTACTACCTTCCCCCCAGCATAGGACATGACTTCTGGGGATGAGCCTCCCTGGCACCAAGAGATTATTACCAAGCACCAACTAGCAATGCATCTGGAAAAATACCTTGACCAAAAGTGGGGAATATTAAATACAAATGAGTGTTTATGGCTAAGAGATTTCAAAGTGAGTCGGGAGGTCATTCCAGAGGCTACACTTATTCACATCTCAGTAAGATCTCATTGACTGCCACAGTAAACAGTGCCTCAAACAGTGGGGCTCCTGGGGGTGCGGCTAGAGATATCCAGAAACTATAAGCAGGGCAGACAACCTCAGGAATTCAGCACCTGGTCAGTGGGACTTACTCTGGAATTTATGCTCCATAGTGTAACAGATTTAGACTCATTTATTGTTTCCATACAGATGGCTCTTCTGTCCCTTTTATTTGAACCTATAATTAGCACTATACTTGTTAAATATATGTCCCAGAGACTTAAATCTTTGGTCTGTTCATGTGCCAGTTGAGTCCTGAATCTCAGCAGAGTTCCACACTTACACTCCAGTTCACTGGACTCGTCCAGGACAACTAACAAAGAGATGATGATAGACAACACCCATCCCAAGGAACAGAGTCTGCAGCTGCAAGCAAGATAGTTCCATCCATCTTCCCCCTGGGACCTAGGCCCCTCTCAATTAGAAACAGAGTGCACATCACCATTCCAAAATTCTCAAGACTGGGGAATGATCAATGGACTAAAATAGATTTATTATTATTCTATTATAGACTTATTGTTATTCTGGCAATGGAGGAACTTTTATAATTGATATAAAAGCAGTGGCCACCAGAGGTTCCGAGAGGAGGGAGAGAATAGGTATACTATGGGGACATTTTCAGGGCATTGGAATTATCTTGCATGACATTACAATGATGGATACAGGCCATTATATATTTTGTCATGGCCTACAAAATTGTGTGGGGTAGAGTGTAAACTATAATGTAAACTATAGTCCATGGTTAGTAGCAATGTTTCAATATGTGTTCAACAATTTTAGCAAATATACCACAATAATGAAAGCTGTTGTTGCTATGGGAAAATGTGGTAGTGGAAGGGGGTGGGGCATTTGGAAAGTCCCTGTATTTTTTTTATGTAGCATTTATGTAATGTAAAGCTTCTTTAAAAATTAAAAACTGAAAAAACCCACTGAAGTGTATGTTCTAACATGGTTAAAATGCCAAATTTTATGTTATGTAAATTTTATCTCAATTTTTTAAAATACAAAAGAAAATCATGTGGTAGGCTAGATTTAACCTGTGGGCTAAAGTTTTCAGACCCCTGGCCTAGAGGATTCTTCTTAGAGGATCAGATAAATCTTCAAAAGAAGTCATCCATAAGCTGGGATTTAAAGGATGATTAGGATTTCAAATATATAAACATAGGAGGGTGGTGAGGAAGAACTCCAGACTGAGGCAGAGGTGTGAACTGCCATGGTACCATCAGCAAGAAGGACCAAAATGCCTTATGCATAGGATAAGAAGGCTGGCAGTAGGGGAGGCAATGTGCTTATTCTCCTACATTTTCTGCCCCGCAGAGATTGACCACCATGGACTGCATCAGCCATACTTCTTTGCCTCTGGATCCTAGAGGAGTTGGCAATGGGGGCATGTGCTGCTGCAGATATACAGTCTCAGGTCCCAGGGTATGACTGCCTTTGCTCAAGAGCCCAAAGAATACCTTAGGAAGACAAGGACAAACCATATAAACGTTTATTCAGAGGGGAACTTACAGACAGGAGACAATGTCCAGGGTGGCAGCTGCACTCCAAGAAGCACTCTGCAGCATGCAACAGGTTACATGAAGACTATATAACAGAAGAACAAAGAAGGCACACAGTCGAACTGTGCAAGATCAAACACTTATTTGTCGTACACAGGATTGTGTATGGGATCCTTTGGTGCACATACGCAGAGGATTTATACAAAGCAACTCCGTCTCTCACGGTCACAGGGCAGAGTTTCACCAGCGTTATCTGCTCTCTACACCAGGTGCCTTCTCATTAAGTGAATCTTCCCTTGTTCCTTGAAGCTTGGCCAAGGCCCTTGGAATACTTTCTGTACTGTTCCCAGGAAATAAGAGGAGGGGGAAGAAAGGCAGGAAGCAAGGTTTGCACTTGAGAAAATATTCACCTTACAGGTCACCAGCTAGAGATCAAAGCACAGGAGAAGAGATAGGTTGGGTCTTTAGACCCAACCTATCCCCAGCTCTCCCTCTGCCTCTTGGCTTTCTTGGCTGTGGCAGTTCTGTCTGGATAGCCATTAATTTCTCTGCAAGCTCCAGTATCACCCCTGCTTCCCCTGTCCATTCAGCCCTAGGGATGGGAATAGCTTTGCCATGGCTAATCCCTGGGTTCCCTAACCGTACTCATCACTTGTAAAATTTTCTGTTCATTAAATTCTCCTCAGTTAATTCTTTGAGTGGGCCATCTCTTTCCTACCAGCACCTATCTGAAGTCATTTCATGGCAGACTGAAGCCAGATCATGGAGGGCCTTGTATATCAGATGGAAAAGTTGGACCTTCATTCACTAGACAATGGAGAGCATTACAGCTTTTAACACAGAGTTGAGTAAGTTGTGCACTGTGCAACTGTATGTGGAGGCTCTGGCTCTTAGACAAGGCTGTGAGATGATTCAGGAGAATACAAAGTAGGAGGCTGTCATAGGGGACATAGCAAGGACAGAATCAACATGATGATGTTATCAGTAGCTAACAGTATTATAGAACACACACTATTAACAGGAAAGAGTAAGAGTGGTCTCTTCAGTTTTAAATAGACACCGTCATACCTATTTAACTCTGAATTAAGCAGTCCCCAGTGCTTCAGAGTTCATCTTTTGCAGTGACCTGGGTCCATTCAGTGCAGAGTCTTCCATCCCTCTGGCTTAGAAACCACTTATAGCTCAAGGTTCTTTAGCATCCATTTCCCATTTTATCACTTTCTTACGTTAGCCCCTGGTGATCCTTGAAACCAGGTTGCCAAATATAAGGAAGACTGTTTGCTTCAAGAAATCAAACCTAGGACCTACAAAGTTGGCAGTGGACAAGTGATGCCTTATTGTAGTGCTCCCCACTTTCCCACATCATGGCACACAGATTAAATAATCCTATGTGCATGCACACTAGAGTACATAAATCAGACTTTTCTTGCCTGGAAGTGACCAATACAGAGTCCCTGGCTGCTACCAACCTTGTCCAACCCCAAGGCTTAAGCAGTTCAATAGTGAAGAACTCTTGAAACCCACTCAAAGTACACTAGTTGTAAAGTTCTACCTTGAAAGTCCACCTCTATATGCACAAGAGTCCCTTCCCATTGGGGTGCTCAAATGAATTACCGTTGGCCTCAGGTGGGGCCTGCTCCCCTTTTAATATTCTACCCAATCACAGACATGTGACTCCTCCCTTGATTCAGTGACGCACAGCCAAGGCCACAGCCAGCCACACTGGACCTTTGTACAAATTAGGAAAAGGAGTCTTTGCTCTGGATGGACACAGCCCAGCACCAGGGTGTGACAGCAGCCAGCCAAAGTCAGTAACAAAACAAGGTTTTATGAAAACCTCATGGGGTTATAGAAATAGAGGAAGTCATCAATAATCTGCCTTGCACAATGCTGCTTACTCATGCTTAACTCAGCTTGACACCTACATGAAGGCTGCCTCCTTACCCTGCTGGGCACCTTTCTAGCTTTCTTGCCAGCCACTCTATCCTCGTGACCCCTTTAGCTGGTAAGTTAGGTCCTTAGGGGATCTTCCCTGCACTTCGGCTTCCCTAGGTAGCTTAACCTTCTGTAATAGCCATACTTGAATACTAAATACTGTTATATATTTTCAACCTCCAGTGTTGTACCAGGCCTCAGGATCTATCTTGTTGATACCCAATATCTCACAGGAGCTTGGCCAGTTCTATGATCCTCTCTCTGGAAGCTTTTGCTATGACTTCGGCAAACAGGTCACCCAATAGCTAGGCCAATCCCATTAATCCAATAGCATAACCCACTAAACACAAGTTATAGCATCAACTCCCTTAACAAAATCAATCCCCTGCCTTCCAAGGTTGGCAATAGAGAAGTCTAGGAGAAGAATAGAAGTTGAAGCTTCAGATTTCAGGTACCCCTCTCTATGTGGTCAACTTAACTCTGGGCTTGATTTTATTAGGAAACCAACAGGGTTTTTTGGTTTTGCTATGCATAAAGTAAGCACATAAGGGTTTCCCATGAGTCAAAAACATATGCTTTCACACTGAGGTTAAAGAACACTTAACTAGTTACATACCCTAATTATATACATCTTAGTTCTCACTTGTGTCCCAGGTAAATCCAGGGCTACAAAAGTAGCTCAAAAGAGATTCAGCAGCCTTGATCTCAGAGTCAAAATGTGGTAAGAGATGAAATTTTTTCCAAATGTGGTAAAGGTTATCATGACCTAAAACCCAAACTCCTCTGTTCTTTGCCAGATATGAATGACCTTTTTGCAAGGAATTTTTTAAAAAAGGAAACAATGAAATATACCTGCGTCACTAGGTGCTTATTACAGACACTTACTCAGCAAGTCTGTCAGGTCAATGGATGAAGTCAAGAGCTTGCCAAACTGAAGGGTCATTGTCAACCAGTGGAACAAAAAGAGAAGGAGAAGAAGAAGGAAGAAGAAAGTTAAATAAGTGTGAGCTGAGACATGAGGCACAGCCTCCTACCTAGAACTGCTTGAGAAATATATTTTTCTTCCCTTTTCTCCTGCCCAGAGAGTTAAGGGCCTCTCAACATATTCACAGTTGACTGGTGCCACATACTAAATCCTTACCTGGAGAACATTCTCCTCTCTAAAGGCTGCATAAGTAAGGCTTCTCTCCACCACTGTCCCCAAGTGTAACTGATGAATCTCCTGTGAGGGAAGAATAACTCATAGATCAGGGAATACAAAACTACAGCTTGACAATGCATGGGCCTGAAACTTGGTTATGCTTCTTTACCTTTTGCCTTTTTGTACATTATTTAGGGCATGAGTAAGGTACATCTACATCTGTATTAGTGTGGCCCCAACAGTACCAGAAAACACCAAATTAAAAGGGCTTTTCTGCATTCTCTGAGAACTTTCAGCACCTTCTTGTTTTAATTAAAGCTCTCCAAGATTGCTTTTCCCATTTAATAATGATAGTTGAATTGGGAAATGGAAAGTTGCAGCTCTCAAGTGGTTTGAAAACAAGCTTCCTTTTTCAAAAAGCACTGGGTGGGAGTGGATGTGGCTCAAGTAGATGAGAGCCAGTCTCCCACATGGGAGGTCCCAGGTTCGATTCCCAGTGCCTCCTAAAGAAAAAACAAATAGCCAATGAGCAGACAATGAGCAAACATGAGGGAGCCATGGGGGGGAGGGGGGGTTAAAATTAATTAATTTTTAAAAGGCTGGGCACTGGAATCCAGGCAATCTGCCACTAAAGCACATTATGACCATTCAAGGACAGGAATTATTCACGCAAAACAGAAATACTTCCTGCAACCTAATAACTTACATTATTTTGCTTGTCAAGCATTAGAATTTCAGAGGACTGTCTCTCCTTGAATTTCCCATAAATCCTCTTAATATAAGAATTGGACTGATTCCTCAAGTGAGGCCAGACCCAATGATTTAGTCTCCTTTGACACGACCTTCCTTAGTTTTCAGGCTGCTATGAGAAACACTACCCAATGGATTGCCTTAAACAATAGGAATTTATTGGCTCATGGTTTTTAGTCTAGAAAAAGTACAAAATTGAAGCATCAACAGGGCAATGCTTTCTCCCAAAGTCTGTAGCATTCTGCTGCTGGTTACCAATAATCTTTGGAGTCTCTTGGCTTGCATCGCTGCCTCACATCACATGGCGAGGTCCTCTCCTTTCGCTTCCAGTTTCATTGTCTTCTGGCTTCTGGCTCCTCCCTGTGGCTTTCTACAACTCTGGCTTCAGTTTTCTTCACTTTGTAAGGCCTCCAGTAATGCTTAATTAAGGCTCACTCTGCTTCAGTTGGGCCACACCTTTACTAAAAATAACATCTTCAAAAGGTTCTATTTATAAGGGGCTCATGTCCAGAGGAATGCAAATTAAAATTAAGAACGTGCCTTTCCTGGGATACACAGCCCAATCTACTGCAAGATGCCTCCCTTTCCCCCGCTTTTATACTGAACTCCTTTGTCCAAGAGTTAAATCCAAAACAGTAGTCTTCAGGGAAGTGCAATAAACATCTATGGGAACAGGCAGAGCTGAGGTGTTTCTCTACTTCTGCACTGCCGTGCACCTTTATTCCTTTTTGGAAGCTCGCAAAGACAGAGTTCAAAGGTCCTAAGTGGAAGAGTTAGTGCTGCCCAGCATGGTGCGACATTCCCCAGGCCCCAGTGAGGAGTATAAGGTGCTTGCCAATCATTAAGCCTCCAACAAAATTTGTTATTTTAAAATACAGAATTGATGATAATATACACTTACAGTAAATTCAATTTATAAGACAAAATGTTGACATACTTCTTCAATTAAAGAAATGCAACAATTGCACACTACTCACCACATAAAATAAGAAGCAAGCTGCCGATTTTTAAAAACCAATGAATTATTCAAATACATAAATAAAATAGTGTTTAAGCAGTAAGGCTTATGCTGAGGGCTATCAGGAAATAACAGAATGTTATAAATTATATGATAAATTATAAATGTGATCACAGCATAATTTAATCATGCCTATTGTATTTTTCATACTTGCAAATCAGAGTCACCATTAGCTATCTTGTGGCAAACTGGAAATATATACCACCAAAGCCATCTTCCCTGCATCTCAGGCATACATATCCATTTCTCAACCTCCCTTGCAATGATCGAGATCTGGTCAATGGAATATAGGAAAAGATAATGAGTGTCACATCCAGATCCATAAAACCTCCTACACAATCCTGTGTTTTCTATCCTCTTTCTCTACAAGACAGATGCAAAGGATCCCAGGGGAGAGTGAAAGGATGTCTGAAAGTTAGAGCCACTAGATGGAAGGAGCCTATGTCCCTGAATTACTACAGGGAACACAGCCAGCCCTACCAACCTGTATTGTACTATAATGTGATGGCGAAATAAATCTTTATTGAGCTAAACTCCTAAAATCCTGGAGTTTAACAAACATTACTTAATTTCACCCTCCTTAATTACATCACATTCTTACAATGTTTTCTTATACCTTTCATTCTTAAATTGAGAAACTGTACATGCATATATTTACTTTTTCCATACTTACCACATATTGTAACTCTTTGTCAATGTTACTTGAATTTCTCCCATACCAAAACAATTCGACAGCAGATAAATAATACAAAATCATGCAATCATCCTTCATACAATTCTTTAGACAGTCATGCTTACTCATGATGCTAAACTTAGAATAAAAATGCATAGAATCCAAATATAAATAGTTGGGAGAAAATTTTTAAATAGTATTAGATTCCCTCACTGGTAAAAATCTCACAATGGCCATTTCATGGAAAAGTAAAGGTTTTCATGAAAACTTTATACATTACTGTCAATAAACATTCCAAAATTTACACAGGAAATCATTGTAATCGGCCAATATATGAGGAAAAAGAACTTTCAAAAAGCTTGTTTCTTAAAAGAAATAATTTTGACATTTATTGACACTTGTGTTCATGTCTTATGACCATTAGAGCCATGTTAATTGCCTGGACTAAAAATAAACCAAGGATCAGTATGTGACAGTCTTCATCACCCATAGATCTCCATCCAATCAAGGTAAATCAAAAATGGAGGGAAGCGGCTGTGGCTCAATCAGTAGGGCTCCTGTTTACCATATGGGAGGCCCCGGGTTCGGTTCCCGGGGCCTCCTGGTGAAGGAGGGCCTGCCCACACGGCGTGGTTGGCTGACCCAGTGAGCACAAGCAGCAAGGGGGGGATAAATAAATAAATAAATAAAATCTTTAAAAAAAAAAAAAAAAGGACCCCAATTGTCTAAACTTTATGGAGTAATTGAATTTTGTTATACATTATGTTTGTTCCACTTTCTTTTAAAAAAAACAATTTATTGAAGTATATCATTCATACATGAACATATATGAACTGTAAGTGTTCAGTAAACATTGTGAACTTACAAAACAAACATGCATAACATCATACAGGGCTCCCACATATCACCCCACTACAAATACGTTGCATTGTTGTGAAACATTTGTTAACAAATGATGAAAGAGCATCATCAAAGTACTACTACTATTGTCTGTATCTTACTTTCCTATACATTATTTTTAAGGATTTACTTATTTATTTACTTTTATCCATTTTTATGCCCCACCCCACCCCTTTTTTGCTGTTTTTGTGTCCATTCAATAGGCAACTCTGTGTCCATTTTCTGCCCTCATTTCTCATCCTTCTCCTCCTGTCTTCCCTAGGATTTGATTCTCAGAATCTCCGATGTGAGAGAGGTGTCCTACCACCTGCACCACATTAGTTCCTGGGTTTTTGGCGTGTCTCATCTTGGTTCTCCCTTGTGTCACTCTCCTGTTACGTCATCATCTTGCTGCGTGGCTCACGGGGCCTGGCGGCTCAACCGCATGCAGGCCCTGGGGGCTTACCTGCACACAGGGTCTGGCGGCATACCCATGCGCATGGGCCTGGTGGTCCACATGCCTTCTATATTTTTCTTTTTTTTATTTTTACCAGGAGGTCCCAGGGATCGAACCCAGATCTCTCCATATGGGAGATGGATGCCCAACCATTTAAGCCACATCCATCCACTTGCTATATCTCTTAAGGTTGACCAAAGATACCTAAAGTTACAGTCTTTTCCCATACAGGATGGTCATATAATAAATCAGGCTTAGTTTATCACCAGCATTCTAAAAACTAGAACTAGGGAGAAAAACTAGGTCTGGGAAACATGCATGGTTTCTAATATAGCAAATGTTTAGCCTATCCTGATTATCACAAAAGCAGGACAGCAAGAATATTCACATGTTCCACTTTCTTTAAAAGTCTCCCACACTATTTTTTTTTCTTGCTGTCAATATTTCTATTTATCCATATTTATTGATATCTCCTTTCATTCCCCTTCTAATTTCTAGGTTTTATAATCTTTTCCTGAAAGTCATCATTTAGTGTTTCTTTCAGCTTGGACTTATAAAAGGTAAATACTGTGAGTTTTTTAATAAAAATATTTTTATTTTAGCCTCACTCAATATTTTTAGCTGGTTATAGGTATCCATGTTGAAGTATTTTATCCTTAGGACTCTAAACAGATTAGGCCATTTCTCTTGCTTTTGATGAGAAATCTACTCTTGGTAATTTAAGTAGTCAGACTCTAGAGTCACACTGGATGACTTCAACACTAACTGGCTGTGTGACTTTGGGCAAGGTATACAATCTTTCTGTGAACCAGTTTCTTTATCTGTGAAATGGAGGAAAATCTAAAGCATATTATACTGGGTTGTTTAAAGATTCATGCATGAATAATGTCTGGGACATAAAAAGCATTTAATAATTGTTACCTTTTATCTTTTTTAAATAAACACATCTTTGGTGAGATTTTCTGTTTTTTTTTTGTTGTTGTTTTTTATCATTTTGTTTATCTTGCTCAGGACTAAATAGATGTCTCCTTGAATCTGTAAACTGTTGCCTTATATTGGTTCTAGAAAATTCTCCTCATTATCTCTTCAAATATTGCCTCTCTTCCATATTTTTTTAAATGAGAACTCCAAATAAATGTACGCTAAGCTCTGTCATTACAATGTCCATATCTAGCTCTCTTTCCTGTTTTTAATAACTTTACTTCCAGGTGCTGTGTTTTAGGTAATTTCCTCAGTATGACTTTCTTTTTTTTATTTATTTTATTTTATTTATTTATCCTCCCCCACCCTTGCCGCTTTTGCTCACTGTGTCCATTTACTGCATGTTTTTCTGTGTCTGCTTGCCTCCCTTTGTTGCATCATCTTGCTGTGCTAGCTCTCCATGCTGTGTGGACCATCAGCTCTCTGCACCGCGCAGACCATGTGGTAGACGGGAGCCCAATCACTTGAGCCATATCCATTTCCCCCCAGAATGACTTTCAATTCACTAATTCTCTCTTCGGCTATGAATAATCTGCTACTTAACCTATCCATTATTTCTTTTTTAATTTTAAAGACTTATATTTTCAGTTCTGTAAATTCTATTTTTTTCCAAATAATAAAATTTATAAAATAAATTTATTTTCAAATTTCATATTGTTCTGTTATTTTTTGCTTTTTTGATTCACAAGAGACCTGGGAAGATGCATGCTTCCTTGAAAGGCAGTACAAAATAGAGACTAAACACACAAATTCTACAGAACACCTGGGTTTCAATCTTCACTTGACTTTGCAATAGCACTGAACTATTGTGACTCAGCTTCCCTGCATAGAGTCCTTCAGTGAAGGGAAATTAGAAAACTCTACTTATCAGCACAAAAAAACAGCATTAACAGCTGACTCATATAGCACATAAGATATGCCCAGTACTATCTTAAATGCTTTGCCTATATTAAATCATTTAATATTTACAACAGCCCTACTGTTGGAATTATTATAATTTCATATTATAGATAGGGATACTGAGTCAAGGAGTTTTTTTTTTTTCAATATGCCTGAAGGTCAGCGGATTTCCTTTCCTTTCTTTCACACTCAGTTCTGTGTGTATATATATATTTGGTACCAGAAAAGGCTTGATGGAGTGGTTGGGATAGGATGGTGTATTAGTCAGCCAAAGGGGTGCTGATGCAAAGTATCAGAATTCTGTTGGATTTTATAAAGGGTATAAAGGGTATTCAGCTGAAAACTATCAGGCAAATGGCTCATTTCTCTTCCTGGAGCTTCCAGGAATGAAGTTCTCTCTTCTTCCATGTCTATGGAGCTCTTTCTTCATGTGTGTATCTTAATCTGTGTTCTCCTTGAATGAGTGTACATTTATATAGCTTACCAAGAGAGTGAGGACTCAACCCTGAGTTGCCCTAATTATGTGGCAGAATCAAAGCCCTAATCTTGATTTAATCAAGTAAACATAAAACCTACAATCAAAGGGTATCATGCTCAGAGGAACAGACCAGTTTACAAACATAATCTATATCTCTTTTTGGAATTCATAAATAATATCAAGCTGCTACAGATGGGGAGGGGAGGAATTCACACCAGCACAGTACACTGTGTTGCCAGAATCCAAAGACTGCAATTTAATTTTGAACACTTTCTTCATTCAAAGTCATTGCTGGAAAAGGCTCATTTTGCAAAGCCACAATTCCTTTCTGAAGTCACATCTGCCTTAATGTCATGTGAGAGTTATGCTCTGATTTTTAAAAGCTCATGGACAACCTGTGGGCAATTGCACACACAGCACATCACTCCTCTGAGCTGGAGAGCTCTTAGAAATAGGACATGAGCAAAGCAGACAAAAGTGGACAGGCAGCCCAGAACACCTCTGAAATACCAAAGCCTCTCCCTCAAAATCTCCTGTCTTCATTACTAAAAAAAAAAGCAAACAAACAAAAACGATCTGCCTAGGTTCACCAAAATCATTTTGTATAATGGGAGAAAAAAAATAGTGCAATGTACTCATCAAAAAATATTTTTGCTTGGAAATTAAAAGAAATGAGTCAAATTGGAGGTCTTGATACAACCAGAATTTAGTATCTACAATGTGTAGGAATAAAATAAAAAGATTAAGGTGAAGAATATCTGTGTGAGCCCAGGGCCCAAGCTCCCCCTCCTTAAATGAAACAAAATGTGTAGCATGTAGCTGCCGGCATGACCTGGACATAAGTTAAAGATTAATGACCCTCCCCAGAGGGAAAAGAACATACAGATGAACATACAGGTATCATAAATTATAATTTTTTCCAGGCTGTACACTTCCTTCCTACAATAACATCACCATACCCCATTTATGTGCTTCATACTACCCTAGCAGAGACTCTGTTATGAAATGTCTTTGTTCTGAGACCCTTTATATTGCCCCTCATTTTCCTGCCTCTTTGCAGAGTGCTATCTTCATTCTTCAAACTGCTGCCTTCAGAGACTCTCTCCTGTGTAAGTCCCAATAAAGTGCATTTCTGATTCAGTGCCAGGTGCATTCTTTGGTCTCGCAGCAGCTCCAATCCATGCCATTCAGTTGTTGGGTTAGAAAATTGGCAAGCCAGCCAGGAGATCAATGGCTTGCTGGCAGGTAGCTCAGGGAAAGGAGAATTGGAGGGGGAAATCCCAGCTTGTCCTATAATGTCCATGTGGGTGTAGTGGCTGCCCTTCTGGATGATTGGGGACCACTGAGAGATTATGGGGATGCCCTAAAAATTCTGGCAGGTATACTGGCTGTGCTACAGCAGATATCAGAGCAGCTGCACTTACATAAGGAAAAGGGAGACAACCATATAGTGGCGGCTAAAGCA
The DNA here is from genome assembly GCA_026826555.1 of Tolypeutes matacus. Classification (NCBI taxonomy): domain Eukaryota; kingdom Metazoa; phylum Chordata; class Mammalia; order Cingulata; family Chlamyphoridae; genus Tolypeutes; species Tolypeutes matacus. The sequence goes on from JAKSZT010053820.1 coordinate 7,323,535, forward strand.
TGGCCCCTGTTAGGAGCCTTGCAGGTGACTACCAAGGCAGAATAAGTGGCAAAGGCCTCTGTGCACCACTTAGAAGAAAAGTTAAAGTTAGAAAAGGAAAAAGTAATTCCTAAGCAGCTTGACTTACCCAGTCCCCACCCCACCCCCCAGGGCCTCTTTCTTTTTGTGAGAGCTATGGGGGAAGGGCTAGGTGTGACAAAATAGGGAACTGTAGGCTAGGGAATTAAGAATCATAATTTGTCCTGTAATTCTCCAATTTAAATGTCTTAACAGCCTTAAAATGAGGATAATTTATCCAATTACCAAATTTCAGTAAGTAAAGAAAAAATCATTAAAAATTATGGAAAGATCTAAATTATAATTAAAACAAATTAAACAATTATAATATATTGCTGAACCTAGCAGTTAGTATGCTTTTAAGGTTATTCACAATTTAAAATTTTTATTAAAGAAAAAAGGAGGTGTTAGCCCCCTGTGGAGGAAGGAAAACAACATTTCTTGCATAAACCATAATGATTTCAATTTTATTTAGCTTGACTGTAATCTCCCTAGGTTTATAGGATACTGTAGCAGTTTGATATTGTTTATGAATTCCAAAAATAGATACTGGGTTATGTTTGTAAACTGGTCTGTTCCTCTGGGCATATTAGATTATATTGGATTCAGAGGTTTCACTTATACTTGATTAAATAATGATTAAGGTTTTGATTGGGCCACATCAGTAGGACGTTGAGTCCCCACCCCCTTGGTGGGCAGGGACTCACAGAGAAAATGCACCACAGAGAAGGGAGGTTGGCATTTTTATATTGGAGCCCCAGGAAGTAAACACACAGAGAAGCAGATAAGTGAGGAAGGAGAGAAGGCTCCATTAGACACAGCAGAGGCCCCGGGAAGAGAGAGGAGCTGTTAGACTGAAAGTCTACAGCTGACCTTGTGGAGAGAGCAGAGCAGCTAAGCCTGGAGAGAAACGAGCCCTGAGACAGAGACAAGACTTATCCCAGCCTACAGCTGATATTGGAAGAAGCTGAGACCACTGAGTCTTAAGAGGAAGAGGGAGGCTGAATCCTTGCAGATGTCAGCAGCCATCTTACCCCAACACATGGCAATAGACTTTGGTGATGGAAGTAACTTACACTTTATGGCCCGGTAACTGTAAGCTTCTACCCTAAATAAATACTCTATAAAATCCAACAGATTTCTGGTACTTTGCATCATCACCCCTTTTAGCTGACTAATACAAATACTAATAAAATTAATTAACATTATATTTATTAAATCTTTAAGATAATGAAAATTATAAGTTCGTGTTTAATAAATATAGATCTGTTCTAAAGTGAAATGACTAGTTTTCACAGAACAGAATAATAAATGTAAGACAAAACTTAAATAAATAAAAGTAAATTTCATTAGTTGCTAATTGTAATATAATAAGTTTATTTAAAGGTAAAAGTAACTTATGGTATAGAAAGTTTGCAAAAGTATTTTCTTAAACTGAAATATTTAAATAGCTGATTCCAGGAAGCCATTATTAAATAGAAATCTGAATTAAAAGCAAAAAGAAACTGCATAAGAGAAAAACCTGTCAGAGGCTACCTCAATCTGCATATTAATGTGGTATTAGGGGGAGGATAATCATAATTCTACTGGGAGTCTTAGGTTTTCATAAAATAATGGGAAAAGTAGCTTTTTCCTATACTGTTAAAGTAAAATAGCTGTTAATGTAATAGTGGTAAAGGTATAAAAGTAAAGTACTAAAAATGGTTATGTTCATTTAATATGCATTAGAAATACTTAGAAAGTATATAAAATTTTAAAAAGACAGACTTCAGTATTGTCAAACTCTCTTGTGCAGTCAAATCAGGCCCCCAGTGCCCTGCATGGTACCTCTCTATTTAAGTTATTGGCTAGGTTGGTCACTACAACCCCTAAAATAATAAAAGTATCTACCACATCTCTGGACATGCTTCTAAAGTGGATGGAAAGTATGTTGCTGTTTTGGACTCCTGCAAAGCTGGCAATAGCTCAATATGGCCATATATACAATGGACATTGCCTCCAGACTGGCTCTGTTTCATAGTGTCAAAGGGTGCTATGCAACAGACTGGTAAAACACTGTAGCTTCCCTCCAAGGGTCAACAGTGCTGCAGCATGCTGGCTGTGTGAGGTATATAGCAAGTGGAGCAATAATTACCAAAGTAATGTAAGTAGAACTTAAACAAACATAATTGGCATTATGGCCTGCCCCCTTGGAGAGACAACATGTTTGGTATTACAAACCCAGAGCTTAGATCTATTAACTGCAGCTCAAAAGGAACTTGTGCATTAACTAGTATTAAATGACATCAGTCTTTTTATGATCATATTCCTAGGAATGGCTCCCTCCACTCATCAATGTCTTTAAGGAGAAGGGAACTGTACAAAGACTCACCCTTCTCATTACATGAATTATGCCACCTACCCCTGCTATCTTCTTTGGAGGACCAAAGAGTCCATTTTATATTGTAAATAACAATGTTTTCCTTCTCACTGCAAAGATCAATACCTGTTCTCCTATGGAAGTGAGGATGTCACATTAGGCAACATATGCAAACTGCCTGGCCTGTACTAAGTGTGGGTCATTGTGGTTACTATATAGTGATTTTCTTTTAAATGGAAATAAATTATGTTATCCTCATGCTTAAAACCGTCCAATTGATGCCCATTGCATTCAGAATAAAACCCAATGCCTTTATCACCAGGGCCTACAAGCCCTACCTTCTAGCCCTTTCTTACTTCTCCATTTTCATTCCCTATCACTTTCCCTCTTGCTTACAGCACTCCAGTCACACTGGCCTTCCTTTAATTCTTACATTCAATAAATATGTACTGAGCATCTACCATGTGCCAGGTATTGATTGGGGCACTTGAAGTAAATTAGTGAATGTGGCAGTTTGAGATTATTTTGAATTCAAAAAGAGAAAGATTATGTTTTTAAACAAATCTGTTCCTCTGAGTGTGATACTCTTTGTATTAAATTCAGTTGAGGGCCGTTGATTAAATTACCTGTTAAGACTGCTTTGAGCATGTGATTTGACTATGTCAGTGGATGTAACTCAGGTTGAGTCTTGACCCCCTTGCTGGGTCTGCTATAAATGGACATACACACACAGACATACACACGGAAGAGATCTCTGTCATTTTTGATCCTGGGGCCCTGGGGAGAGATGAGCCATTTGTCTGATAGTTTGCAGCTGACCTTGGAAAGACAGCAGAACAGCTGAGATTGATATAGAAGGCCGGGAAAGAAATGGGCCTTTTGCCAGGAGAGAGCAGACTGGAAGCCAGGAGGGGAAGGAGAGACCAGGCAGAGATCAGTGATGTTGCTTCAACCTGTGGCAACTGACTTCGGTGAAAATGCAACCTTGACTTGGACTTTACACAGCCTTGTAGCTGTAAGCTTTTACACCAAATAAGTACTCTTTATAATGCCAGCAGATTTTTGGTACTTTGCATCAGCAGCCCCTTTGGCAGACTAATACAGTGAACAAAACTGAAAAACTCTTTCCCACCCAAAGGACTTTGTAGCTACTGTTCTGCTTCCCGTAACACTTTTCCCCCACAGTTGAGCAAGGTCTGACTTCTCATTCTTTAAGCCTCAGCTCAAATGTTACCTCCTCAGAGATTTCTCCAACCATGGTTTTCTCAAATGGTATCCACCTACCGCCTTCTGGTCACTATGTACTTGATCATCTTTCTTTGGTCTCAATTGGATGTCTCATTTTCCAAATTGTTTGATTAGTTTTTAACTTATTTATCATTCATTCATTTATTTTACTAATTAATCATCTGTCTTTCAAACAAGAATATAAGCTCCATGAGAACTGGGGGTTCTCCCTACTGTATCCTCCTATAATAGTGCCTTTCACGTTATACTCACTAAATTGGATCGAATGAATGAATGAATGAATGAATGAATGAATGAACGAAACTGCATCTACTTTTGCTTGAGAATAGTCTCTCTGCTCCAGGTGTTTTTGGTTCATTTGTCAATCTTGGTGTTATCAACCCTGCAATCCCTAGGTTCGGAGGTGAGCATATAACCCAAGTAATGAAAAGGTTCTGATAATGATTGAAGTGATGAACACACAACTATCTGATTATACCAAATACCACTGATCGTACACTTTGTATGAATTGTATGCCTTATTAATATGTATCAGGAAAATTGATTTGTTTTAAAAAAAAAGAGTTCATCAGAAACAAAGCTTCCTCACATATACTAAAACCATTTTTACTCATAACTTCCTTTCAATTGCCAAAATCTAGAGGCAAAAAAAAACACTGAAATTGAGCAGCTTTTCCCAATGAGAACAGCAAGACTTTGCTGATGAAATGGAGGATTTTCTAAGATCTACCAAGTTCTCTGAGCCAACTAGTGGAAAGAAAAGACACAGACTTTAAATGTCTTGCCTGTAGTCTATCATGGAAACAGTGGCGCCTGAATTCAAATCTACCAACTCTGAAGCTCATGCGCTTTCTGCTGTGCCGCTATTTCTGTATTTAATAAAGTGTTTGTTTTCAAATCATTAAAGTATAGGGTATGATTCTGATGCCCGGTTTCTAGCATATTTGACCCCAGAGCGCTTAATTTTTTAACACCCCTCCCTCCCTCATACGAAACAGCTACTTTCAGTAATATTCATGAAACAAAATGAATGCATGTATGGACCAAAATTTATACTTACCAAAGAAAACAATTGCACTTTACAACTCACACTGTTTTACTGTTTCATATGTAAGCACAAATAACAACTCCAAGTTGTCAGAATAACAAATCTGAATAACTCAAGCTCTGCTTTTCTTCCTTATGATCATTGTACTGTTTCTTTTTTATCTACTGTTTAATCACAGAGATACATACCACCACTGGAGACACGAACTGAGCCTGAAGTGAGTGCAATCAATTCCAAACCCACAGGAACTGAGTCTTGAAATAAATATGTGTGACTGAGCCCTGCATATTGGGGTCTGACTGTATAGCTGGGAGTTCTCCCAATTAATGTCTATACAGAATACAGAGCTTATTAGAAGATTATAATATAAATGTGCATATTTGAAGGTAACAAATTTATTATTATTAAAACGCAACCCTAACTGCTGCAATGTGACCTGCAATTAGATTAGAACTGAAACCAGACAATAGTTCTTGTGGGAGTGTTTTGCCATTGATATTGTTTAGAATTGCAGGCACATGGTAATAATAATTTAGTCTGTTTTATTGTTGTGTCTAAATTCTCTGGCAACAATCGCCCTGCCCCCCCATTATTGCCTGCTCCCAGGGCAGAGTGCTCCCATCACCCATCCTTTGCATGCCACTACTGCAAAGTAAACCAAGGTGGGGCAGAAAGTGTCAGCTTTACCCACAAGCAGTCCCGACTGTGAGGGCTACCATGCTCATATACTTAAGTTAAAACATGAAAATGGAGCTTGTCGATGACCATAGGCCAACAGCCTCTGGGTTCCTATATTCCTGCTGCCCCCGCTACGACATCTCCGAAGCGGGGGCCACTTTGGTAGCATTAGGGATCTCTTTTAGTAATAAATTTCTGTCACTTTTAGACCCACCAGGAAAGAAGTGATGCAAACTGAATGTAGACAACCCTCCTTCAGGCAAACAAAAATATTGATTTTTTTCTAAAAAACATGCACTTCTCCTTCAATTCATTTAACCTGAACATTATTAAAGGAGGTAAAATCCATAAGTGAGCACTTTACTGATCTCCAAGTCAGTGCAGGACAACTGTCCAGGATGACCTCACGATCGTGGCCCCAGGCACAGTTTCTATTTGTTGCCCTGTTTATTCAGCATGTTGAGTAAAGAGAATGCCTCCTCTGAATAGAAACAGGAGACCAGGCTGTTGCAAGTACCACAGCCTCTTGTTAATAGGTTTAGCCTAACTGGAAACCATTTGTTTCCTGCAACCTGGGGAGATGGAGGGACCTATCACATCCTGGCTACACTGGGGAAGAGGCATCTTGGACTCTGCCAACCCTCCCATGCTTTACTATGTCTTACTATGTCATCTTAAGCAAACACTTGGCCTCCATAAAACTCAGTCAACCCATCTGTAAAATGAAGATAAAAAATAACCACATTCAGGGCTATTGTGAGAATTAAATGAGCAGACAAAAGTATTTGGCATTCAAGAAATATTCATTCCTAGCCAGCTTCCGTTCATCAAAGCCTGTATTTCCAAACTCTGCCCCACTGAGAGAAGCTGTACCTAGAAAATCTTTCAGTGTCCTTCTCTTTCCATCATTAAATATCCTTCCTATTTGACAAGAACACCTTGCCAAGATACCTTGGTTGTAAGAGTTGGGACTCTAGGGGAGGCTTCAGAACATATGGAACATATATCAGAAAGAGGGCTTTAAGGACATGGACTTTATATTAAGTATACATCACACACACTTACCTTAGAATATAGGACATAAATTAAGTGCCATTTCACAAAAGGACACATACCGAGAAAGTAGAAGTTTTGGAGACAGGAGTCCATGCTAGGCAGATTGTGCTAGAACAGATGCCAGGGGGATGCTATGGAACTTTAGTTTCCTACACATAGGCCTCCAGTGGCCTCATCCAGGCAAGCCCCAGCTCAGCCTCCAGCTATGCTAGGAATGAGGCATCTGGACCTGACTCTGCCAAATCTCCCAAATAGCTATTCTGTCAAGACTTTATCAGGTTTGATTAGGGATCTAACAGTCATGATGCACATAGTAAGCACCCAATAAATATTTGTAGAATAAATGAACAATACAACAATACATAAAAGGCTTAAAATGTAGCTGAAACTCCTTTAGGCTTAACGATAATCAGTCAACCAACCACAAGTATAACTGATATTTATATTAAATACATTACTGTTTTGCTTATCTGGTGAAGATTATAGGATGGGAGGATATTGAGTGCCTAATGGGAAGAAGGGATCAACGTGAAGGTGTAAAGGAAGACATCCTGCAAGGGAAAGAAGGTGATTCTTAAGACATGCATGCTTCATGATTTCTGGAATTTTGCTGAAAATCAACCTTGTTGGGGTTTTTTTTTTCTGATTTACCAACTGACAAATGTGGAAGTGTTTGCATACTGTATAGACATGTAACCAAGCATGAAGCTTGCTGTTGAGCTGTGCAACACACACTTATTAATAAAGCTTTTCACATCAACTCAATGCTAAATGTGGTCCATTCCCAGGTGAAATGAGCTATACTACTCAAGGTTCTTGGTTGCAAAAAGAAGCTGATGCTGGTTAATTTAAGTCAAAAAGGAATTGATTGGAAGGATATTGAATAATTTGCAGAATGGAAGGAAAGGCTGGAGAACCAGGTTCAGACAGCAGTCAAGCTAGGTGAGGCATAATCAAGGCCCAATCCAGCAAGAGTCTTCTTAGGAGGCTGCCACTGGCCCACTTGCCCCAGTTACTGTCAAATCACTGCTTGACAAAAAGCAAAATAATAAGGGCGTTCTGACACCGGGAAGCTAAAACAACAAATGTCCCTGTGCTTCCTGTTGAAATTAAACAGCTGTAGAAAGCCTTCAATCTCATCATCTCTCAAAAACAACCTGGGTGGAATTACTAGTTTTCCAAGCCCAACTTATTCTGCTCAGCATTGTCACTCTAGCCTATGGCATCCTTAGCATAGAAGTTTGTCAAATCTGCAGAGAAGTCAGTGGTCTCATTTTCAAATGAAGCAACCAGATCTTTGACTTTCTTCAAATTAACCAGTAGAGTATTTTTCTTTTACTTATTTACATAATTGCTCACATGCTTGCCCACTCACTCATTCAACAAGTATACACTTCTATATGCCTGGCACAGAGTTCAGTCCTAGGAAATAGAGTTGTGAATTTAAAAGACAGGACAAGCCCTAATGGAATTCATAATCCAGTGGCCCAATCTTTTTTTAAAAACAAACAATTTTATTGGTACATATTTATGAAGCATACAATTCATCCAACGTGTACAATTTGGAATAATCACATAGATATGTATTCATCACTTCAATCATTATTAGAGCATTTTCATTATTTCAATAATAATAAACAAAAAACAGACAAACAAGTAAACAAGAAAATTCTTCACCTCCCAATCTCTCTGTTTCCCTTGCTGTACATAGCGCTATTTCTGCTTATTCTTGCACAATTATTTATTTATTTATTCAGCATTGTTACTGAGATATATTCACATACCAATCTATCCAAAGTGTATAATCAATGGCATTTAGTATAATCACAATGTTGTGCATTCGTCACCACAAAAAAATTTTAGAACCATTTCATTACCCCAAAAAGAAAAACCCCACACCCCTTGGCATGTCTTTTCCAGCCCTACATAACCTCTAATCTAATTTCATCTTTATAAATTGATTTATATTTACATTTTATATATACGTAATCATACACTACGTTACACAATATACTTGGTTCATAGTAGCGCAATCATATACTATCTGTCCTTCTGTGTTTGGCTTGCTTCACTCAACATAATGTCCTCCAGGTTCATCCATGATGTCATATGCTTTATGACTTCATTTCTTTTTACAGCTGCATGATATTCCATCATGTGAATATACTACATTTTATTTATCCATTCATCAGTTGATGGACACCTGGGTTGTTTCCATCTTTTGGCAATCATGAATAACGCTGCTATGAATATCAGTGTGCAAATGTCTGTTTGTGTCACTGCTTTCAGTTCTTCTGGGTATATGTCCAGTAGTGGTATTGCTGGGTCACGTGACAAATCTATATTCAACTTCTTTTGGAACTGCTAACAGTCCTCCGGCAGTGGCTGTACCATTCTACATTCCCACCAACATGAGTAAGTGTTCTTTTCTCTCCACATCCTTTCCAACACTTGTAGTCCTCTTTTTAATAGCAGCCATTCTGATAGTATGAAATGGTATCTCATTGTGATTTTGATTTGCATTTCCTTAATCATTAGTGATGTTGAATATTTTTTCATGGTTTTTTTTTTTTTTGCCATTTGTATGTCTTATTTGAACAAATGTCTATGCAAGTCTTTTGCCCATTTTTAATCAGGTCATTTGTCTTCTTATTGTTGAGTTGTAACATCTCATTATATATCATGGATATTAAACCATTATTGGACATGTGATTTCCAAATATTTTCTCCCATTGAGTTGGCTGCCTTTTCACCCTTTTGACAAAGTCCTGTGAGGTGCAAAAGTGTTTGATTTTGAGGTGGTCCCATTTATCTATTTTATCATTTCCTGCACATGCTTTGGGTATAAGGCCCAAGAAGCCACCACCTACCACAGGGTCTTTAAGATGTTTCTCTACATTTTCTCCTAGTAGTTTTATGATCCTGGCTTTTATATTTAGGTCTTTGATATGTTTTGAGTTGATTCTTGTATAGGGAGTGAGTTAGGGGTCCTCTTTCAATCTTTTGGTTATAGATATCCAGTTATCCCAGCACCATTTGTTGACGAGACTATTTTGTCTCATTAACGTGGACTTGGTAGGTTTCTCAAAAACTAGTTGGCTGTAGAGGTGAGAGTTTATTTCAGGACTCTCAATTCTATTCCACTGATCAATGTGTCTATCTTTATGCCAGTACCATGCTGTTTTGACTACTGTAGCTTTGTGATATGCTTCAAGGTCAGGCAGTGAAATTCCTCCCATGTCCCTCTTCTTTTTCAGAATGCTTTTGGCTATTCAGGTGCACTTGCCTTCCAAATGAATTTGGTAATTGCCTTTTCTATTTCTGTAAAGTAGGCTGTTGGATTTTGATTGGTATTGCATTGAATCTATAAATCAGTTTGGATAGGATTGACATCTTCACGATATTTAGTCTTCCAAGCCATGAACATGGAATGACTTTCCATTTGTTTAGGTCTTCATTGACTTCTTTTAGCATTGTTTTGTAGTTTTCTGCATATAGGTCCTGTGCTTCTTTGATTAAACTGATTCCTTGGATTTGAGTCTTTTTGTTACTTTTGTAAATGGAATTCTGATCCCCTCCGATTTCTTCCTCAGATTGTTCAGTACTAGTGTACAAAAACATTACTGACTTTTGTTTGTTGATCTTGTATCCTGCCACTTTGCTGAACTCATTATTAGCTCAAGTAGCTTTGTTGTAGACTTCAGAATTTTTTATATAGGATCATGTCATCTGTAAATAGTGAGTTTTACTTTCTCTTTTCCTATTTGGATGCCCTTAATTTTTTTTTCTTGACTAATTGCTCTAGCTAGACTTCGAGTACAACGTTGAATAACGGTGGTGTCAGTGGGCATCCTTGTCTTGTTCCTAATCTTAGAGGAAAAGCTTCCAACCTTTCCCTATTGAGTACAATGTTGTCTGTGGGTTTTTCATATATGCATTTTATCAAATTGAGGAATTTTCCTCCTATTTCTATCTTTCAAAGTTCTTTATCAAGAAAGGATGCTGGATTTTGTCGAATGCATTTTCTGCATCGATTGAGATGATCATGTGGTTTTTTTCCTTCAATTTGTTAGTGTGGTGTGTGGCAGTTTGATATAGTTATGAATTCCAAAAATAGATATTGGATTATGCTTGTAAACTGGTCTGTTCCTCTTGGCATGATTAAGTTATGATTAGGGCTTTGATTGGGCCACATCAGTAGGATGTTGCATCCCTGCCCCTTGGTGGGCAGAAACTCAGAGATAAAACTACATGGCAGAGCTGAGGAGTTAGTTGGAGTTTTGATTTTGGAGTTTTGATTTTGGAGTTTTAATGCTGGAGATTTAATGCTGGAGACCCTGGGAAGTAAGCACATAGAAGAGTGTGGCCCTGAGGAAGGAGAGAAGGCTCCAGGAAAAGAGATGAGCTGTTCACCTGACAGTTCACAGCTGGCCTTGTGGAGAGAGGCAAAGCCTAGAGAGCCTCATAGTCTACAGCTGACATTGTGGAGGAACCAGAGGAGCTGAGCCCAGAGAGAGGCAAGCCTTAGGAAAAGATGAACCCAGGGAGTGCGAACCCTGGCAGATGATGGCAGCCATCTTGCTCCAAAAAAATGGCCATAGATTTGGTGAGGGAAGTAACTTAATGCTTTATGGCCTAGTAACTGTAAGCTTCTACCCCAAATAAATACCCTTTATAAAAACCAACCGATTTCTGATATTTTGCATCAGCACCCCTTTGGCTGACTAATACATGGTGTATTACATTGATTGATTTTCTTATGTTGAACAAGCCTTGCACACCAGGAATAAATCCCACTGGTCATGATATATGTTTTTTGATAATGCTGTTGGATTCAATTTGCAAGTGTTTTGTTGAGAATTTTTGCATCTATGTTCATTAGTGATTGGTCTATAATTTTCTTTTCTTATAGTGTCTTTATCTGGCTTTGGTGTTAGGGTTATGTTGGCTTCATAAAATGTGCTGGGTAATTTTTCCTCCTCTTCAATTTTTTTAAAGAGTTTAAACAGGATTGGTGTTAATTCTTTTCAAAATGCTTGGTAGAATTCACCTATCAAGACATCTGGTCCTGAACATTTCTTTGCTGGGAGATTTTTGATGATGGATTCAATCTCTCTAAACATGATTGGTTTGTTAAGTTCTTGTATTTCTTGTAGCGTTACTGTAGGTTGTACATATCTAAGAATTTGTCCATTTCATCTAGGTTGTCTAGTTTGTTGGCATACAGTTTCTCATAATATCCTCTTATGATCCTTTTTATTTCTGTGGGATCAATTGTAACTTCCCCCCTTTCATTTCTTATTTTATTTATTTGCATCTTCTCTCTTTCTCTTTGTTAGTCTAGCTAGGGGTTTGTCAATTTTATTGATCTTCTCAAAATAGCAGCTTTGGTTTTGTTGATTTTCTCTATTGTTTTTTGTTGTTTTTGTTGTTCTCAATTTCATTTATTTCTGCTCTAATTTTTATTATTTCTTTCCTTCTGCTTGCTTTGGGATTGGTTTGTGGTTCTTTTTTTAGTTTCTCTGGTTGTTCAGTTAGATCTTGAATTTTAGCTCTTCTTTTTTAATATAGGCATTTAGGGCTATAAAATTCCCTTTCAAGATTGTATTCACTGTATCCCATAAGTTTTGATAAGTTGTGTTCTGATTTTCATTTGCCTCAATATATTTACTAATTTCACCTACAATTTTTCCTTTGACCCACTGATTACTCAGGAGTGTGTTGTTTAGCCTCCACACATTTGTGAATTTATCTCTTTCCTGTTATTGATTTCCAGTTTTATTCCATTATGATCTGAGAAGATGCTTGGTATAACTTCAATCTTTTTCTATTTATTGAAAGATGGATTGTGACCTAACATGTGGTCTATCCTGGAGAAAGATCCATGGGCACTTGAGAAGAATGTACAACCTGCTGAGTTTGGGTACATTCTGTACACGTCTGTTAGGTGTAACTCGTTTATCATATTGTTCAATTTCTCTGTTTCCTTGTTGATCTTCCATCTAGTTGTTCTATCTAATGATGTGAGTGGTGTGTTGAAGTCTCCAACTATAATTGCAGAGATGTCTATTTCTACCTTCAGTTTTTCCAGTTTGCCTCATGTATTTTGGGGCATCCTGGTTAGGTGCATAGATATTTATGACTGTTGTATCTTCCTGGTGGATTGTCACTTTTATTAATATATAATGGCCCTCTGTATCTCTTATAACTTTTTTGCACTTAAAGTCTGTTTTGTCTGATATTAGTATAGTTACCCCTGCTCTTTTTTGATTACTATTTGCATGGAGTATCTTTTTCCAACCTTTGTATCCCTGGGTCTAAGGTGAGTCTCTTGTAAGCAGCATATGGATGGCTCATGTTTTTTTTCATCCATTCTGACAGCCTATATCTTTTGATTGGGGAGTTTAATCCATTCATATTCAATGATATTACTGTAAATGCATTATTTGCTTCCACCATTTTATTCTCTGGTTTTCATATATCATAGCTTATTTTCATGTCTTTTTATTCTTTTGGTTATCCTTTGTGCTACTCTTTTCTTCTATACTCTCCTCCAAGCCTTTTTCTCCTGTCTTTTTCTTTCAGGCCCTAAGGCTTCCTTTAATAATTCCTGCAAAAAATGGATTCTTTTTCACAAACACTCTTAGTTACTATTTGTTTGTGAATATTTTATACTCGCCTTCATATTTGAAGGACATTTTTGCTGGATAAAGAATTCTCAGCTAGCAGTTTTTCTCTTTCAGTCTCCTAATTGTATCATACCACTGTCTTCTCGCCTCCATAGTTCTGATGGAAAATCCACACTAAGTCTTGCTGGGTGTCCCTTGTATGTGATGGTTTGCTTCTCCCTTGCTACTCTTAGAATTTTCTCTTTATCTTTGGCATTTGACATTCTGAGTAGAATGGGTCTTGGAGTAAGTCTGTTCGTATTTATTCTGATTAGGGTACACTGTGCTTCTTGGACATGTAAGTTCATTTTTTGTGTGAGAGTTGGAAATTTTTCAGCTATTATTTCCTCAAATACTCTTTCTGCCACTTTTCCCTTCTCTTTCTGGAACTCCCATGACACGTATGTTGTTGCATTTCATGTTGTCATTCAACTCCCCGAGTCCCTGCTCAATTTTTTCCATTTGTCCTAGGAAATAAAATTGTGAATATGAAAGATAGACCCTGCTCTAATGGAATTCTTAATACAGTGGTCCAATCTTCACCCCTAAGGAACTCTAGAGACTATTCCTCTCTTGAAGCATTTAATAGTTACCTGAATTCTGATTAATTTGGTGGCCTTCAAATGGTTATTTCTATAAACAAAAACAAAAATATCCCAGATGACTTTCTAAGATTACTTCACTTCATGAAATGTGTTAAGGTTTCATGTTTAGGGCTTTTCTTAGACCTCTCATAAACAGGATTATTAAGGAATGGAAGCTACTCCTTTAAATGCCTGAGACTTAAAACAGCAAAGGAGCCAGCTGAGCCCCTGTTTCTCTAATTACAATTAAAGAAAATAAACACACACACACAAAGTTACAATTAAGAATACCTCACACAAGGAAGTACAGGACTAAGCAAATACGACACTCTTAGCAGCAATCCAAGGTATCCCCCTCCCATCTCCTGCCTTGTGGCAGAATACAATTGACTGTTATTTTGAAAAGGAAAGGCTTTCAGAAGCGTCTGTTGACAACCCCAGAGAAATCAAAGATTTTCTGAAGTCTACTTGATTTCAAACTGAGTGGGGCATTCTTATGTCAATTTGCATGTGTTCTTTAAAATCAATATGAGGGTTTGACAGGCAATTACATGGGGCCACAAACTCATTGCCTGTAGAAGATATACAGATAACATAAATGTGTGGAGTAGGCTGGGTGTAGGAATTAAGCATAAAAATAACCAGTATATTGTTAAAACATGTTTAACAAAACGTGGCCATGGAACTTCATTGCCTATAGACTGCCTGCTGTAGGTAATGGAGAGGGAACCTGACTAGAGTATCAGGAGATGTGGTTTCAAGTTCTGGCTTTAGTTATTAGTCGCATAACCTTGATCAATTTGCATTACTATTTTAGGTTTTAAAGTCCTCACTTGTTTAAAAAAAAAAAAAAAGATCAAACCAAAAGAGCTCCAAGGTCTTTTTTTTTTTTTTTTTTTTAATTATTTTTTTTTCCCCAAGGTCCTTTTTGTTAACAATATTTTCAAGGTTTAATATGGGCCCAACACAACCTATATTAAAACTCACAAGGATGCAAGATAATGACTATTCTGTCTATTGTATAGATGAGGAATCTGAGAGGATAGAATAACTGGCTTTTGACCCCAGATCAGTCTGGTTCCAAAGCCTTGCTATAATTAAGTTCTCTAATCACTCACTTCAATCTGTAGGTGTCATTGCAGGCCATTAACTTGTTTCTAATTAAGATAGTAGGATAAGGAAAATACAATCTAGGAAGACAATCTAACATCTTTATCTGTGACCAATATTTCCTACAAAATAAATGGGTATATATACATTTAAGAAATACTCCGTGCCAAGGACTGTGCTAAATGCAATGTATGCATTGCCTCATTTACTCTTCACCACAGCCCTATGAAATAGCCAGGCTGGGTAACATGTCCAAGGGCACACTGCTAGTAACCCAATCCACACTGGGATTGGAACCCAAACAGTACAATTTTCACTACTTCTTAAAGGCAGCAACTGTCTTATTTATCTCTGGTTTCACCAACAGTGCTGACCACAATTTCTGGGCCATAGATCACTAAGTAGAGTGAGTTGGAATGAGTGAGTTAATACATGCTGTGCTCAATTCCCTCTAAATCTAAGAAAATCTTATTTCAAAATAGAAACAAGAGTAAGCAATGATTTATATCCACATCTTCTCCTTGGCTGGAGGGTTGGCACAAAGGCCATCAGCCTCCAGGAACCAGGCTGCCAACAAACACTAGTAAGATGGATTCTGGTCAGTATTAGTGAAGTTTCCATAACTTTCATGCTTACCATCTCTCAAGGATGTTTTTCTCCCTAAGGAACTGGGCAGAATACACTGATATTTGGGAAAATAATTTAATTTGAAAAATATTACTGTTCTATTATTAGTTTTAGCTTTGGGAAAATCCAGTCTATTTCACATCTATAATTCAGGAAATGTTTCTATTAGAAAAAAGTTTTAAAGCCTTCCCATTGTTTCATTATCCCTCTCCTACACCCACCATTCATTATTATTGAAGTAGGCTAGTAAAATAGGGTATCAATAGATGGATCTGGAACCTGGCAAGAAGTCCACATGGGTATCAATATCCCCGAAATGGCTGCTGGAAGACTCTCTCGAGAAATCCAATTCAGAATGATATTTCCTCCAGAAGCCAGGAGAAGCCCTGGATATTCTCCAGGGACATTATCATTGGGCTTTCTGGAGGATTGATGGGTGGGGTAATCAATCAAAACAGCATACAGCTGGAACTCCTCCCATGCCATTAGCAAAGAGGTGGAATAATTAAGGGT
The DNA here is from genome assembly GCA_026826555.1 of Tolypeutes matacus. Classification (NCBI taxonomy): domain Eukaryota; kingdom Metazoa; phylum Chordata; class Mammalia; order Cingulata; family Chlamyphoridae; genus Tolypeutes; species Tolypeutes matacus. Next base: position 7,339,483 of record JAKSZT010053820.1, read on the forward strand.
TTAAAAAAACAAGCGCAAAGGCAGAATCTCTCTCTCTCTCTTGCCTTCTGTGCCCTGCTCTTACCATAACCCCCATGTGGATCAACATGCAAGTAAAACATGGGCATTTATAACCTATGATGGGAAATTGTAGTCTGTAAACCAGTCCTCTTTATCACTCTTCAGCTTCTTCCTCTCTACCTGGGACCCATGATCTGTTATTTTCTTCCATTTCTCTTCCCTCCCTACCTTAATAAATTACTGCCCTAATCAACGTGATGTGCTCTTGAAATTCATTTCTGCAGCATAGTCAAGAACCTAGACAAAATCTGGTACCATTATCCCTCAGGCACCTTCAACTATAACCAGATACATTGCTTCACTAACCCAATAGTTTGATTGTAACCAAACCTTTTTCTGCCTCTCCTTAATTAGATCACATCCTTTTACTATTTTTGACCATTTAAAAATTTTTCAGCTGTACTAGTCATTTTATACTATGCAAATAATTATGGCATCTGAGTGGTTACCATGTACCAAGCATTAATCCAAGACCTTTACGTATATTACCTCATATAATCCTCAATCCCTATGTTCATTTTACAGGATACTGAGGCTACAAAAAGTTAAGATCATCTTCAATGTAGGAACATGAATTAAATTGCAAAAATACAAGATTTGCTGACAATGAATAAAATCTTTATTATGATTGGTTTAATAGTTAAAATTTGCATATTTCCTAGAGTAGTATATAATAGGATTAAAAAATTACAAAAAGGCAAGCTTTTTCATGATTCATTTGAATTAACTATAAAATTAAAATATCTATTACCTTCAAAAATAACACAAAATATATTCAATATATAACATAAAACTTAATAATCCAATTCTCCTAATTTGCAATTATTTACAAATTCTGAACTAAGGCAAGGGAAGATTTAACTAAATAGTGAAATAAGACAAGAATATTCTCAAATAATTTTATCCTAAGTAATCTATTCTTTGTAGAAATACTTGATACGATATGTTAATTATATGCATTTTAAATTACACTTTGTTAGCATGAATTTAGCCCAATTTAAATTATTGTGTGCCCAGGAAAATACAACTATTCTTTTTAAAAACTATTAGGAATTTTAAGAGTTTAAGAATTCAGACTGACATCTCACCTTACTTATATTAAATGTAAAGAATTTAATCATACCCTTAACTTTTATAATGGAATTTATTCTCATTAACAATATAAGTCATTTTTCTTTCTAAACCATATAATTTCACTCATTTATTTAACAATGTCATACACTCTAGTAAGCAAAGCAAGCAACATTACTTTTTTTAAATAACATCTTTAATTAAAGTTTTTGCAAAGGTAAAATATTAAACTTAAAATAGTCTTAGTACATCAAAATACTAAGTTCTCTAATTGTATTCCAAGGATGGTCTTTAAAACATAATATTCTGTATATCACAGAAGAGCAACCTTGATCTGCAATTGTACAGAATGAGTTTTACAAACATAATAAATATATTTACGCCCTTACACATAACAGTATGTACAACAGCAGTTGACAATAGTAGCTCCGGAACAGCAAAAGGATTAGCCCCTCCCCCTGACACATACTGGACTGATTTAAGGAACATTGACTGCAAGACTAGTTACTAATTCCATCTAGTTCTTCCCTTAAAAGAGAAGAAATAGTTTATTTGAAATGAAAATATTAAGTTTGGTGTGTTCTTCCTTAAACCATAGAAAATGACAAAAGACAGACTAAGGCAGGCTTACAAAGGGAAGAATACAGAATAATTTCCATAGCATAATAGAGGATTAAAATGCAAAGCTATTTAACAGAAACCCATGAGGAAAAACATGAAACAATCATTTTTAACCAATGAATTTAAAATCTGAAATGGCTGATTTAGACAGGTAGGTGAGAGACACACATGAAATAAAATGAAAATGTACAAAGATCAATAAAATATTACATTGCACAAAAGCTCAAAAAGTTCAAGATGAAATAATCTGAAAATATAGGAATTTTCTCAAGTGGAAGAAAATGCTAAGTTATAAAGGGAACTCCCAAAAGGAAATTTTGTCTGTTTTCCTATACAAGGTGTATTTCCCCTATGAAAAGAATGGTGACATTATTGCTCTGAGATAATTAAAAGTTACTCTTAGAAGGAGACAACCCTTTTCATTCCCCCATAAAAGCCAGTTAAAAAAAAAAAAAAAAAGCAAATCTTTGATTTTCACTATAGCAAAAGAAAATCATTGTACAAAAGCTGTATTTTTATGTTCTTGCTTTCTAAAACCAGAAACTTTTAGAAATATGCTCAAGAACACATTTTAATCACTTTACACACTGCTCAAATCTTGATATATTCCAAAAAGAATAACATCAAGGTGGCTTTGATTTTAAAAGAGGCAACACGTAAATATGATACTAGAATAGCATTTAACAGAAAGAAATGTGAACATTTAAAAAAATATAAAAGCCCAATATAAAGATTCCCCCTCATATAACAGACATTTTACTCTAGAAACTAATTGCACATTCAAGAGTTGTTTTTAGCTGTATGTGGCACTCACAGAAATTAAACGTGCTCTCAGGCATTCAAGTGATCTGGTTATCCAAACGACCACCAAGCTAGAGTATATATATTGAAAGGCACACATTTCCCCATTTTATCTAGTAATTTTGGGTAAATTTTTCTTAGCACAGTTGATTAATGTTTTTTTGTTTTTTTTTTTTTTTTCTTTTTAAAAGTAAAAGGTGCCATCACCATCTGTGCAAATCTCTTCTGAAACCTTTAGTCATTGCCATAATATAAGTTAGAAGTATTTTCCTCTTTTGGATAAACATGTTACTTTCATTTTAAAACTGTGAAAGTGGGAATCCTTTGCTTTTTCAAAGGAATGACATTTATGGAACCTAATGAAATGATTTGCTAAATACAATGTTTAAAACATGATTAAGAATTCAAGTACAATAAAAGATAAGCAAGTGACATTCTTACTGCAAGCCACTATAATAAAACTAAAACGTACTGATTATTAAAAAGGAACACAATGTAATATATAAGATCACAATTTGGTATGCAGTATTGTTTCAACCAGCTTTCAGAATTTTCACAGGTGAAAGAAAAGCAATTGCCAAGCATGCCATATAATTAATATGCAATACACAGGTGCAAATACAAAGGGTTGTTTCCTGCTTTAAAATAACCCTAGTGAATCATTCTGAAAGCAGTGGTTGTTCATGTATGAAAATAAAGTTATAAAAACAGGCCAGTATACAATGCTACTATGAATACAAATATTTGTCTACATAGAGGGCCCAAGATAAGAGCTGAATATCATACAGTAATCCAATTCTCAGTAGCATAAGAACTACTGGACAGCAAAAAAGGTTTCACTTAAACAACACTGCAGCACTGCTAAACTTTTATAGGTAGTTCAGGTCATTGACTTTTTTATTGGGTAAATATAAACCTACCAGCAATTTTTTACTGAAGGGCAACTGAAAAACAGGACTTTTGTGATTTCACCCCCCTTCCTTCTCCTTCTCCCAGTTTCAGTAATAAAAAAAAACTGTGTGCTTTAGGAGTAGTGGGGTAAGCAAACACACACACTCATGTTCCCCGGCAAAAAAACAAAAACAAAAAGACTAAACTAAATTAATGTAGTCAAAATAAAAACCGTACTCCCAGTCCTGGCATCTAAATAAAACTTAACTAGTAGCATACTAGAAACCACCATTTACACCAAAGTTAAAGGAACCAAGTTGGTAAGGAGGAAGGGAAATAGGCAAAAAATTCATTAGGCTTTTTGAGAAGTTTAAAGATTTGCATTTAAAAAACAAAAAACAAAACAAAAAAAAACACTATACAATAGCTCACAGTTTTCTTCTTTGTAATATACTTTAAAGTGTGTGTATTACTTCTACAAACACACAAAGGCAAATAAAATGAAGACAAAAAATGGAAGACAAAAAAATCCATAGACAAGTAACTTAAACACATGTGACTTTTTCAAGATAAACCATGAAAAGTTGAATTAGTTTTAAGAACACAACAGTAAAGACAAGTGTTCCTGCAGTTCCCCCTAGGCAGCTAGTTCACACTACGAACACAGCATTGCCATATTGTTCTTTGGAGCCCCTTACACAATACAGAGTTATGCAATTCTTAATGTACATATTAAATTTATTATTTTTAATATACAAGTTTCTATGCTTTCTTTCCAATGTGCAAACTAGAGCCCATGTCTATATTATCAATGACATAAAAGGGCCACCAAATGAAATAAGAGGTAAATTTGTACCTTAGTGGCCTACCTCCCTCCACCCTCAAAATTTTCCCTCAAATTACAAAGTTGCTTTTTAAAAAATTTGTTCAATTAGAATAATAGGCTTTTCAACTCTTTACTAGCAAACACAAGAAACTTTTATAATTACTAAATTGTTTAATAAAAATCCAGGTCCTCACTGCCTGCCCTATGCTTCAATCAATGCTTCAGAACGCTATCTGAATGTTTGTTTAGCTTATAGACTAAACACATTCTACATCTACTTATTTGTATACAATTTCAGCTAGATGCTACCTTTGTGAAATAAACCGTATTCCTGAGGAGCCAATTGGGATTTCTTTTTAAGGTATGAGACTAAAAGAAACAAATACAGTAAGAAAAATTAAACTTGACATTTTAATTCCACTCTACTCAGATAAGACCCAAGTCTTTAAATTATATTTACTACATATGAAAATCTAATTAAAAGAAATACTCATTTCTGGGTCAAGTTTTGCCTCCAAACTAAATGTGATCACCTTTCAACTCTTAAATAGATGTTTCATAAAGCAGGGAAGGAAGAGGTATATGTTACTGAGGAAGAATAGCAAGTAAAAATATTTAAGATGTATTATGAGATTTTAAATTGTTTCCTTATACAAGTGATTTAAAATTCAACACCATAATTCTTACCCTTTTGTAAAAAGCACACACGCAACTTTTACCAAATATAACCACACACAATAAGCAGTTTCAGTTCAATCTATCAAAAGGGAAGTAGTTCATTCCAACAAATATCTTCTGATTTAACCCAAGTTAGAGGAAGGAATATAGACAAAGCTTTACATGCTAATTATCGGTGGCAGGTACCTGTATTTAAAATTGACGATTATGGTTTTCCTACACAAAACCCCAGCCCTCCCCCTTCAACAACCCCAGGTGCTACAGTTCCATGGCTTGCCAGTTAGAAGTAGTGTCTATGTTGTCAAGGTCTATCTTTGTTCCAGTAGCTTTGCTTCTACTGCATTTTTTTGACATGCAGAAGTTAAGTTTTGTTTGGTGTATGTCCCAAGTTTCAAACTGTCCACTTTAATTTTTTTTTTAAGTTTGTTTTGTTTTATTTATAAAAGAAAAGAAGCAACTCTTCACCATTCTGCATCTCCAATAGCTTTGGAAAATATATAATCTCTTCCATTAAGATTCATGATGCCATCCTTGAGATGAAATTTCCATTTATTTTTACTTCTGTGTATCTATATAAAGAAAGAAAAATTAGAGAGACAATCAGAAGACTGAGAAAACAAAACAAATCCATTCACACTCATTAGGTGGGTTTTTTTAAAAAAAATGAATTTATCTGTAATTACTATTATTTTATAGCTCTAAGTACTTTAAAGATCACTGTTCTGCTTTTTTTTTTTTTTCCCATAACTCCTTGTATGTCTTAGTTTCTCTTTTTTACTGACCACCAGGACACCACTACCTTTCCTCAATATTGGCGTCATGTTTACAACTATTCTATTCTTCTTCCCTATATGTAGTTGTCGGCATAACAACTTCTGAATTGATGCCTTTTAATAGTGTGGTCACCTCATAGTAAGCGCATTCTTATTAATATTAGCATTTCTCATCTCTAATTATTTTATCTCTATTCCAATTTAATTGTCTTCAGGATAATCTGAACGTTACTCTTTCCCACTGCCAAAATCCCAATGACAATTCTAGAATTATTTGTAGGTATATACAATTATGGACTGATTTACCAAAATAAAGCTCCATACAGTTATCTCCTACCATGTAACCTTATATGTGGGCATTTAACAAATACTTCTGGGAAGCTTTTTTTTTTTTACCGGGAGGTCCCGGGGATCGAACCCAGGTCCCTCCATATGGCAGATGGATGCCCAACCATTTGAGCCACATCCGCCCCCTTAACAAATACTTCTGAAGGAATGCTAATCATTCAGTTACTTACAGACTTCAAAACTATGTACATCCACAGTTAAGCCATTAGACTTGAATGTCTAATAAATATACCACACTTAACACATCCAAAACTGAACTGATCTTTCCTCTCCCAAACCTGCTCCCCTAACACCTTTCCTTTTATGAGTTGATGGCATTATCATCCCTCGGAGTCTCATGAAAAAACGTTGGAGCCATTCTTCATTCCTCTTTTTGTTTTCTACCACACATCCATGAGAGTCAGGAAATCCTGTTGACTTTTCTTTCAAAACATATACAAGATCAAACAACTCTCACTGCCTCCAATAACATACCCTAGTCTGAGTCACCATTATCTCTCACCTGATTACTACAATATCTCATCCTAGTCTCCTTGCTTCTAACCCTGCCTCCTCATACTTTGCTCTTAACAAAGAGGGCAAAGTAAAATGTAAACCATATCATGCCATTGTCTCTTCAAAATCATCCAGTAATCAACTTCCCATCTCACCCAGAACAATAACCTTACAAAGCTTCACAATAGCTGTTCCCTCTTACCTCTCTGACTTAATCTACTACTGTACTCTCTTTCCTCCCTCACTTCAGTTCAGCCACAATGGCCTCCTTGCTGCTCCTAATACACAGAAGGCAGCCTCTATCTACCCCCAAATAATGGCAGAACTACTCTCCTCAAGTCTTTGCTCAAACGTCTTCTTCCCAAAAGATCTAACATGACTACCCTTTTTAAAATTGCAACCTGGTCCCTTTCCATACCAATTTTCAGCCTCTAATATATCATATTAAATAATTTATTATGTTTTAGTATTTATCTCCCCCTACTAGAATACGCTTTCCAATGGCAGGGATTCTTTGGTTTTGTTCACTGATATATCTCAAACTCCTAGAAGAGTGTCCGAAAGATCACGGACACTCAATAAATATTTCTGAAATGAAAAGACCTCGGTCTCCTTTTTCTCTGACCACAAGTAGAGAAATCAATAATTATCCTAAAAATGTGTATACAAATTTATTTCTAGCATGAACTGAGAGACTACAACCTAGAAGAAAGTAGGATTATACAAAGATATACATGAAAGCAATGAAGAGCCAGGAAATAGGAATTCCACAGACAGGTAAAGAAACTGATTGGATTCTGCTGCAGGACAACTTGCAAAAAAAACAAATGCAGAAAAGTTTCATGGATTAAATAATAGTCAATATCCTCATCATCGAAATTATATTTGATAATAAATGGTAAATATTTTCAATTGAATAATAGCACAAGTACAAAATGAGATTCTAATTTGACCAGCAATACAAACATCATTATTCCTTCTATAATCTCTTCTAAAATTGACTCATTGAAATTCTAAAGTTTAAGGCTTCAAAACTGAACTCCTAAAATTAAAGTTGACTCAAATTATATCCAGCCCCATTTTAACTAATCACTGAATACCACTGTCAGCTAGAACATCGAGTCTCCACCCCTCCTATCATCAAGTTATTTGATTGTTAAAATAACTGCAAATATTAAATTTGTTTACCATCTACCATACTATTTAAAGCTATTTTCAATTTCTTTGTTTAAAACATAGCAATAAAACCAATTTTGACCTTTAAAGTATTACATATACAGTTTGTGCCAAAGGAGAACAAAACCATTTTCTTCTCTTCCTATAATGGGAAAATATTTAGTTGCATATTCTTAAGTCAGGTAAGATAATGGCTTTCTCTTGCCCGATAAATCTGACATATTATGAAATCATATTCTGGCTAATTTGGTTGCAAAAGGTTCCCTTAAGACTTCCTAACAATTAAGGTTTACTGGTTTCTCCTGAAGACTGAAGGTCTTAACCTCAATACTCTTGGCTCTACATATATAAGAAATAACATTTCATGTAATATGCCTGGTATGACATTTTCAGTACACTCAACCAGAAGTGCTTTTTTGCAATAAGCGCAGCTACTTATCATATTCATTTCTATAAAAGCAACAAGAATTTAAGATTTTCTTCAACTATAAAGGAAAAATTCATGCAGGGCAGGAATTTTCTATGTTCATGACTTCCAGTGCCTGGCACATCAGGCAGTCAATAAATATTCACTGCAAAAACCCAATGGGTGGGGAGTGGGGCATGTGAGAATCCCCTATATTTTTTATGTAACATTTATGTAATCTAATTATCTTTAAAAAAATAAAAATTAAACAACAACAACAACAACAACAAACAAACCCAATGGGGGGGAGTGGATGTGGCTCACGCAGCTGAGCGCCTACTTCCCACATGGGAGGTCCGGGGTTCAGTTGCCAGTGCCTCTTAAAAACAAAAAATCAAACAGCAAGCAAACAAATGAAACAAAAAACCACCTCAGAGGAAATGTGGCTCAGTGGTTGAGCACTGGTGGCTTCCCACTTATGAGGTCCCAGGTTCAATCCCTGGCACCTCAACCCCACCCCCCCCCAAAAAAAAACAACAAAAAAAAACCCCAATAGGTTAAGAATTTTCAGCATTTGATAAAAATCTCTGCTGAAATTAAATTATAACTGCCATGTAGTATGTGGATTTATTAGAAACTTAATAATTGTAGTCAGGAAATTTTATTCCAATGCAAATGTTTCGATAAAAATAAATCTCAACACCACCAATAATTATAAAAAAAGTACTTGAAAAAAAAATACCCTGTTTAAGAATTAAGAAAACAAGGAGTCAATAGCTAATTTCAGAAATGGTTTTTAAAATTCCTTAATGCTACCAAAATACAGCAAAGCTCAATAATTTTAAAATGTTTGATAGTTATCAGTCCTATTTATTGCCTTAGTCTTCACCTTAAATATAATAATAATAATAATGATGATGATGATGATGATGAAAGAGTTCTAGAGATTTGTTAAAGTCTTTTAATTTTGAGATAGTCAAATGTTTGAACAAGGCAGGAAGGATGCTTTAGGGAAGAAATACCACAGAAATAATGTCAGTAATTAATCTGATGATGAATCCTTACCTTATCATATTGGCATACAACAACATTTTCTGTGTCAAAGAGTTCTTGTCCTTCCTCATCACTCACATCATCTTCACTATTGAGGGGCTCCTACAAATGAAAAAATGAGAGCTTATTCATTTTATCCCATTGTATTACTACCAAAAGGTCCTTCTAATACTCAATGAAAAGATACACAATGACCTTGATATTGAGAACAACCAAATGCCAAATGTATACATGTACCATAAATGTACTACTGTTAATCAGCTATGTTTTTTTAAAAGTTAGGCAATGTTATTGAAATCCCAAGTAGAAATTAAATACAATTAAAATGATTAAAGTATAGAACTTGAAAATCTCAAAAGATGCTCAACCTTTTTCCTTCATCTATAAGAATAGCACAAGATAATTCTCTGCAGTAATTGTCTAAAGATGAATACAAGTGACTCTAAGAAAATATGATCGTTTAGTTAAGAAAATGGTACCAGAAACCAGAAAGACTGTAAAAATGGAAGGCAATGATGAAATTGGAAAAGCAATAAAGGACTATAAAATATAGGCTAATAGTCTGGCTTGTGTCTTTACATTAAGGACTAGGATTCTGAATACAAATCAGCATATCTTACCATTTTAATGGTGACTGCAGATGCATGAATAATAAAGACATTCAGTATTTTTTTTTTAAGGTGGGGGTGGGCTGGGGAAAGGTTTCAAGCACCAAATTAAGGGCCACTATAAAAACCTAACTAGAGGGAGTGGATGTAATTAAAGCGGGCTGAGCACCTGCTTCCCATGTATGAGGTACCTGGTTCAATCCCCAGTACCTCCTAAAAAAAAAAAAAAAAACCACCTAACTAGAGCATAAAACAACCAACTACTTGTACATTAAATGTGGCCTCAATTGTGGCAGAAAAGATATCTCAGATTTCTAATAAATGGAAAAAGATAAATAGGGCAAAATAAAAATAGAAAGGAAAATAATTGAAATGATAGTAAGACTAGGCCTATACCCACTCACACACACACGTGTGTGCTATATATTTCTTTAACAGAAGTTAGCGACCATGTTAAAACTTTTTTTAAATTGAGGTAAAATGCACATAACATAAAATTCAACACTTTAACCATTTTAAAGTACACAATTCAGTCACATTTAGTTCATTTATAATGTTAGTCAATGATCACTACCTGCCTAGTCCCAGAACATTTTCATAACCCTCAACAAAAACCACATACCTATTAAGCAGTTAATCCTCATCTCCAGCCTCCCTCCCCAAGGCTCTGGCAACCACTAATCTGGCTTTTTGTCTCCATGTATTTGCCTAGTCTGTTCTGTCCTATAGACAAAATCATACAATATGTGATCTTGTTTCTGGGCTTCTTTCATTTAACATAATGTTTTCCAAATTCATCATAATGTAGCATGTATCAGTACTTCATTTCTTTCTATGGCTGAATAATATTTCATCATTTGGATATGACACATTTTATTTGTCCAGTATTCAGTTGATAGTTATTTGAGTTGTTTCCACATCTTGGCTACTGTGAATAATGCTGCTAGGAACATTTGTAGGCAAGATTTTATTTGAACACCTGGCTTTCAGTTCTTTAGCGTATAGACCTAGGAGTAGATTTGCTAGGTTACATGATAATTCTAGGTTTAACTTTTTGAGGCACCACAAGTTCCTTAATACCAAAACCTAGTAAGAGGAGTATGAGGGAAACAGATGTGGCTCAAGCAATTGGACTCCCATATACCATACAGGAGAGGTCCAGGGTTGGATTCCCGGGGCCTTCTAGTGAAAGGCAAGCTGGCCCGCACGAAGTGCTGGCCAGCGCAAGAGTGATGGCCTTTGTGGAGAGCTGGTGCAGCAAGGTGATGCAACAAAAAGACACAGAGGAGAGACAATAAGAGAGGTAGCAGACCAGGGGGCTGAGGTGGCACAAGAGATTGAGCACCTCTCCCCCACTCTGGAAGGTCCCAGGATCAGTTCCCGGTGCCACCTAAAGAGAGGACAAACACAGAAGAACACACAGAGAGCAGACAGCGAGTGCAAAACAATGGGGGGGGGTAATAAATCTTAAAAAAAAAATTTTTTTTTGTAAGTATGAGACCAAAAACTCACAGACAATACCATTCATGAATATATATGTAATAATCCTGAACAAAGTGATTTTAGCAATTCATTAAAAGCTTAATACATAATGATCAAATGATCCCAGGAATACAAGATTTTGGCTTATAATTAGAAAATAAATTAATGCAATTCATCATAAATATCAGGGATAAAAAATCATGATTATCTAATAGATGCAAAAAGTATTTAATGAAAATCAATGTACATTGCAATGACAGATACAGGCCATTATATATCTTGCCATAACCTACAAAACTGTGCAGGAGGGAGTATAAACTACAATGTTTAGTGGCAATGCTCCAAAATGTGTTCAATTGTAACAAATATACCACACTAATGAAGGATGCTGTTACTGTGGGAAAATATGGGAAGTGTAGGGAGCAGGGCATATGGGAATCTGCTCTATTTTTTATGTAACATTTATGTAATCTAAGTATCTTTTGAAAAAAATAATAAATATATTTAAAAAATAAAAGTCAATGCCCATTTATAACTTAAAAAAAAAAAGCAAAACTTTTGGTTCACTATGAATAGAAAGTAACTTCTTTAACTTGATAAAGGGTATCCATTTAAAATATGTACAGTAAACATTATGCTTAATGGAGCAAAGAAAGGATTCCTTTTAAATTAAAATTAAGTACAAGTCAAGGGCACTTAATGCTATCACCATTTCTATAATCAAGGCTGTTTTGGAGGGCTTAGCCAGCAAGACAAGAGAAACTGCCATTTTTTACATATGATTACCTATACAGAAAACACAAAAGAGCGTATAGATATAAGAATTAACAAGAGAATTTAGGAAGGTGGCTGACTCAAAAGATGAGTATTAAAAATGCTACTTATTTTCAAACTACCAACAATGGAAAACATAATGAAATATATGAGAGTTAGCACCAAAAGACACACAGCAGAATATTCTATAACTTTGTAACAGCAAACAACAAGAAAAACTCTAAAGTCTATCATATCAGAAAGACAGATAAATAAATTATGGTATATTCAGTGGTGAAAATAATTACAGCTCTTTGCAACTTGGATGAATCTCAGGAAAATCACCTTCAGGAAAAAATCAACTTGCAGAAAAATAATACAGAATGATTCCATTCATGTTATAAATGGACATGCAAAATTAAACAACATGTTATTTAGGAATTATGATGGTTAAGTACATGTGTCAACTTGTCTTAAGTTACGGTATCCAGTTGTTTGGTCCTGGAAGCACTGGCTTGCCTGTTTCTGTGAGGGTATTTCATCAATTTAAATAATTAGATTGTTGACTGTGTCTATGCAATTAACAAATCAACAAAGGAGTTTGCCTTCAGCAATAAGAGAATTCTCATCCAATCAGCTGAAGGCCTTAAAGGGAAAAATGACTATTTCAGTAGTCAGAAAGAAGAGTTTCTATTTCTACTTCAGCCAGTCAGCTTCTCCTGGGGAATTCATGGAAACTTTCATCAGAGTTCCCAACTTGTGGCCTAGAAGAATTCGGATTTGCCCATCTCCACTATCATGTGAGCCAGTTCTTATAATAAATCTCATAATATTTAAAAATATATATACACATACACATCCTGTCATATGGTAAATATACAGAAAAGCAAGTTAATGATAAACACAAAATTCCTAAGCATGATTATTCTCACAGTGAAGGGAAGGGGAGGGGATTGGAGAGAGGCCCCAGTGGACTTTAAATAGTAATGGTAGGGGGGAGCAGATGTGGCTCAAGCAGTTGAGCCACTGCTTCCCACGTGGGAGGTCCTGGGTTTGGTTCCTGGTGCCTCCTAAAAACAGGAACAACAACAAGCAAACAAACGGGGGGGGGGGGGGACCAACCCAGGGGAGCTGACATGGCTTGGTGGTTGAGCGCCAGCTTCTGGGTTCAATCCACAACCCCAGTACCACATACACACATACACACACACACAAAGTAACAGTAATTCTTTTTTAACTAGATGATGGGCATCCAGGGTGTTTATATCTTGAAATATTTTTTACTCATTTTTATATCCTCAGTGTTTAATAAAACGATTTTCTTTTAAAGATTACTTAATTACTAAGATAAACAAAAAAATGTATCTTAGATTGAAAAAGGAAATTAACAATGAAATAAAGTTGGAACAGTGAGGAAAACAAAGACATTTATATGCTTCTAGAAATATAAACTAAAGACAGACACAAGGAATAGATATGGTTATCTAAGGAACTGGGATGAAATACAGATAAATATGTCACATTTAGCTTTTTTCCTGAAGTTTTCTCTATTCCTAAATGTTGCCGTCCGTACCTATTTAATTACTGAAGTAAAATAAAAGATTACCCACATCTATCTATTCCACCAATGTCTTATCATCAAGGCACATCACGAAGACATAAGCAAAGAATCAGAATTTCTTGACTGTCTCTGCCACCTTTAGAAATACAATTTATATTGGAATACATTCATTTCTTTATTATCAGGTACATGAAGAAATTATACTTAATGGTTTATGAAAATATATATAGCCAGAACAATCTAACAATTACTTTATCTTTAAAATTATGAGTAGCTTCCCAACAGTCTTTGAAAAAATAGGATATGATTTATCAGTATGGCATTAAGTAAAATAGGAAATGATTGAGTAGATTCTCGTTTCAAGTCTCTTACTAGAAACTTACTTCTTCCACCTGCCCATCTTCAGCTCCATCTTTCTCTTTGTCTTCCTCTTCATCATCATCATAATCTTCTTCTTCATCTTCATCGTCTTCAGATGACGTATCCCCAGTTCCATCAACTTGTAACACCAACGGAGCTTGTGACTGAGCAGGCTGGGCCTGTGGTTGCTGTTGGCCAGTTGCAGTTATCTGTGCTTGTGCTGGTGTAGGTGCCGCCACTGTTGTAGGTATAACTTGAGTCTTATTTCCTGTAAATAAGATTTGCTGAGGCTGGATGATGACACCTGCTTGTGGTGAAATCCCTCCAGGAAGAGGGGCTAGTACCTAAGGCAAAAACAAAACAAAACAAAACCATAAATTAGGAAGCGGGATTAAGTAGTTCAGTTTCATTGCTTGGTATATAGAAATAGGCCCAATTGCTAAAGACTCACCAGAAACGGCCACTTCTCATACATATTTAAAGTTACCAAAATAATAAAAAAGCAGTATTTAACTAGTATATTATCTGGCCCACTAAATTTCCTTTCAAATTTCTGAAGGAAAAAAATTTCCTAAAGATAATTGCTAACATTTACTGAGTAGTTGCTACAAATATGCAGATAGCAAGTCAAGAGTTAACTAGATCATGGGCATCCCGGGTCTATTTGTCTATTTGCTTGAGGTATAGAGAGATTTAGTAACTTGCAAAGCTTGCACGGTCAATAAGAGACAAAATGTGAACCAAGGCTTATCAGCTCCAAAGCCCATGCTATTACAATTATGCCACAATGCCTCCACACGAAGAATGCTGCGCTGGAAATCTGAAGAGCTGGATTCTAGGTCTAAGATTATAGATACAGATGCTAGCAGAAGCAAGTCTGGCTTGCCTTCAGGGCTTTAGTCACTTCACCATTAGAGTAGATCAAGCCTGGGTACAAATTGAAACTAACTGGTAGTTTATATTCTGATTTAACTGGTGTGAGAAGAAACATACTCATTGTATTTAATGCTCCCCAGATGAGTCTATCATGCAACCACAGCTGAGAACCACCTGATCAAATGATTTCTAAAGTTCCTTCCAGCTTCTGCATCCTAGGATTCCAAAGTAAACCACAATTCAAAAAGAATTAATTCTATCTACACTATTGCACATTAATGTATTAACAAATATTTATTACAGGAAATGTAATTAACCTGTTTATCATTCTAATTATTAATAAATAAAAAGCACTGAATGCCTATTTCTTGCCACTAGGTTTAAGGAACGCAAAAATATTTAGACATAATATTTCCCTTAAAAAGCTTACTGATAAGGATGTAATAGAAATAAAACAATTACAACTCAAAAAGACATGAAATATAATAAAAGTATGATACAAAAGGTATCATGAGGAAAAAAAATATATGAGAACACAGGAGAATACCAAACTCTGCTTGGGAGACAAGCCATGGTCAGAGAAGCCCTCCTAAGCAGGCAATACTTTAGGTTTGTGCTTTAAAGAGATCAGTCAGACATTTTTGTTTGGTTTGCTTTTTTGATTGGGAGGAGTGGAGAGGGTTGCTAGAAGTAAGGTTAAAGGTGGCATTCTAAAAAGAATGACATCAGGTTGACCCTCAGAAGTGAAAGCAGCACATAACTTTAGAAATCTTTACGTAGGCTGAATTAATGCTCTCTTCCTCTGATATTACTTCTATCATCATATACTTTTATTGACAGTATATGTATTTCTCTTTTTATAAAGTACACTTAAGTTCCTCAAGAAAATAACCATTCTCTTTCATCTTTGTCCTCAAAGTACATAAGTGTAATGCCTGGCACACAAGTAGGTGCAAGTACTTGTTAATTTTGAACTCAACAATAGCTGAAGTAGATAACTGGGTAAATGGCAAAAAATAAACCTGGAGCGTTCAAAGAAATGAGATCTTAAGAAAGATCTTATAAACCATGGTGAGTCATTCACAATTTTCCAAAAGACAATGGGAAGACATTAAAAGATTTTAAGATTGTTAGAAGGATGATCCTATAATTAATTAGAGTGGCAGTCAGATTAGGAAGAGTACCAGACTGGAGGCAAGGAAATCTGTAATGAAGATAATCCGGTATTTTAAGTGAGAACCTATGAGAGCATGAACTAAGGCAATGACAAGAAATTGAGAAAAGAAAAAACTAGTTTTTCAAACACATTAAGGAACTGCAAACGTCAAAACTGCAAATAATGGCAGTCAGAAAAAAAAAAAATCCATATACATCTTGAAACTAGGATGTGTGCTTTGTTCATTCCTGATAAAAAGCCATTCGGTAAATGCTTGCTAAATGACTAGCTTAGAAGGTTGGCTAGAGAAAGGTGCCTTAGAAGGAGAAGAAAGGTGACTTAGAAGGTTGGGTGGAGAAAGGGGGATATGTAGGGACAATTTAGTTTTAAACATGGTTAAACTATGAGGTGTACAGGAATAATCCAGAATGAAAGAGATTATAGCTCTAGAGAAGACTCTAAGAATGTGCATAATAGCTAAAGTCATGGGAAAGGAGAGGGGAAACCACGGAGGGAATTCATACAAAAGGAAGAAAAAAGAACCCCATGGTAATCTTAACATTCTTTTACCTGTTGTATTACAGGAGCTTGTACTCCACCAGGCTGCATTTGTGGTATAACCTGCTGTTGTAGAACCACCGACTGCTGAGGTTGAAAAATATACTGGGCACCATTGGCTGCTCTGACCACCTGAAGAAGCTGGCCTAAAGCAAAATATGTATCCCAAGTTACCAAGTTACCATGTTAGTAGTGATCACATCAAATCACCAGAAGGACTAGAAATTATCAAGTAGGAAGTTTAACAACTTTACTGAGGGCTAGCACCCATACTCAGCAAACTATAATCCTTACCTTCCCTGACTTCATTCCATGTTCAAATACAGTGCCTAAATCTTTTATTTTCCATCTTTATCATCCTTATTCAGCTGTTTTCCAGTAATATTTTAACAACAGATTATGAGATTTCCTTAAAAGCTAAAATTATCTTTGCTAACATATTAGGAGTCATGAGAAAACAGTTAAAGAACAAATGTTTCAAGGGCTCTTGAATTTTAAAGCTTTAAAGAAATGAAAACATAAACCTAATAAATAAACATTTCTATATAATCTATATAATCATTCAAAAATACAGTTATAATTCAGGGACCAAAAGTCAAGTGAAATTCTTATCTTCCTGCATCCTCAATGATGATTACAGTTTAAGGTGTTTTTTGCCCTTAAATAATGTTATTTTAATAATCTAAACCAAATGGTAAAAGAAATATTAAGATTTTCTATCTTTTAATGAAGACAAACCATAAAGGCTAGCTGGTGCAATTTTTCTGAGTTATATAAATAATGGTCCTATTATCTCTAATTACCTGAATTTGTTAATATCTGTTGAACAGGAGTCACACCTGCAGGGAGTGCCAAGGTAGCAGCTGTAGCAGCAGCACTCTGAAAACACAAAAACAAAAGAATCAAAACCACCTATGTGCATAATAGCACCTCAGTTTATCTCTAGCATATGTATTCAAAGTTTATCATTTTAGTATATACTAAAATGAAAAGTTATAACTATAAAATTAAATCCCATTTTATGAAATGGCACAAAAAAGACTGCCAACCCTAAATGATCTACCTATTTTACTTCAATCAATCCAGTAGAACAATATAACTGGATTTTGTCCCCTGAAGAATGTGCTTTAAGGAAACCTTACCTATAATAACAATAATGCTGTACAAAATGGGAAGTAACAGCTTCATTACTTCCACTCTTTGCTTCTTTATCCAGGCAGAAGTATAAATAACTTCATCTTGGAATTCAAATTTGAAAATATATACTATAATCCAAAGGTCTTTTTAGAAAACCTCGTATTAAAAGATGGAACTTGGGAGAATAGCTGGAAATTCTTCAAGATTCCATATCAAAAAGGAAAAAATGTCAATACTGGCATTATATTCTAGGTGAAATGTATTAACAATAATAATTTTACTAGTACAAAAAAATCCCTTACTATCTTAAGAAAAGTTGCAGAACTTTAGATTTACTGCTTCTGGATACTTCTCCCCCAGCCGTCTCCCAAAAGAATCACACCACTGTCTTATGTACTGTTTTTTTTGGTCCTGTGCTTTAAATATTTCCTTGGGTCTCACTATAACCACATTTAGGTACGTTTATTTTTCCTCCCTGTTCAATCTTCTTTAAGGTATCAAGCTTTTGCATATTCAGTCTAACATGTAAATATTTAGAAATGTTCATGTTTGGATATGATTAGGGAGCTATAACTGCTCTGAAGATGCTAATGCCATGGAAGTCAATGCAACATGGAATATTAAAGTAGAGTAATGATATAGCTACTATTTACTCTGAACTCTAGGTATAGTTTTTCAAGAAGATATGCTTCATGTTGCCACTTGATTGGTCTAAGTAATTTCTATATCTTGACCCTGAAATTCCCATTTTTTCCTCCAGAATCCAGTTATAGTCTACCAGGTTCATCCACCTTTAAGTTGGATATCCAACTGTCTAATTTAAAATAAATCTTGTCTCTCTAAGCAAATGAAAGGTAATCTAAGTTTAAGGAACACAATGATCAGTTACTTCTGAGAAATATTATTTAGGAATATTAAGTGCCTATAAATTCATATTTTATAAGATAATAGATGTCCCTCTACTGGTAAACTGACATAGTAGTTTCTATATGGCATACATGGCACAATAACCATCTGTATACCTTCCACATATTCAAGTTGCTCAGTAAATATTTGATGAGTGTAATACCATAACCCAGACCACCCCTTATGACTACTGAAAATTTTTTTCTAGTAATTTTTGAAATTACTGAGTCATGAATAATGTATTATAATAATCATTTCATAAGGAGAACCTGAAAAACTGGTCTGATATAATGTCCTATTGTATAAGTTCCCTAAAATAGCCTTCTGCCTAATATTATATTATCACTACCGCACATTCTCATAAAATTATATGATTTTTCAATATGTTTATTTCCAAAGCATATAGAACAATCAGAAAAATCAAACCTATTTTAATGGTTATCTTTGAATCCAGAATAATACAAACAAAAAAGCAAAAAGCTTTTATTGATAAAAAGCCTAATTTGATTGTTTCAGAAAATGTAAAATGAGAGGAAACCCTAGCTGAAAACATCAAAATAAAATGTTAAAAGACATATGAATGGGGGTCGGATGTAGCTCAACTGGTTGGGCATCCGTCTCCCATATGGAGGGACCTGGGTTCGATCCCCGGGACCTCCCGGTAAAAAAAAAAAAAAAAAAAAAAAAAAAGACATATGAATGTTAAAATATTAATTAAATGAAGCTTCTGACCTCTGATCTGTTTAAGTACACATGCTCTTTAGAATCAATGAGATCTTACTAATCGGTAAGCAATGAGCCACTGATTGTGCCCCAGTCTCGAAACACAATTTTAATTCAGAACTCTCTCCCACATTTAAAATTCTTTGAAAAATAGATGGGTCTATTGCAGGAGAGTCCAACAAAATTCCTGTTTTAAAATGATGCAAATTATTCCCTGGGAAACTATCTTAATAAAAACTACAATATGGATCTTAAGATGATACTTTTTTTTTTAATGGTAGGAGTTAAAATGAAAATGAAATTTTAGGCCTTAGACTTGAAATGGAAATTTTAAAAATGATAAAAAATGAGAAATGATAAGCATGGGATTTGTGATTTGACAAGCAAAAGAAATGATTCCAATAGCTTGAGCTAGAAGTACAGAGATCCTTGATATTCGTGAATTTAAAATTTGCAATTTCTACTAATTGCCTAGTTAATCCAAAGAGCATGCAGAAATGTGCAACTGTTCCACGGTATAAATTTGTGAGGCTATTATGTATAGAAGAAAGTCATTTATCTACAAATGAGCCTTACTTCCTATCTGGCTTAAAAATTGTAAATGAGCCTGTCGTTCATTCCCTACCTGTCACTCACACAGTAGAAGTGAATTTTTTAAAACACTGGCTTTTAGGTTAAAAACAAAAACAGAACCAGAAACCTAGACCTGAAAAATATAAAAAAGTTCATTGCTGGTAGGCTGAGACCTTTTTAAAAATAATAATTCCTACCTTTAAATAAAAGTTTGGAATGAACTTAAGAATGAAATGTTAGAACGGAGATACCATTCATAGTCTATGTATTTGTGAGACATTGCTGGAACAGTCTTTGTTTTAATGTTTTATTTAAAAATTTAGCCACATAGATAAATATCTTCTAATGACCTAAAGGGATGATTTCAATCTAAGGTTCTACTTTAGCCCTCAGAAATACCAAAAGTCTAATTTATAATAAACTCAATTGGTTAAAATGCATTTTAAGGTACCAATTTACATATTATAATAAAAGCTTTTAGACTATACAATTGTTAAAGCAGACCAAAATTTTTTAAAAATTGAATCTGAAGAATAGTTATCTTGATCTATCCAAACAGTTCATTTTTATTTTCAAAAAATCTTAGCTTATTTTCAAAACCTCTTAAAATGGATCTTCTGAAACAGAACTGTACTTGCCATAATAGGTTTGGTAGCAAGCCCCCACCCCCTTTCCAAAACAGGACGAGATGAAATGGCTCCCACACAGCATCAAATTCTTTTGGTATTTTCAACAGAAAATTGCATAATTTTATTAACCTCAATGTGTAAGTATCATGCTAAACCTTAGATTTGCTGCTACATATAATATTCAGTAAACTAAATAAACAACTGTTTTTGCTCAAGTCTTGAAAAAACTTCAAGCTAACATACAATATACTTAGGCATAATCACAATTTGGCTCAGAATAAGGCTAGCCAATCAAAGTGCTTACTTCTGAGTCTTACCATATTTGATGCATTCATATGTTGTAGCAGCTTAGAATCAGGAACAATAACTTGTGGTGCTGCAGCTACAAAAACACACAAATATACACACAAACAATGAACCATGAGGCTATTGCATAATCACAAGAACACTATACAATACTGAAAGCTTTTTTTTCATGTTTTCTACACTTTCTGCACTGAAATGCACTAAAAAATTTGATCTCAGAACATTTTAAGATCCTATGGCAGGGGGTCGGATGTGGCTCAACTGGTTGGGCGTCCGTCTCCCATATGGAGGGACCCGGGTTCGATCCCTGGGACCTCCCGGTAAAAAAAAAAAAAAAAAGATCCTATGGCAAATAACAGCTGCAATATATCCAACCTTGTACTTGAAAACAGCAATGAATAAAGATTTGAGTGACAATATCTAAGTATGCACGGAAACTTAGAAACACAAAGCACTAAGTTCACTAGTTACACATTGCAGGACTTGAACACCTAGACATACATATTTCTGTACATTCTTAAATACACTGGAAAATTTCAAACAAGTTAATCTTATCCAGTGACTCAGTATTAACTGTTTTAATGATACCACTGCTAGAATGAGTTGCTAACCCAGTAACAGTGAGCTCAAAAAGTTATAACTAGTTTTTTGTTTTTAATCTACATAATCCTTTTCTCAACTGACAGAGGGAAAAAAATCAGAAATGGCAATTCTACTTAAGGCAAAAGGAGCTGTTTGATTCCGCAAATTTCAGAGAATAGATAGATAATCCCATTATCCTAATATTCTCTGAGTGAAGAAAATCAAATTTTAATTTATGATGACCTAAAATCCTACTGCCAGGCCTGAAGGCAATAGGAGGAACAGTCATCAAAACAGATTAAGGCTTCAATGAAACACTATCTATAATATGCCCTGAGGAGCACAGAGCAATATGGATGCAATTTTTTCTTACCTATAAACCAAGTTATATAAGTTAAGATATATCACATATCCACTCTTCACTTAAAAGAAACCTAATTCAGTCCACTTTAGACTTAGATAAATAACTATGGGATTGGAGTCAGGTTGGGGGGGGGGAGGGGGAGAGAAGCACTCCGAGGCTCTGTAGCATGTGCCTGTACTACAGGAGGTATGAAACTACCACATCAATCCTGAAGCACTCAGATTGCATCATCCTTCAGATGTCATCAGAACATAGTCCACAGCTAAATGTGTTAAGGATATGCAAGTCATAACGAAGCAGAAGAAATTAAATGTTTGCAAAGTCTTCTCTTCCAGAAACAGGACTCCTATGGGCAGCTTGACAAAACTGCCCATAGGAGTCCATAAGGAAGAAACAATGTGCCAGATCAAAAACATGCTGATTTCTAACATCAAGTGGCATTTCATGATTTGAAATCATCTGCAAATAAGGCAATATTCTGTTGTTTCAGCACAATAAAAAGTTATATGCATTTAACATCCAGACTACAGGCTAGAGCATTTTATTAAATACTATATCTTGGGAAGCGGCTGTGGCTCAATCAGTAGGGCTCCCGTTTACCATATGGGAGGCCCCGGGTTCGGTTCCCGAGGCCTCCTGGTGAAGGCAAGCCCGCCCGCACGGCGTGGTTAGCTGACCCAGCGAGCACAAGCAGCAAGGGGGGGATAAATGAATAAATAAATAAAATCTTAAAAAAAATTAAAAAAAAATAAAAAAATAAAAAAATAAAAAAATAAATACTATATCTTGCTACCACTTTCTTTTCTGTGATAAATTCAAGATTTACTGCTTTTCAACAAATAACAATGAATATGTGCAGGCTTTTGAAAGTAATATACACATGATTAAATTTAGTTTTGTAATGAAACTTATGACTTAAGATATTCAGAATTATACTTTAATAATAGGGAAAACATATCCTTTGCTTTATGTTTATAATGACTTGTGTTTAAGCAAAATTGTGAAAATCTTTAAATAGTCCCAAGAGAGAATTTTTTTTTTTGAGGTACCAGGGCTGGGGATTGAACCCAGGACCTAGTATATAGGAAGCCTGTGCTCAACCACTGAGCCACATGGGCTCCCTCCCAAGAGAGAATTTTAATACAGTTAAAGCTTATGTTAAAGATTCTTTCCTCCCTAGAACTATACCATCAAGCATTCCTTATTCAGTAAGTTGTTTTTTCTTAAAATTATTTGTTGATATGGCAAATAAACCATAGAGCAATTATCATCTTTATGGTAACATCTGAATTCAGAATTAAAATTTTACTTTTATGTATGAAATAAATGATAATTATATCTGCCTCTATTAAAAAAACAAAAACAAACTATGGGACTGAATTTTAAGACTGCCATCATCAGTGTTTCTTTTCTTTCAAAAGGATAGATTCCATTTCTAAGTTGTAAGTAGGAAAACAAATCCTGTCTCACCTTGCTGGGATGCAGGAATAAGCACCTGCTGGGTCTGAGCTTGCTGCGGTACCGTCTGCTGTGGCTGAGCTTGCTGATGGTGGTGGTGATGGTGATGCTGTTGCTGCTGGGGTTGATGCTGCTGCTGGACTTGCAATAAAAGCTGCTGCTCTTCTGAATTAAATCCATCTACTGCCCTAGACTGCATTAGCTTATTCTCCCATAACTAAGGTAAAGAACATTAAAGATGTCTAAGTGACAATGATTTTGGACATATGGCTAAAACATATTTTGCTTTATTAGTAGTCTTTCTATTTATAAAATTCTTCCATTTTTCAAAACTGATACAGCTACAAAAATCAGCCAATCTCTAATTCTTACTCAAGAGTAAACAACAGTGAACATGAATTTTTAAAGTAATAAACTTCATTTTTGCTACTTTAGTGTTAAAGATTTTTATATCTTCAAACTTTCTACAATTTCTTAATTACAAGGCATTATTTACCAAAGATTTTCACATAAGCAATTGTTTAGTAATCAAAGAATATCCTTTTGAATATCAAAACCTTTTATTAAACCATTTTTATGGAAATTTTTCCTTAACACAAAATTTTATGTTGTTTAAATAAAATAAACAGAGCATAAATTCATCCTTTCTTGATCAGAACAATGAGAAACATTATAAAGGCAATCCCTATGTTACGTAAGCCCAACATTTCATCTGTTCAAGCCTACATAAGGAAAAACAGCAATGTTTGATGGTCTCAGAGGTTTTCCCAACCTTCATTTCTTGACATTCTTTCCTCCTTCCACTATGACAAGAGCTGACAATCCCCCCGCCTTCTGCTTAACCAGTTCCATTTTCTCATCTCACCCCAGGATGTGATGGAAAAAAGCCAGCAGTGGGCAAAAGGAAAAAGAAAAAGAAAATATCTACAAATATTCCACCCTCCCTAATGCATTTCCTCTCTACTAGGTTTGGTTAACCATATTCTTATACAGCCTCAACCATATAAGAAACTGCCCAAGAGAGTCACAAAGTATTCCTTGAAAATACAAATGAAATTTAAATTAGTAATTTTGTATACAAATATATCACCATTAAGGGCACAGGGCACACACACACTCAGGTTCTTTATTTTCTCCTCCAGGATCTGCTCTTGTGATACTGCCTAACTCACCTGAAGTTTCTATCAGCTTCTTCAAGAAGCTCCCTTTGTCATATTCACAGGGATTTTTACCTTTTTTTTTTTTTTAATCCCTCCAACCATTCTAGAAATTCTAGCATTGTGTTTACATGCAAGCAGTAAGTCCAGCACATGTATGACAGCTTACTGAAAAAGTAAACTAAAGGTCAATTTCCCAGGGGAACCATCCTCCTGGCATGCACAGTATTTAGAGCTTTCTAACAATATCTATCTCATGGGGTTGTTGTGAGGATTGAATAAATTATCATGTAAAACATTTATCACAGAGCCTAGCATAAAGTGATCAATAAACAATAGTTATTATTACTGGTGGTGGTGGTTTTAATTGTGTAATAGAGCATTTTACCAGAAGTTAGGAAAACAGTTATCCTGGTTTTGATCACTAAATAGTTTTGTGGCTGGCCAAATTATTTATCATTCTTAAGCATTTTCCTCATCTTAAAATGATAAATTGGATTAGATTACCTCTAAATTCACTTCTAGCTGATATTAAACACTCTATTATCACCCAAACTTTCTATACCTCTTTCCCCCTTCCAAAACAAAACAAAGCTTCCTAATCAATGACCTAGGAGTCAGAATCCATCCCAACATGCCACCATCATTGTCAATTTCCCTGTCGAAGCATTTTTCCAATCTATCCCTAGTATTATGGCACTAAATTAGCTCCTTTCCTCCAATCAGTCCTACAAAGTGTAGTGACTGATCTTCCTCAGCAACCCACATACATCCTACAAATAATTATTGAATGTCTTCTATATGCCAGATACTCTTGAGACAATTGAGAACATATAGTGAACAAACCTGAGAAAAATCCCTTATCTTCACAGTCTAAATTCCAGTGGAAACTTATCCTTCCAATCTATCCTTTATAAATAGTGGTCCAGGACTACCAGCAGCATCTGGAAACTTGGTTAGAAATGCTAATTCTCAGGCCCAGCAACTCCGGGAGTGGAGCCAAACAATTTGCTTTAACAAGCTATACAGGTGATTCTAATGTGTGCTAAAGTTTGAGAACACCTGCTCTAAAGTCTAAACCAATGCTTTTCAAACAACAGATTAGAAACTGCAGGTTAGTGGACCGTTAACCCATTAACTAGCAACATAAATAATCCTCATCTAAAGACAAAGCTGCTTAGTACGTATGGCATGTTACCTTACCAACTGCCACTATAACTTGTACCCTATTTTCTAGCAATAGCAAACTACTTGTACTTCCCTGAATATGTCTCACATCTGTATCTTAAGACTATTCTTTATGATTACCAGTTGCCCCTCACAATTCCCAAAACAATGCAAATGTCAAAGTCAAAAAGTCTCAAAGAAAAGCAACAGCTTTCTGTGCTCTACTGCCTCTGTACCTTAGAGATATTTCTTATCACACTAAGACAACCTTATCTATTAAAGTATGAATTCCTTCAAGGCAGAGACTATGTTTCATTCAGGAGCTAACAAAATTATTAAAAACTTACCAAGCATTTAATATATTAATTTCAAAGTGGGGGGGGGGGGACGACTACTGTATAGGATACTTCTGCAGGAAATGTAACATTTCTGGCTACTGTCCACTAAAATGCTAAAGCAAGCATGGCCCCACACATTTCCTAACCACTTAGGTGTGGGAGATTGGGGGAGAAATCCACTGAGAATCAGTATTTACTAAGAGTCATGATATTGTTTTAGGTGCTGTGAGGAATACAAAAATAGCACTACAAAAGTACTTATTAACCCTAAAATAGCAATAAAAAGTTCAAATTAGTTGAATGTTTAGTTTCTTTTCAATTTTATTTCATATACAATTTTAATCTTATTTATCAAAATATTGTTTTGTAAACATCAGCTGTTTAAACAATGTAAGTTTTCAACGACAGTAGTCATTCTAATACTGCTGAAGACAAACAAGAATGCTGAATTGTTCTTTATTTTGCTTAGAAAACAGAAAAAACTCTCCTTCCTCCTCATTTTTATAGTACTCCCTCTCCCCCCAACACAGGAGCTACTGTTTCTTGCAGCCCTGCCTCAGAAATCTTTACCAGGTCTCTGAATTAGAAATGGAGAAAATTCATCTTCTGTACCCCAAATGGTTCAGATATGCATTTTTACATCATGTTAATTAGACCAACAGTAAAATTATTTGACTTATGGTGTGCTTTCTGCATGTACAGACTAATTTTTCACAATAACCCTATGAAATAGGTATTAATATTACCTTTTTTCTACAGAAAAGGAAACTGAGGCATAGAAGTTAGAGCCAAGATCACCAACTAAGAGCAGGCAGAACTGAACACAAAAGTTACATCTGAAGAAATTACCTAGAATATAACAGAGGAAGAAAGAATTGGAAAACATGAAAGAAATATTAAGATAAAATGAGAGCCTAGTTTATGACTAACTGGAGTCCCATAAGGAAAGAAAAATAGAAAGAATGAAGGAAAAGAAGTAGTTGAAGAGATAATGATTGAGAATTTTCCAGAACTGATAAAATGCAAATCCACTCATTTATGAAATACAAATGTAACCAAACCAAGATAAAATTTATAGATACATCATAGTGAAATTGCAGAAGACCAAAGAAAAGAATTTAAATCAGTCTATAAATGACTGACAATTCTCAATAGCATTAAAGAAGCCAGAAGATGGTGGAAAATACCTTTAAAATACTACATAAAATAACTGTCAACACTGGTTTTGAAGAATGAGCACAAAATAAAGACACATTCAGATAAACTAAAACTGAGTTTATGAACAGACATCATCTAAAGAAACTTCTAAAGAATGAACCTCAGGTAAAAGAAAACTGATCCATGAAAAAAAGGTCAGAGAAGAGAAAAAAAAGAATGATAAATCATATGCTCCCCTATATTTCCTGTCTTCTACTACAAGATAAAGATAAGGGAAAAAGAATTGAACAAAATCTCAAATTTTTTCTCAAAACACAGTACAATCACTATTAAAGAAATTTCATAAGGACTCTATAGTATAGTGGGTCATTTTTGTAAGATATTCTTCTACTTGGAATCATTAGTCTCTTAGTTTGTAACAATGTGTTTCTTATATAAGGCAGCCATGTGCCAACCAAACCCTCTGTGTTAAAATGCCCCATCAACTATGCCATTAATAACAATCTCCTAAAACACTATCTGATTCATTATTTTTCATAAGAGTAAGAGTTTGCTTCAAATAAGACTAAAGTAAAATAATACATTATTATTCAGCTTATGATCCAAGTATCTGGAATATCTAGAGCAGTCGTTCTCAATAGGGGGTAATTTTCCTGCCCAGGGGATATCTGGCAACATCTGGAGACATTTTTAGTAGTTACAATTGAGGGCTGCTACTGTCATCTAGTGGGTAGAGGCCAAGAATACTCCTAACATGCTACTATGAACTGAACAGCTCCCTCCAACAAAGGATTATCTGGTCCAAAATGTCAATAGTGCCATGGTTGAGAACAGGCAGATTACTGAATTTCAGATTTATTTCCAATTGAGAATACTCTTCTAACCTTCTTTGCTTTTTTATTGAAAACAGAAGTCATGTTTTATATCTCCCACAGCTCTTGCTGTTTGGATATGGGTAGGTCTGACCATCTACAAATCAGGATGATTTTGTCATTCACTTTGAAGAGAATTTCTATGCCATCTTTCTCACTCATAACCAAACACCAATCCAAAAACACCTTTCATGGTCAAATATAGATTTATTGAAAACCAGGACTATGTCTTATATGTCTTTTCTGTCTTTCATAATTCACACATTAAAGTAGTCCCATAGTGGTTCAAGAGATAATCTCTGGAATTTTTTTAATCATTTCCCTTCCTGAATATTTTACACTTAACTATCAAATTATATGCACTCATTACTTCATCTTAATTTGAAACCTAATTTACCATTTTATCCTTTACAGCATCATGCAAGCTTTTGATAAAAACCTGTGAGATGGCCAAAATATGGAGGGGAGATAGTTAGTGACAAAGTCCATTATAAACCATAAAATGCAAAATTAATATGAGTTTTTATTACCAAGAATGGCTACACCTGTATGGTTCCTATACAGTAGCTAGTAGTCACATGTGGAGATTTAAATTTCAATTAATTAAAACTGAATAAAATTGAAAATTCAGTTCTACAGTTCCACTAGCTACTTTCAAGTGTTTAATAGCCCCTCATGTGGCTATAATACTGGACAACACGGATATAAAACACTTCCACCATCCTAGCAAGTTCAAGAACAGTGCTAGTTGTCCAACTGTAAAAACTAGGGCATGTTCTGGAAATTCTAATGACATTCTGAAAAAATGTAGTACAGAGAATTAAAATAAATTGATTTTAGTCTCACTGTTTTATTTTTAACTCCAGTTATAACCAGTTAAATTCTGGAAACATGTTATTAACCAGTTCAATTAAATATTTACTGATGCCAACCCCAAATGTCACATATTATGGTAGAAGCTGAAGATTCAAAGTTGAATAAAGCACTGTTTTTACCCTGCAAAACTAACCTTTAAACTAAAAACCACTGCACAACTGTAAAATACATAAGTAAATTCAAAAATTCAAATGTAATAAAAATAGAAGGTAGAGGTATTTGGTCTTAAAGACAGTTCATTCTCTTTGGAGAGAATGCCTTATCTCTACTGGAGCCAGTAAGAAAAAACAATTCTCCAGACTTCCATTGTAAAAAGCAAGAGTACATAATCAACAACCTGGGTTGACTATGATTTGACCCAAGGTAAATGACTTTGGGCCTTATTTTCTACACCTAAAAATATTGAATCTCCGACATAAGTTCACAAAACTGCAAGGAAAAGCGTAAGAGTTTAACACAAATTATAAAATATTCACTCCACGTAACACTAAGGAAGAATCAAGATAAGTTTGTTCTCTTGTTACTCATACCCATAAGCTACTTTATGCTGTTTGAGCAATTTATATTGCTATTCCCCCCCAACTCATGTCTTAGAGTTAGTATTCTTTCACTTGTGTTTTTAGAATACCTGTTCTTCACTTTTAGTAACCACCGTATTTTTCTCAAAGTAAACATTTCCTTGTCTCACTTAAACTATCTATTGTTCCTTCCTTCACAAGGGTAAATAATTGCAAACTCTAGAAAAACTGCCCAGATACCTCAGCTGAAAGGATAAAAAAAGACCATAACAAATGTTCCTTAGCTTTCAATAACTGTAATTACTTATTTGTACATAGCTCTGAAGGAGCACAATACCTAATTTCTAAGCAAACAATTCTAAAACTTTTTGTTCTCAGAAAGCTTTTAACACTTTTAAAAATTACTCAGGACCTCAAAGAGCTTTGTTTTTATGGGTTTTATCTATTTATACTTACAGTAATA
The DNA here is from genome assembly GCA_026826555.1 of Tolypeutes matacus. Classification (NCBI taxonomy): domain Eukaryota; kingdom Metazoa; phylum Chordata; class Mammalia; order Cingulata; family Chlamyphoridae; genus Tolypeutes; species Tolypeutes matacus. The sequence goes on from JAKSZT010053820.1 coordinate 7,369,263, forward strand.
GAAATTATAACTAAGAATTTTTAAAGTATTTATTAATTCATTTAAGAATAACAATGAAACCACTACATGTTAACATAAATAACATTTTTTAGTGAGAAATGGCTTAAAAAAAAATAGCACTTTTGAGTTGCAAGCTGAACTGGCCATTTTTTTTTTTTTTTCACAGAACACAATTTTACCTGAATGAAGGACAAGCTATGGTTATTTATATTTGGACATTTGGCCAACCTGGTGGAGCCCCTAAAAGGGACTCACGGGACCCCCCAGACCACACCTGGAAAACCACTATTTTAAGCAACAGGGAGAAAATATTCCATTTGATTTTATGAGTCATGAAAACACAAATGCTAAATAAGAGTATCTAAATATTTTTGCTCAAATCCAAGAGACAGAAAATCAACTTCCCAAGTAAAATATATGAGAAATCTAACATTTGGCCCAGATAAAGGATCTGACTCAAGAGCTTGAAATTCTATGATCAAGCACTTATTCAATCCCCACAACTTAAACCGTATTTAGTATACAAATACATTAAGACCATAAAAAAGAAAAAGGAAAACAAAAATTGTTACAGGTATGTCAAGTAATTAGACCATAAAATGTAGCATGTTCACTGTCCATTAATAATAGCTAATTAATATTCTAAGCACTTTAATATGGTTATTGCATTTAAGCCTCAAAACAATCGCATGGTAACTACCAATTCCCATCTTAAATAAGAAAACTGAAACATGGAAATAGCTTGCCCAAAGTCAGAGAAGAGTTGGGATTTGAAACCCAGCAGTCAGAGCCCAGAGCAAGCACCCTTCACTAAACTATACTGCCTCCTGCAACAAAGTCAAAGGTTCACCCTATTGAAAAATTATGGATTATTTTCAGGTGAAAGAGAATGTTTTGAAGACTAAGTATAACTAAAACATAAATAAAAATTTAAAAAATTTAAGACACCCAAAGATGCAAACTTACAGTTTTTAGTTCCATCAGGACTTGTTCATCCACTCCATCATCCAGAAAGATATCTCTCACATCATTAATAACATCTTCAATCACTGATCTGTATAATTTCGGCTTTAAAGGAAAAATGATAGACTTGAAAAATATCATTTTTCACATATTAAGCATAATAGGTTTTCACAAATTCCAAACAAATTAAATATAATACAAGAGTCATTTTACCCACTACCTAAAACTTACTTTAGAAGGTGACTTTAAAGTATGGCCAATTTAATGAACGTCAGTTGCCTTAGTTAAACAAGCCTAACTGAAAAAGCAATATAGAACTAGATTGATTATTCAATGACTGCATGTTTTAACAGAAGTTTTAAGATTATTTAATGAAATTCATAAACAGATTGTCCTTCAACATACCAGATTCACACAATTACCAATATTTGGAATATTACACATATTCCAAACTTAAAAACTGGTAAATTTGAGGGCTATTGGTGGCATTTGATTAATTAGAAGGTTCCTTTCCTTAGTCCCCTGGTGTTATTTTTAATGATTCAAGTTACATAATCCTTCTGACAAAAAGAGAACAATATTATAGCAATTAAATTTTAAACCCAAAATGCACAACAACGCCGGAAAAGAAACTGGATTTTTATACTGGAAACCATGTTAATATCTAATGCTTTAAAAGCATAGCCAAGTTAGAATTTGTTTTTTTTTTTAAATCCAGCCTGCACTCTCATTACTCACAAGTCCCTTACAATAAACGTACTGTGTGGACATAAGGTCCCAACCTATTTTTTTTTAAATTAACGTTTGCTGTCTTCCAATATTTATTAGCAGAAGACAATGAAATATTTGCACTTACATTTCTAATATATTTCCTGATACTTGATGAACAAGATATTCCTACCAAAATCAAATCCTCTGCAGCCAAGACTTATTGTAGGAAGCATTTTAAATTTCTCAACAATAATGCAGACACACTTTGAATACAATGAAAACGATTTAGATCTAAGATTCTCTTTTAAATTTTAATAAAAAGAAGGGACAGCAATTCGGGAATATCTTCCCATAACAAAACAAAGAAGGCAAATCCTAGCTGCTGCACTGAAACAAAAACCTGGGGCTCTGAAAACTGCCCCCGTTAGGTGCGAATTTGCTGCGTATGAAAGAAAGGGACCCAGGAATAAAAAGAGCTCTGCACGCGCCTGCCTCTCGCCTCGGGAGCACGCACCTCCCAGCCCCGCTCGCAGCAGCTCTCACTATTTAAAGCCTGATCTGGTGTTTAAATGGAGAGGCGGTGACGTAGGCCTGAAAAGCACCTTCCCATCCTGGCAGAGTCTATATTAGAGAGCGGCAATGGCTCTATATAAACAGGGCAGCCAAAGGGAGGAGGACCACAAGGCTCAGGGACTGAAAAGCAGGGCAAGCGGCCGCAGCCATGATGGATCGACCCGAGTCGCCAACGGTACGGTGTCGGGCGGCCGCGGGCTTGTCTGCGGCTTTTGGGACCGGGCAAAAACGTGTTTTATTGTCAAAATAAAAATAAGCGACTCGGGTGGATTAGTGATCACATTGCGTTGGTGACTGAAAAGGTTATTTATGTGACTGCTTTTTGCAAACCTAGGTGATCGCAAGTAACCAAAAAGGGACAAACGGGGAGTAGTAGGCAAATTTTAAGGCGAAAGCGGGGGCACTTTGACCACTGTAGGCTTTTTTGTTTGTCTTGGTGCTTTTGCTAGTTGAAGATACAATGGGGTTTTGCTTCCCCTTCGCCATTTTACCGATTCCGAAGGAACCAAGATAAGTGCTTTTCAACCTTGGTCCTTTTAAGAAAATAAAAAATAAAAAAAATTTAAAAAGCATAAAATGGCCCCACTGAAGGTTTCCAAAGCACAACCGCCAGGAAGACCCAAAGTAACTCCCCCAACCCACCCCCAAAGTAGCCATTAACCTTCCCACTGCATTCAAGTGGATCACGGCGGGTCTTGGGATTCGCCCAACTCCCCAGACATGGTGGTTCTGAGGCTGCTCGGGGAGCCGCTCTCGAGCCGGAGCAGACCGGCCCGCTTCGAGGGGAAGCGGAGGCTCCGCTCCCTCCCTCCGCCCCGGCCCAACCGCCTCCGCGGCCCGGCCCTCCCCGCGGCAGCCCAGGCCCCGCCGCCGATAGGACCAGGGACTGACGCTAATAGATCGGAAGAGCGTCAGTCCCTGGTCCTATAGCACC
>JAKSZT010053820.1:7372843-7408814 GCA_026826555.1 Tolypeutes matacus
CTTAGCCCCCCCCGCCCCGCCGCCCGGCCCGGTCCGCCCAAGGCGGGAAGCGGCGGCGGCGGCCGCGCGGGCGGCTGAGGAGAGTATCGAGGCCGGTGTCGCCGCCGTCCCCGCCCCCGCCCGGTCCGGCCGTTGCTGCCGCCTGAACGAAGCCCCCGCCGGCCACCGAACCACGTCCTTACCACGGTGTTTGTATTTGCCGAGTTCGCCATTTCCACACACAACACAAACAAGAGGGGGGGAACCCTGAGAAAACAAAATCAAAACAAAACCAAAAAAAAAAAAAAAAAAAAAAAAAGCCGAAACACCCGGAGGGTGACCCAAGGCACCGCAAGATGATGGAAAAATTTTAAACAAAATCGAATCCTGAAAGAGTAGAGAGGGGAGCGGTGAGAGGAGGAGGGGGCACTCTTCCCGGAGCTAAAAACCTCGAGAATCGCCTTTTAAAAAAAAAAAGCCACGACCCTTCAGGGGTCTGGGGGGCGTTGCCCGCTCCCCACCCCGCGCGAAGGAGGGAAACCACCACCGGCCGCCGCTCCCCGCACCACCGCTGCCGCCACCGGCTGCAGCTCCAGCCGTCCGTCCGCCCGCTTCTCCCCTATATATAGCGAGCCAACAAGCTGCGCGAGCCGCCGCCACCGCCGCTGCCGCCGAGAGACAGGGCGGAGGGGGAGGGAGGGGCGGAAAGGGCGGGGGCGGAGGTGGGCGGGGCTGAGCGCGAGACACCGCGAGAGCCGCCTGCGCAGGCGCGCCGGGGCGGAGGCCGCTGCGGGCCGCGTCGTCACGCGACGTGTAGAGTGCTGGCGGGCGGAGCCCGCGAACTGGAGTAATGAAGTGCCGCCATCACAAGTGTCACGTGTTCACGTGGCTGGCACCCAGGCGGAAGTCCCCGACAGCTCGTTTGGACGAGAAGCTTGCAAAAGACAGTGCTGGAAAAAGCGCGAGCTCTAGTCACACTCGAGGGACCGCCTCCTGGCAGACGTCTACTCGCCGTCCCGCGCTGGAGGAGCTGGGGAACGTGGACCAGGAGGTGGCAGCTGCCTCGCTAGGGATGGCCGCGAAGGAGGCTCGGTCACGTGGGCCAGCTTCCGGCCCGGGGCGCGCTGGGACGCAGGGCAGAGTTTCAAGTGTAGGAAGGGCTCTGCGTTCACGCTTCTCGGCGAGGTCGGTCCTTTCGCTCGCCTATTTGTGTACGTGTTTCCAAAGAGAATTAAATCGCGTTGGGGCCCACTGTTTTAACATTCCTGAAGCAGTAACTCCCTGAAATCGGCTGATGTGTTTGTCTCCACACGGTATCAGATGATGAAGTCTTTCTGCTTAGGTACCCCCAAAGTATTCGGTCTCCACTTGCCCACGTACTTGAAGAAACTTCTCACCCTAGTGGAAATGCCAAAAAATAAGCGGAATTCCGACCATGACAGCCCGAAAGATTACGCTGATAATTTTTAAAATATTTCCAAAATACTGTTACTCCACAGGCCGGCCTGCAGTGAGTGACTAATCACATCTGAGATGCCTCCCCTTGGCCAACTCACATGGCCTCTTGCTGTGAAAAAGCAGGCAGAAAATGTTCGTGTCTTGGAGTGCAATTTAACAGGCTTTTGACCGGCTCTGCCGAAGCAAAGCCTTCCTTTATATCAACATTTCATGGGAAAAACGTAGCAAAATGTCATAGTATCCATGACGATGAAACCAGATTTAAATAAATGTCAAAGACATCCATCAGAGGGAGGAAAAAGATACAGCCTCCTGTGACCTGAAGGAAAGAATTAGAGAAATAGGAGGCCATTAAGACGCAGAAAATGGGAGGTTGTGGGTGGGTTTGTGAATGGGTATAAAGAATATCTATTAACCTTGAAATTTCTTTTAACACCATCTCCTCTTAACACTCAAATACTTCGCAGTTCCCTGCACAGCTGCCTGTTTGGAGCCGTTAAGAAAGAAAGTAAACGGAACAAAACAGGAAATCATGGCGTTGTTGGAATTTTATATGATTTTGATTCCAGCAATATTTTGTAATTCATTTAATATTCAGGTGACAACCGGAAAAAAAATTGTCCTAAACAATACCATTGCAGATAAGTTTCACTGCATATTATCTTAAGAGAACACATTCCCAACTGTTTGCACATGGAATGACTACAGACAAGAAGTGAATGAGAATCTATGAGATTTACCCTCCACAGAATTAATGCTCTGTGAGGGGATTGATATGTAAGTTCTGATTAGTTCTGATATGTGAAATAATGGAAAACAGTTATTGGATAAAAAAGGCAGAAAATCCAGTCCTAGACTCCTTAAGACCCTCATACTCCCTGGAGGCTCTAAGTCTTCCTCTCTTTTTATAGCCTCTGAATTGCAACAATGCCTACGCACTTATTTAATTCCCACTCTCTTTCCTGCTCCCCCAGTATGCCTGACATCTAAATAATCATCATTGATTCCATCTCAATTTATTGGTTTTCCAGTCTCTCATTTAGCTGTTATATGTCAGCTCAATAAAGTACATGTGTGCCGGTTCTGTTTCAGAAAGACACATTTTCTGATCTTGCACCAAGATTGTGGACCTGATTGTGGAAGCTACAGCCCTTTAATTCACAAAAATGAAAATTTGTGAGCGGGGAACTCCTCCTGTGGACTGGATTTAGCATTATATTTAAATTGTTTTTATCTGAACTTTTTCTTCTGTATCCCCTAAAGTTTGAATAACTTCTAATTTTAACAGCTCTTTGTACCATCTGAAACATTTCTACTGGATTTTGGATTTATGAATTCATACTTTGTAATAGTCATATACTTAGATACTTAATAGTGCTCTCTTACCTTGTGATGAACTTTTAACTTTAAAATGTTTTATATTGGAGGATAAAAAGTTGCTTCTTTCTTTTAATATTAATATGTTGCCTAAATACTGGATAAACATAGAACAAAAGAAGAAACGGAAAAATCAATGCATAAAGTTTGACATACCCTACACAAAATGATGCCCAACTTTATATGTCTGAACATTTAAATGTTTCACTGTACAAATGACTATTTTAGCAAATATGCCAAGAAAGAAGTAAGTCTAAAAAGACTCCTCGTGGAAATTGGCTTCTGCTAAAAAAATCTCATTAAATGACTTCCCTTCAGCCGCCATTATCTTGAGAAATAAAGACAATTACCTGACATTTAGGTAACATAGTGTTCTGGTGGTGGCTTGCTGGCAATCAATCTCTGCCTCCATCACATGGAAATCCATCTCTTTTTGCCTCCTCCTGGGTCTTGGACCTCCTCTGCTTATAAGAACTCTAGTCATACTGGATTAAAGCCCACCCTGAGTCAGTGTGACTTCATCTTAATAGAATCTTCGCAGATCCCACTTACACCAGGGGTTAAGACTTGAATATGTCTTGTGGGGTGCCATAATTCAATCCCCAACACTGACCCTAATGAAAGTTCCTAATGTAAAGTGCAGTGCGTAATTACAGGTCCATTTAAGATATTAAAAGCACTGGTGTACTGTATTTCAGTCCTCACAAAAAAATTATATTCAGATTTCACTTGATTTTGAGACTTTTACAAAAACCTGCCAATTTCCACATGCCCTAATTTTTCCATGAGATGTTAGAAGAATAAAAACACTGAATACACAAATTACCTGTACATATATGTGCAAGGAATATTTTTTCTAATCTTATTTTTTTATGTTCTCTTTCTCCCTTCTAGCATATAATTTGAAATTGCTACTCCATGTCTTAAAACAACAACTAACTATACCAAAATCTAAGGCATTTTGTGATGGCCTAGAAAAAAATTAACTTAGTGCACTAATACAGAATGTGGAGCTTTTGTGGAATGAGCCCCAGATTAGGCCTAGCTCTGCCACTAGTTTACCATGTGACCTTCTGCAGTAACAAAACCTCTCTTTGTTGTAGGAACCCCTCTAATCTTCACACTTTGTCAGTAAGATAGGAATAAAAATGGCTACCTATGATTGTTGTGAAGATCAAAGATCCTAGAAAGTGCTTTGACAAGTATTTGATAGATGTTTTCTTGTTAATGATAAGTGTGTAACAGCTATGCACATCAATGCAGGGGAGGGGGGTCTTTTTAACTCACTTTGTGCAACACTACCATTACAATTTTAATAATGATGCCAACACAACGGTCAGTGATTAATTTATCCTTAAGATGTTTGGCCAAATTTGGATACTTCAATTGGTGAGTACACAGCATAACTTTTATATATTAAAATAATAACTTTGTGCTTTAATGAGATGTGACTTCTGAAGCTGAATGCTGATTTATTGGAATTCATCAAACTGCTGAGTTACACATATACCCAATTATATCCAGGAAAATTATGATTGTATTTGCTCATTTACTCAGCAATGCCGCGTCTAAGAATCTATCCCACAGATTCATTGGCAAATATATGAAAATATATGTGACCAGGGCTATTCATGTAGGATGACTTGTAACACCAAAAGACTAGAAATGCCCCACTTGTCCATATGAAGAGATTGAGTGAATAAACTATGGCACATCACACAGTGGAAACTGAAACGATGTCACATCCGCACAATAGAATACTCTGGCACTCTGCAGCTGTAACAAGGAATGAGGAATCTCTCTACATATGGAATAATCTTCAGGAAATACTGTTAAGGGAAAAAAGGAGGATAGAGAAAAGTGTTCTTTGTATGCCAGCATTTAAGAAAAGAGGAGATACAAAAATGTGTATACATGTGTTTTCTTGATTTTTTTAAAAGAAAGATAAACTATAAAAAAAACTTTTTTAAAGGGTGTTACCTATAAAAGGAGGGAAGGAATATGACTCTGGAAACATATAAATATTTTACTGAATTATAAAACAAATTTAACTTTTAAAAAGAAATTCCCAAAATTGAAAATCAAATGAAACAAATAAACCTAGCTATATTTCATTAATGGCGGGAACTTTTTCAAGTGACTTTGAAACATATTAACCTGATTACATAAATGCAGTGGGATAGTATCAAAGAGCAAAAAGAAATGCTGAAAAATGTTTTTATCTGTTTCCAGTGTTTTTATTTATGGTGATAACGTTTATAAGTTTATCCTATATATATTTTTGTATATACATGTTTGCATATGTATTTTTATGTAAAATGTGGAATAAAGAAAATGAGTAATTATGTGATCTAATTATTTCATCCCAGGATTTTCGGCATGGGAGAAAGGAAATAATGACTTAAGATAGAAGAAGATAAGTAAAAAGTCTGTGGTCCTGAATTTCAATAAGATGTATCACAATGAATTTTTTCTTAATTTTTCCCCCTGAAAAGGCCAGGAATGATGACCAAGCAGTATCAATGAGAACACCTATAACTCAGATTACAGTGTTTCAGAGCCAATGCTCCTTGGTGAAATGTCTAATCCTGATTCCAGGCCAAGAGCAGAAAATGTCTTTTTCATTAAAAGAAAAACCAACTTAATATATTTTGTCTTATAAAACATTCATAGTTCTAAAAAAGCCTACAAACAATGATCAACTCAGTGGCAGCGAGTACCTCTATGATCTTGAAATACCATTTTCCCACGAAAAGAACCCGGCTCCTTGCAGATATTGCAAACTCCAGGACAGGGGCAAGAAAATTACTAGTTTAAAACAAATGAAATTTCTAATTATTGCTCAGCATAATACAAAATTAATCTAGAGTATCCTGTTATACAGATAGCCAGGATGCTTACTAGGGTCCTGTCAAAAGGATTCAGGAGCCAACATGAAGAGACTGCCATTAGCCAAAGATGAGGCAATTTGTTCAGCCAAATGGATAGTAGTTGGGATGGGTTTAACTACATCAAATGTTTAAATCCATTAAATCATGATACTAAAAACAAGCCAAACAAAAATTTCTATTTGGATACTTTTGGAGGTTGCTAGAGAAACAACTTGTTAGTTTGAAGATTGTAATAGAGGGAAAGAATCAAGCATTTATCTAGGTGTTTCTATATGAACTGTACCACTAAGGACCAATTAGTAGATGTAGTGTGTTGAATGGTGACCCTCCAAAAGATATGTCCATGTCCTAATGCCTGGAACCTGTAAATGTTGCCTTATTTGTTGAAGCTGTGGGAAGGGTACAATGGAGTTTATTATACTCTATTTTTTTATATGTTTATTCTTCTCCATTAAAAAAATTTTTTTAAAGCCCATAAAGCGTTATCTAACAATCAGTGATGGTTCTTTATCTTCCAGTTAAAAATCTTCTAGTTAAAAGACTTTGTCAGTATTCCCGAGAAGGACTGGTGTTTTAAATGTAATTAATATTAAACACTGAATTTAATTACATGAGTTTCCTCTTTCTCTGATTCCTGGATCTCAGCTAGGTATGTCTCATCTTGAATCACAACTTGAATAACTGTGGTTTGTGACAGTTACAAATGGTGAAAATTACAGGGTGCTTGCTCAGATGGTTTTATAAAAATATTTAGTGGCCAAGTGTTTTTATTTTACCTGCTACCTTTATCATCTTCTATGCCTTCATCTTGATAGAGGCTTCTGACATGACAGAGAGTTCTACATAGATGACTTTCTGATAAAATACATCATAGCAGGTAAATTAAATATATAATTAATCTACAAGCCATATTCCTGTGAGTGTGGACCCATTGTAAGTAGGACTCTTTGATGAGGTTACTTCAGTTAAGACCGCATTCAGGATGGGTCTTATTACTGTTACTGGAGTCCTTTATACGAGAATTAAATTCAGAAAAATAGAGAGAAAGCCATGGAAGCAAGAAGCTAAAATGAAGAAAACCTGGAAGAGAAGGGAGAGACCAGCAGATGCTACCATGTGCTTTACCATGTGACAGAGAAGCCAAGGATTGCTGGCAACCAGTCTTCAGGAAGAAAGCACCACCTAGATGATGCCTTGATTTGGACATTTTCCTGGCCTCTGTAAGGACTGTAAGCTAATAAATCCCCATTGTTTAAGCCAACCCATTTTGTGGTGTTTGCTGGAGCAACCTAGGAGACTAAAACACAGACTTATTACTGAAACCGGAGCTAGATGGGCTGATTTAACTTCTTTCAGAACTTACCTTCTTTTGGTAATAGAGGTTATAAACAAGTCGAGAGTAAAGATTATAAAAGGAGAGGGGGCAGGAAGATTATTATAGATTCCAGACCAGAATGTAATTAAGAAATCTGCACAAATACCAAGGGCTAGTCTTTATTTTCACAAGGGTAACAGAGAAAATCAAAGGGTGCAATTCAAATACTTTCTTGAGAACCAAGGCTCTGAAATAATGCTGTAGGATAGTTCTTCAAAGAAGTAGTGAGATAGCCAGTAGACAAAAAAGAATGGATGTTTAAACAGGAAAATGAGAGTAAAAAAAGGGGGGGGGGGATGAGGAATCTGCCATTTAGTGTTTCTTGCTTAATTGGGAAGCAATGGTGATAATGGACTTATATAGCAGTGTTTGGCTTTAAAACTCTTTAATCACATGTCTTTAGAGTCTATAACAGTCCTATAAGTATTATTCTCTCTTTTGTCTGAATAAAGTTTAAGTAGTGACTTGCCAAGTTTAAATTGCTATTTACTGGGCTCTTTCCACCTGTCTTAGAGGTAAGATGCTGCCAGGCCAGGAGAATGTAAAGGGTTTGAATTGAATTGTATTGCATCTTGAGTTTTTTAAAAAAGTGTTAATTATATAAAATGTTAAACTTCATTTGAAAGAAAAAGAAACACTCTATAGAGTATACCAAATTGAGACGTGAAACCAAGACTTTGCCCTAATTAAATATAATTATCCTCATAAGCACATCATCCAAAAGTAGTTATTGAATTATTTGGAGTAATTGATTTCTGAGTTTCTATGTCAGTTGAAAATTATCAATTTCGTGTTACAAATAACAATTATTGAATTTGGCAAGAGCAGTCTTTTCTGATGAGATTCTCAATAATCAAAACATTTCTGTTAAGCATTATAATTATATTTAAAATGTTTTGGGGCACGGATGTGGCTCAAACAGTTGAGCGTCCATCTCCCATATGGAGGCACCTGGGTTCGACTCCCGGGACCTCCCGGTAAAAAATAAATAAATAAATAAATAAATAAATAAATAGATAGATAAATAAATAAATAAATAGATAAATAAATAAATAAATAAAATAAAATAAAATAAAATAAAATGTTTTCATAAAACAAGAAGAATGTAGGATGACTTTGTAATGGTAAAAAATTGGGAAGGTATCCTGTTTCTATTTTATTGAATGAGCCATTGGTATAACTCCTATTATATAGATAGGAAAAATAAATTAAATTGTGCCTGTGCCAATGTCAGTGAACAATAAATTAAAAGAGGCAGTGCATATGGAAAGGACAAATGATGTGGTAGGTTGAATTATACACCCCAATGAAAGACATGTTCTTAATCTGTGTGCCTGTTCCTGCGTGAATTTGTGTAAAGAGGACCTTTTGAAGATGTTATTTTAAATTAAGATATGGCCCAACAGAAACAGGGTGGATCTTAATCCATATTACAGGAGCCCTTTATAAGCAGAAGAAATTCAGACACAAAAAAAGTCAGAGAAGGTCACAGGAAGAAGCAGAAAGTCAGCAGAAACCAGAGAGAAGACACAAAGAAAGAGAGATTGCCATAAGACGGGAGGCAGAGATGCAAGCCAAGGAACCCTAAGGATTGCCAGCAGCCAACACCAGACCACTATGGACTTGGGGGAGAAAGCGTTGCCTTTCCGATATCTTGATTTTGAACTTCTTCTAACCTCAAAACCATGGACCTATAAATTCCTGTTGTTTAAGGCAGCCTACTGTGTGGTATTTTTCAGAGCAGCCTGGCAGGCTAAGACAAGTGGTATGGCCAGTACCCAAGAGCTTGAACTTCAGAGTCAAACAGACCTTGATGCTGGGCCTGGTTCTGACCGTGGGCAAATAACTTTAAAGAGTTGTGAGAGTATTAAGAGATAATCCATGAAAAATTCCTTACCACAGTGTTTGGCACAAAGTAGATCCTCAGGAAATGTTAGATGCAACAACAATAATAATATCAATAGCAAAGAAAATTAAATGATGAGTTCTCTATTCTGTGGAGGAAAGTTTAGGAATCAGAACATAGTTCTGAACCGAGTCTACCAATAGCAAAGCTTTATCTTCTTTCTGGGTGTATAAGTTTTTCCATCAGGAAAATTAGAACTAAAGAAGAATGCAATTTCAAGTTTAAGACAAAATATATACCACACTCTAAATTAGTAAATTTTTCACCGGTTTCCTTGAGGTTGCTATAATAGAATGGACCAGTTTGTTTAAAATGAGAGGCTTTATATAACCCCTAATGAAGATATATAGTTGTTCATTTGTCAAGTCTAGAATGTATTACCATTCCTCAATGAATCTTAAAGTGATAGATTTTCAGTCTTCTGGTATATTATATTGCAGTGTGTGATAAAGACAATACTATTGTTTGGTCACAAATGACAAAATATATCTGAGTCAAGATAGAACACAAAACAAGGAAATCACAGTTCCCAGAGTGGTATTTCATTTCTTCTCCATATATTTTGTAGCTTCCTTAATGAAATATACCACTAATAATGGCTTTATTTGCAAAGGATAGAATTCATCAGGTATTTGCTTCTTAATTCGTGTCCAGACATATCTCTTTAATCTTAGCTAACAATAAAACAGTCAAATCAAAATCCCTTCTTTCTCTCTCCCCTTTTCCCTTCACTAACTTTCCTCCTGCCCTCCCTCACCCTTCTGTTCTCCCACTCTCCCTTTCTTCCTTTGCTTATATATATTTTTAATTTAAGTAACATATATACATAATATAAAATTTGCCATTTTAACCATTTTAAGTGTACAATTCCGTGGAATTAATTGCATTTATAATGTTGTGCTACCATCAACACCATACATTACCAAAACTTTTTCAGGGGTGGGTGTGGCTCAAATGGTTGGGCATCCGTCTCCCATATGGAGGGACCTGGGTTCGATCTCCGGGACCTCCCGGTAAAAAAAAAAAACAAAAAACTTTTTCATCACCCAAAACAGAAACTCTGTACTTCTTTGCTTTTAATTTCCTTCTTAATGTGATAGTTACTGAATACCAAACAGTGTCACTTTTCGATAATCAAAATGTGTTTTCATCTCTCCAATAGGCTTAAAAAATCAAATCAGAATTCTGATCTTTTATCTTTTAAAAGTAATGGAATAATGACCAACAAATACTGACCATTCTCAAAATCTCAGTATGATTTAGTCTCCATATTTAATCCACTTAATTTAACCCTCAACCAATCATGACATATTAAAATCATCTTATTTGGAGAGAAATAAACAACAATACAAGAAAAGTTAAATTACATAAAATTATGTAACAAGGATTTTGTTGCAGCAATGTTTCTAATCACAAAAAAGGAAACAGCCTAACTGCCATCACATAAAATTATGTAAAATAAAAACGAACTCCTGTATTTCTGTCTCTCCAGTCACACTCCCAAAAACACCTGTGTTTTTCCTCTGCTTGTAGGTCTCTCTCTCTCTCTCTCTATATATATATACATATATAAACACATATATATACATTTATATATAAAATGTAGGTGAATACGAATACACTTTATTTTTGACAAAAATGGTATTGTGCCTTATGTTTTGTATGCAATTTGCTTTTTTTCAATAGCATCATGAAAAGAACAGAACTCTTTCTAGGGCAGCAAATTTCAAACTGTCTCACACTGTAATTTATTTAACTATTTCCCTGTAGGTTCACAGTTAGGCTGTTTCCTTTTTTTGTGATTAGAAATATTGCTGCAACAATATCTTTGTACATGTACCTTTATGTACTTTTTTCTTTAGGGAAATGAAATACATCTTTATTATTTTTTTCTAATTATAAAAATGCACATTTCATGTAAAAATTTTAAATAGCACAAAAAGAATTCCAGTATTGAAGAGTGCAAGTTTCCCGTAATCCAGCCACTGAAGATAACTAGTGTTAAGAGTTTGGTATAGGGGTTGGATGTGGCTCAACCGGTTGGGCGTCCCTCTCCCATATGGAGGGACCCGGGTTGGGACCTCCCGGAGTTTGGTATGTGTCCTTCCAGAAACCTTTATCTGCATACTTAATATATTTTTATTACCAAAACACATTCAAACTTTACAAAAATATTCTACAATTTGTTTTTTGTCTTAATATATTGTCTTTTCTATAAATACATATAGGTCAAACAGTTGTTTTAAGAGCTGCATAGCATTTCACAGCATGGATGTATCAGTTTATTTAACTATTCTTCTGACAGACATTTAGTTTATTGGCATTTTTTTTCATTAATATAAACTACTTTGGTGAATATCTCTCTGTCTCTATCTACATCTATATATTTCTATCTCTATAACTATCTTTATATCTATATCTATATCCCAATATAGATAGATATAGACTATCTATATTGGAATTCTAGGAATTCTTAGAATTCTAGGAATTTACCTGACTACTTCAGTCAGATAAATTCCTAGAAGTGATAGTGTTAAAATGGCATCCTGATTTTGGGGATAGCAAGCTGGTGGTGATGAAGGCAACCTAGAGTTAAGTAAAGAAGACTCTATATCCAATACCCAGGCCGAGGGGCAGAACAAGTATCCAGCCAGGAAAGGGGAACTAAGACTGAACCAGCAAAGCCCTAAGGCTCCTGATTTTTCTTGTGGAGATGCATACAATCACCAGGTGAAGGGGGAGGGGGGAGTGGACTGCCAGTTCTTCTGCCCTCAAGCCAGTCAGAGGTCCCCACCGACTTCCAAGCCTGGACAGCCCGATTCTTTCGCATAATTTAGTGAAATAGCACTGGATTTTATAGTGATTCCTTGAATCTGTTCATCTTCTCTGCTGTCCATGTACCTTAACTTGCCTGCCAGGTGGCTGGAAATGATTCCATTGCTAGATATAAGACAGCCAGGGTAGTTTTTCCAAGGTCAGCATGGGCCAAAACACAGATATTTCTGATGTTGGCAGTGCTTTTCTGGAGTTGAATCATCTTAACTGAGCTATTGAACACCGTAGTTAATTTTTCCCTGGGATGGCTGGAAGCGCCTGACCTGCCCAGCTCGGGTCCTCAGCTCCTGGCCACACCACGCACCTTGGAGGTGCAGGCAGCTCTGTCCCTTTATATATATATATATATTTGACTTTTTTCTTTTAACAAATCAATTGTATTGATACATATTAATAAAGCATAAATAACAAATATGGAAATGCTTCACGAATTTGCATGTCATCCTTGCGCGGGGGCCATGCTAATCTTTTCTGCATTGTTCCAGTTTTAGTATCTATGCTGCAGAAATGAGTATCCTTTATATACTTTTGCTATTACTTTTGTAACACATATTCCTGTAAATGGAGTTGATGGATTCAAGGATTTCCACATGTTAAATACTAGCCAAGAGTCACAAGTTTCCCACCCGATAGGTTGTCCCTGCCAGCTCTTTGACTATAAAGGTCCCACTTAGCCAACCTATAAAGTTGAAAACATTCCCCTTTCTTATTGCCCCCCAAAAAGGAATTTTTTTCTATTAAACTTTGTTTCTGTACCTTTCTTCATACACTACACTTACAATATCTCACTCTATTCGGTTTCATCTTTTTTTTCTTTCTGGTGAAATCCAGGTCTTGAAAACCTTAATTCCTTCCATTGTTTCCCCTGACACTGTTTCTCTATATTCCTTTTTATCACTTGGAAAGTGATAATATTTGGCCTAATTATATATTTTCTTTAAACATACATTTTATTTTATTTTTTTATTTTTTTATTTTTTATTTTTTTTTAAAGATTTTATTTATTTATTCATTTATCCCCCCCTTGCTGCTTGTGCTCGCCGGGTCAGCCAACCACGCCGTGCGCGCGGGCTTGCCTTCACCAGGAGGCCCCGGGAACCGAACCCAGGGCCTCCCATATGGTAAACGGGAGCCCTACTGATTGAGCCACAGCCGCTTCCCTAAACATACATTTTAAAGGAAAAGTGAAGACCGATTTTTCACAAAGTGAGTTGTTCCTAATTCCCAAGGCCTGGGAATATTAGTCCTTTTTCTAAGTTTTGTAAATATCTCATTTTCAAAAATTGCTTTATAATAATTTTTTGCATGTCTGATGCTCACTAGACTTTTCTTCCATTCATTCAACAAATATTTTTCTAGCATCAGCCCCTATTCTAGGCCATGAAGGCACAGCACAGAATAAAATAGACTAAATTCCCTGCGCTCATGAAACTCATGAGCCTGGTGAGACAGGAAATAAACAAGATAAGTATAATATGTTAGGCCATTGTAAAAATCTGAGTAAGAAGAGTAGAGATAGAAATAGGCAGATTCAGGATATAGTTTTTGAAGAGACCCAACAAATTTTATGCATCATTATTCTGCAAACCTGCAGAACAATCTCTAATAAAGAAAAATATATTATAAAAAGAGAGACCCAACAAGGCTGGCTTTTGGACAGCACATAGGATTTAGATAAATGAAAAATCAAAGATGCTTCATAGGTTTCCCTTAAGGATTTGGGAAGACATTGGTGCCCTTTACTAAGGTTGGGGAAAATTGAGGAAGAAACACCTTTGGGTGAGAAACAATCTGTTTTGGTTAAGTTTAGATGTCTGTTGAACATTCAAGTGGAAATGTCAAATAAACAGTTGAATATGTGTTTAGAGCTCAGCAAGCTGATCTGGAGATAAAGATTGGGCATCACTTTGCATATGCCAGCATTTGCAGCTACAGGAATGTATGAGATTGGGAAGAATGTAGGTAGAGTAAGTAGAGGCAATCTAACATTTAGAGAATGGACCAAGAAGGAAGAACCAAAGAGGATACTGAGAAGGAGCAGGCATTGATAGAGTGGGGGTGTGGGGGATGGGAAAGGGGATGGGATGAGGCATGGATACCAGGAAAGAGAATGTTTCAAGGAGAGAGTGGTTTTGGTGTCAAATGCTGCTAAGAAGCACATAAGATAATGATAGAGCTTAGATTTGTGAAGGTGGAAGACCTTGACAAAAGCAGTGATAGTATAGTGGTAGAGGTGGAAGGTAAATTAGTAAGGACTGAAAGGAAAAGTGGGAAAATGGTGAGAGCAAATATAGTCAACTTTTTTGAAGTGCTTTGTTGTGAAAGAAAGCCCAGAAATGGGGGTAGTATTTGATTGGGGGTATGGTGTCAAATGATGTTTTGAAGGTGGGATTTATTAGAAACTATTTCCAAACTGATAGGAATAATCCAACAGAAAAGAAAAATATAGTATAAGAGAAATAACATATTTTTGCAGGCATCAGTCCTTGAGAAAAGGTAGAGAGGACTGGCTCCAGAGCACAAGTGGAGGTGTTGGCCTTTGCTAGGAACAGGGAGTTCCGTTTATTGTAAAAGGTGAGAAGGCTAAGAGCAAAGAAAGATAGAATTAATGGTAGAAAAATGTAGTTAGGCTGGTACATTTGATACTGGGAAGAAAAGGGAGTTCCTGTGATTGCTTTCATTTCCTCCCCCTAATAATATACAAGGTAAGGTTATCAGCTCAGAGTGAGGGATAGGAAGTGGGAAGGAGTTGTTGGAGGTTTGATGAAAGAGAAGAAGTTATAGAATAGTCATTTTTTGAGGGCAGAAGATCAAATGTATTAAAGAAGTGTATAAATTTGTTGTGCAGAATTGATTACTCACTTGAAATTTAGGGTGAGAATCATCATGGTTGCATGCTCTTCTCTGCTTTCGGCCCAGTGGGCAGTTGGGCTTATTAACATGGCAGAAACAACTAACTGTCCCTAAGTATCCATGTTCCCCTCTTCCTTTGAGTAATAGAATAGAGGTTTAGCTACTCTTGTTTAGCAAGAGACTACATTTTTTTGAGCTTCCCTGAAGCTAGATGTCACCTTGTGATTAAGTTCAATCCAGTGGGATATGAGATGTGATATGTGCAACTTCTGGGTCCTCTTATTAAAGAAGAAACCACTTGCCCCCCTCAAAGAAAAAGCTGCACTGGACAATGTTAAACAAACAGGCAAGGATGACTTTATCCAGGGGCTGCTTTAACAGGGGATAGAGAGTAGAACTCAACTCTGTGGACACAAAGGACGGCCAGCTTTTTAAGGGCTGGGAGTGGGTTGGAGGAAAAGCCCTGGAAGATAGTGGGGGGCGGGGAGTGGGGGGAGAGGGGCTGATCCCTGGGATGAGTAGTGATTTACTGAGGTTGCGGTTAGGGCCACTTACTTTGGAATGTTTTTCTTTGAGGTAATTAGGCCACCTGGAGTCTGTAAGGACTGGGAGAATGGAGGAGGGAGATAAGGAACTGCCTAGTTAGAAGCCTCTCAGGCGCCTGGGCAGCTGGAGTGAGAGTGAAGAGGGGAGGGAATGTCATGGGCAAGATTGATATTTAGGGTTTGAAATTGTCTATTATTCCTTTTTTGTTCTTTCCTGCAGTCTGAGTTGGTTGGTCTCTGCAGTCCCACAGCTGCAAGATTAGTTTTAAGGTAGTCAGGATGGGGGAGGGAGAGGGATGGGGTGCAAGAGGAATAAGGCTGGCAGTTTGGTCAAAACCTCAGGTGAGTGACTATAATGATGGAGCAAGGAATCTAAGGGGATAAAATGGGAACTGTGTCTGCTGGGGTGACAGGTAACGAAAAACTGATAGCAAATTAGAAGTCTTAATGAAACAAAAACAAAACAAAGGAGTGAGGTATTAGATAAAGAGCACTTGAAAGGTAGGGATGGTGGTCATAAAGTGGGGTGCTTGAAATCAAACACCTTAGTTATGGGACAAACATGACCACAGGAATGGGCAGTTGACGTGAGATAAAGAAAGAAAAATCATCAGAAGTGAGAAGGTCAAGGAACTAAGAGGCCTCAGCTTTGGTTTGGTCAAACATCAAGAATACAGTATTCATTCCAGAACATTTTTAGGCACCTACTCTATATTCTATTAGGTTCAGATACAGAGGTAAATGAGACATGGTCCCAGCCCTCCAGAAACTCCTAGTTCAACAGACACTTTTGGTAATAAATATACTAATAGGGCCAAGGGCAACACATATGATACCTTCGTTTGAATTACAAAAGGGCACCCCTCTTTAAAGCCCCATGCCAGAAAGTAGAGACCCTGCAAGTCAATCAGCCACCCCCACAGAAGAGTCCTTTTGTGAACTGTAAAAGCTACACAACAGTATGTGGCATCCTCATTTCTATAGGCAGTACCCAAATTATGAGCTTGTGGAGATCTGGTCTTTAAAAATAGGCATGATAATTGGCAATTATCCCTGAAGAACACAGAGTACCTGGAAGATGTAAATTAATTCTTACTGTCACCTGGAACTGAGTTGGCCTGCTCACGATCTTCCTGTAGGTGGCAGGGTAGCAGAGTTATGAGCGTGGCCTCTGGAGTCAGACACTCCTAGGTTTGGAGACATGTTTCACCAGCTCCTATTAGCTTTATGACTTTTTGGCAAGCTAACTGACCTCTCTGTGCCTCCATTTCCTTGCTTGTAAAATGAGAATGGTAATATTTCCTACATTATAGAGTTGTTGTGAGGATTAAATGAAGTAATGCATATAAAATAGGTACGCTACCTGCTAGCCAGTACTATTGTTACTGTTGGGTAATGTAGAGAGAAGCAGATTGGGTCAGCAAAGGAATTTATAGGTTACGTGTTAAGTATTTGAAATATATTTGAGAATAGATTTTGTAACTGGAAATATGTATTCTGTGTCTTATGTTTAGTTAATAGAAATTAAATGTGTTAAGAGGAGAGAAGAGGTTAAAAAAAAGGAGAGCTAACAAATTACTATGATTTTGGTGACGATGCTTAATGTTCCCTAGAGCCAACTTTCGGAGGTACACATCTCTCAGAGCACATTAAAAATACCTCTCATTGGAAACAAGTACTTGAAAATTTTACTGCCAAGATCTAGAGGGTTTCAGATACAGCAGTTACTGTTTCATCTAGTTCTCTCTTCTCTGAGGTGAGCTTCCAGACAGAGCACAAGTTAGGGCAGATGAATTACCTTTGCCGTTATTGAAGCACAAAATGGTTTATAAAGAGAAAGTCTCTGGGCACAAAGAATTTAATTTTGGGTTTTAGAGCTGAGGCACACACTGGCTTCAAAGTTCCAGCCTCCACTTGACCATGCTGCCTTGCCACAGAGAACATTGACCAGCAGAAACATTGCCTACCTGCAAGCAGCAATTCCAACAGTGGAATTTTTGTGAAAGGGGGTCAAAGGCTAGGGGTAGAAACAAGACTGTTGATTCATTTGGAAATGTGTTCACCTTTGGGGGTGTCCTGGTGTTTTGGACTTAGTTTTTCTTTGGTTATGCAGCTTTTAAGTTCTTTCATATTTTTTTCTTTTTTTTTTTTTTAATTTAAAATTTTTTTTCCATTTTTTTGTTTTTGTCTCTTTTATATATATATATATTTTTTCTTTTATAAATTTTTCTTGACAAAACATACAGACATTCTATTTTTCTGTTAGCTTTTCCAAATCCAAGCAGCACACTGATGTCAGTACTCTTTAAGTTCCTAATTTTAAAATCTCATGAAAGAATAAATTGTTATACAGCTTTTTACTTGGTATTTTGGTAAATAATAACTGTTTTTAAACACTGGGTTTTTGATAGGCTACTTGAAGTATAAACATGATCAGGTTCAACATTTCTAAATCATTACTGGATCTTTCTCCTTTGCCTCACCTTTCTCCATTCAGTCTAGTCACCAATGCTTGCATTCTTCCTTTTGCACTGAAGCATTTCTTTTCATTACCATTGTTGTTCCCTTATTGGAATTATGTTTGAGTAAAAGGGGTCAATTTTTATAGCAGGAGGATCAGGGGAAATAAATATGATTGCAGCATTCCTGATGGCTATAACCTCTAAGTTGCAAAGACAAAAACAAACAAACCAACCAACCAACAAACAAAAAAACCCACAATGGTAGAGGGAAGGCTTTCTAGCCTATAGGTTGGAAAGGAGCTATAAGAAAGTTTCACTAGAATACAGAGTGGATTTTGGTCATTTTCAATCACATGTTGACTTATGTTTGCTGATTCATGTTATTTCTGGTACATTTTTGTCACACACTTAGAAAGTCAATTCTCTTAACTAATGCTTTCCAATGAGGAGGACAAACCTGATAAATATAAAACTTGAAAAGGCAGCACACAAGTGTTAAGGGCAGAGATAAGCTATGCAATAGGAGTTGGGACAAAGAAGAGGTCAACATGGGCAGAAATAATTGGGGACTGTTTCAGAAATATGTCCTTTCTCTGCCACTGCCACCAGATTAGTCTGAGCTCTCAGAACTTTATGCTTGGTTAGTGACAAGAACAAGAGGGAATGGGGGAGGGGGAAACTACCATGAGCCCTGGGGTATGCTCTTGACAGGTGGAGGATAGATTTTTTTTTTTTTCCCTTAAAAAAAAATTTTTTTTTTTCTTTTTGGAGGATAGATTTTTGTTTCCTGTTTCTTTCTGTCAACCTAAAGTGGTGAGGTGGGAAGTACAGATATTTTGACCTTTACTCCTTCTGAAAATGTAAGCTGTAACTTTTGAGGCCCCTAAACAAAAATTGTATTTCTCTAAGTTATTTTTGGAGACTTGGAGGGGCAGACTTCTTTTTTGTTTGGAGAGATACATTAATGGCTCCATGACAGGATTAGATGAAATGGAACTAAAAATTCTTTTGCATAATTAAGTGGAGCACAGTGGAGATTCATTAAACATCTGTTATAACTACTAGCCTTCAATTATTAGTGCCTTGCAGAATGGAGAGAGGGCACTAAGCATCTAAATACTTAGTACAAGTGGTTGCACCAGAGTAAGCACTACATAAATGTTAGCTAACATTATGATGTTTGGGGGATAGAGAAAGTTGACCCAGCATGGAGGGAGAGAGGAAAGGGAGGGTTAGAAGTCACCAAGGAGGAGCGAGAGGAGTGTGGGACAAGAGCTGACAAATGACACTGAGGATATTTAAACTTTCATCTTCACTTCCCCTCATTCTCCAATCCCCCTACGTCACATCTTGAAGAATATTAGGAAGCATGCTTGGCTTTCAACAGTTTCTTGAGTAGTTGTTCCATTTGGATAATAAAGGAAAGGTGGGCCCTAGAAGGCTAAAACCTTGTGACAGAGCAGTGCCTTCACAATTGTCTCACAAATTTGTTCAAGGGGGCTGTGAATAGAAAGGAAGGGAAGGATAATGGGAAGGAATTTAATATTTTCCGGAATCCCCAACTTCAGAAAATTTATGCTATTTGGCTATTAACCCTATTGTGCACCTGAGATTGTCTACTGGCCCCAATTCCAAACTGGATAGGCTAAAAATTCTGTGTGCTCCGTTCAAGGCAGTGTTCTCTTGACAGCATGGAGCCATGGAACTGGAATGAGTTCTCTTCTAGTAACTTCTTGCATTTTGCAACAAAATGTTTCTGGTCAGTTTGAACTAATTCTTGCCTTGTGCACTCCAAAACCCTTTAAATTATTTTTCTGGTCTTTATCCTTTCCCCTAGTCCAAAACTAGTCTTTCTAGAATAATGCTTTGTTGGCAAGATTCTTAAATGGCTTTAGAGCATTTATTGATTTGAGTCAGGATTCAGGCTGGATGTAAGTTCTACATCTTGGCCTAACCACCTAATCACATCTCTTGATGTTAATGAACTTATTGCCCAGACCAGGATGATCTCCTGGTAACCAACAGGCCATTTTGACTCCTCTGACACTGAATCAAATTTTACCCCCACCTCCAGGTCTCACCTAAAATTCATCTTGCCTGTGAAAACTTCCCAACCATTCTAGACAATATTGTTTTTTCCTATCTGAGTTTATGTTCACAGTAATTTGGATTTACCAATTGATATTAAACAAGTATTTGCTGAGTGCTAAGAATATTCCAGAAATATCATACTAATTTATTAAGTGCTCTTTTATAGTTATCACTTATTTATCACATATGTATATGTATCTTCAAGAAAACCTCAAGCACTACAAAGGATTGTGTCATTTTCATTTGTTTTCTCACAGAACTGGGTACAAAACAGTACTCAATAAATATATCTTGAATTATATACATAAGGTTAACTAGGGTGACTAAACAGGTCACTTGTTGACTTGTCAGCTAATGATCATGAACCATATTAATTGGGTGGTGGGCCTTTCTAACAAAAAACATTACTCTTATGTCTGACATCATTAAATCTTGCAGAGTGACCTTGTTTTAAAAAAAATTTATTAATATTTCATTTTCAGAGCTCAAAAAAGGCATTACAGATTATCATCAGCAGAACTATGAAAAACAAAATTTCACCTTTACAAAGTTAGCCAGTGTATAGACTTTATTACATAGGCACATATTTAAAAAAAAAAAAAAGTAAACTGGTTTTACATAAGATTAAATCACACTAGTGCAAGTTACATCAGATGAAGATGGATGACGAAGGAAGGAAAATACAAGCCTTGGATCAGCAGATCTGCTCATTGGATCTTGGGCTCAACCATCCTAACATGTTGACGTTAGCTATGCACATTTTCAAAAGAGAGGGTGAAGGGGGTGCTTCTATATCACCCCCTGGCTAAAATACTGATTCTGATCAATCTCTTGAATATGGTAAAGTTCTCTCCAGGGTCTGTTGGCAAGTGGACACATAGGTTAAATGAACGTTTGGCTTAGTTTCAGAGGTGCTCATATATTTCCCTCCCCTTATTCCTCCATTCTTTAAAATCCCTAAGCCGTGTGGTCCAACAGGGTGCTACTGGGGTGTGGCTGCACATCTGCTTCCCAGAACAGCTCCCATAGGACACCACGTGGAGTGGCTGATCCTAATGTACATGGAGGTGAGGCAGTGGTGCTTAAGGCTTCGGTCACCGTGTGGCTAAGATGGTGTCGAGAAATACTGAGGCTTTGATGTGAGCAGAACGTGAGAGTGAACAGGATGCTGGAATTCCTTGCTCTGCCAGATGGAATCAGTTCAGTACATCTGGCCAACTCTAAATTCAACCAGAAAAGAAACTAAAATACTAGATCATGCCACAAGAGATGCTATTTTGTAGCTTTCACATGGTTATGTTTTCAAAAATTTTAAACACATTTTCACACTACTAAGAGATAGTGAGGATAGAAAGGGTCGTCCCTCTCTCACCTGGTTCTACCATAACCTACACATTCTCCCAGAATATTTACTGTGTTTTTTTTCCTCCCCAAATTTCTGCAACTTTTTTTTTTTTGTATAAAAGCACATACCTACAAATGATTATCCCAATGTGGCTCCTCAGTACCTTGGAGGGGCAGACCTACTTCTGCTTCAAGTGGTACCCAGAGGGGGTCGGATGTGGCTCAACTGGTTGGGCGTCCGTCTCCCATATGGAGGGACCCAGGTTCGATCCCCGGGACCTCCCGGTAAAAAAAAAAAAAAAAAAAAAAAAAAAAAAGTGGTACCCAGATGCTAACATCCATTTGGGAGACCCGCCTGTTCCCCTTCTCACTCACACCATTTCCCTGGATGATGCTAGGGGAACTTCCAGGGCAGTGTTACAACTTTTCTTCACTACCCTCTTTGATAAACACAGATCTGACTTTGTGTTCTGAAGGCAACTTCAAAATAGAGGACTGCAGGGTTTTTGTGTTTCTGTTGTCTGCACAGATGGTCAAGCAATGAAAAGGACAAAGATGGGTCAACTGATTTTGATGATTCCCAAATTTCTTAAGAATTTATAAAGTGCCATGTTGACGTGAAGTATCACTGATAGTAGCACTAAAAAATATTTTGTAAAAGAATCAGAAGGGGGCGGATGTGGCTCAACTGGTTGCGCGTCCGTCTCCCATATGGAGGGACCTGGGTTCGATCCCCGGGACCTCCCGGTAAAAAAAAAGAATCAGAAAATTGGAGCCTGAAGGAACCAGCTTCCTTGTTTTTTAGCTAGGGAAATCTAAGTCCAATTGGGAAAATGGAAAGTTACTTAACATGGCGATTGTCTCACGACTATGTCCTTTAAAGAGTCAAAGAAACTCTAATCTTTCCTTCCTAAAGACAAGGGATGGTCTCCAATGACTTTATTAAAAAAAGAGAAAACTTCAGTGCCCTTGTGTTTAAGACTTTGCTCCTTTTAGGGAGGATGACTGCTAACAGAGCATCTTGAAGTAATTCTATTATTCCTGCTATGTAACCTTTTATGTTTCCTATAGTTTCTTTTTTTTTAACCTTAAGGGATGGCCTCTGGTTCTAGTTTGAGGTTTGGTAGTCCATTCTCTATTCGTCATCTCTCTATGCTTTGTCTTCCCCCATATTGAAATTCTAGTCTTTTCAGTCTGTTCTTTTATAGCTTCTATAACATACAATTACATTTGCCACCTTCTGAGCACTACCAAACACATTACTATGAATGGTTTCTGTTTTTACAGGCTTGGAATTGCAATTCAGAGCTACCTTTTTTTCCCTCCCCAAATCTTAAAACAAAAAACAATGGACTATACTTTCTCAATTAGATTTGCTAAGGCACACTACAAGAAATGCAAAAATTCCATGTTCCTGCTTTAGTGAATACAGGGGTAATTACTACTAATATACACATTTATTTTCTACATATACAACTGCCTTAAACATCTCTCACTTTATTAGGGAAATTGTATCTTTCACTTTTAGTTCTTTATTTTACATAAATATAAGACAATATCCAAAGCAAATCTCACAAAGGACATAATTAAGAAATGGTGAAGACTGTATTTGTAAGAAATTAGCACTTAGACACTGGTAATGCTTAGTAAAAAATCTTTAGAAATTTGGTGAGAATGTCATGGCTAATTTTATATAAACAGTTGTCCAGATTTGGATGGAATTTGTCAACAAATCTTGTTAGAGGTGATTCACTTACTAGTATTTTTGTAGATTTTTTTGTCAGTTGTTTGGATTTCCTGTTAAATTCCATTCTTAAACTTGAAATCTAACTCACCTAAACTCTAGATATGTTGAAATTAATTTATAAGCATCATTCTTAAAGTTACCATTCCCGATTGTGAGAATTTCTAAAAGTAGGTGACTAGGTGTTTCTAGTCACATCAATTTAATATTTTCAAGGCATTTTTTTTTTTTTAAGTTTCAGCTTATCCTATGCTTTCCCACCACTAAACTTATTATGTGATAAAAATCAGCTCTGAAATCATGATTTCATGACAGATTTCCATCTTACTGTGGTGACAAGATAAATACTAACATTGGTCATTGGTTAATGTTGAGGAAAACTAAAGACCTGGCACATCAACGTTGGCTGTGTACTCTATCAAATGCTTTCTTCTCCTGCTCGAGCTCATACATTTGTTTGACTTGCAGGAACAAAACTGATTCAATAATCATAACCACGAACAGCATCTGTGCTTTAGGTGCAAAAATGTTTTTCAATGTAAATAAGGTACACTGTAGTTGGAAATTCAGTAGCACATTAAGTGCTTAAGTGCTGACAGCAGTTGGCAGGGAGGCAGGAATAAAAGGAAAGAAATAAAACAGCTGCTTGCTTGCTTTAGTATATGTATTTGATAAGAAAGGGTTAAGCAGTCTTAGTGTCTCCGAGTCAGTATTCTTTCTGCAAACATTTATTGAGTACCTAGTACTTTTCTTTTTATTTTATTAATATGTCTTTGTTCGATCAGCAAGGATGTAGGTGGCTGAAACCTATTATACTCCAAGCTTTGTGCTAGGTACTGAAACACAAAGAATATATCTTATTCCTTGCCTTCATGGTTCACATTCTTTGAGAACATGAGCTTTTAGGGAAATAAACTCCTGCTCCCACCCACTGGATTTGAATAGAAATTACCCTCATTTCAAATAAATATTCTACATAAAAATGTTTGCAAGGGTTATGAGCCCTGCCAATAACACAGAAAGGTAGAGGGGGAAAGAACCAAATAGGAAAAAAAAAAAACAAAACTGTCCTTATAATATTTAATAACAGTCCAAGTATTGATAAATAACTAGTAGTAAGTTTACAGGAGCAGGCAAAAGGGGTTGAATGGTCCCCTTGCAAGGTGCCTCATGTTCTCGTTTGACATACCAACATGAGTACATTTCTTACCCTCTTTTACTGTAGCGTTACAGAGCAAGCCACTAAAATAGGGGCTCTTACCCTTTTTTGCTCCATGGACCCCTTTTGCCAGTCAAGTGAAAACCACGGACCCCTTACTAAGTCCACACTATACTGTGTATTATGTAATAAATATATCATACTTGCACCAACATGTCCCCACAAGGATAATGTTTCGTTTGAATTTCAATTCAAGCTCATGGAATCCTTGTTAAGAACCCCTGTACTAAAACTCAAAAGAATGCATAGCTCTTGATATCATGTGATAGCTAATTTACATTTTAATAGTAATACTATGCATTGGTAAAATGAATTCACTCATATTTTCACATTATTGGTAACACAAACAAGGATTTGTGTGACCCCATATTGAAATTCTATATACAGAATCCAGGTCCAAGGTGGCAAACTCAGAATATGCATATCAAAAAGGTGATTTGCCCAACTGTGTTTTCTATATAGGTTATCAGCAATATGCTAGGTCTGAAAACACAGGACTATATTTCCCAAACTCCTAAAAGCTACCACCAGTTTCCTGAAAACAGCAGAGGAAAACAAATTTGATGAATGAAGATAGTGGGCTTTTGTTAATAATTTTGTTGCTGATTGTAGATAGCATGGAAGGGATTTTTTCCCCAACCCTTGGTTTAAAAAAAGAAAAAGTTCAGGTAAAAAAGCACAAAGGCAATGGGAATTAACTGAGGAAAAATTAAGATCCAACAAGCAATACACATGTGACACTAACAGGCATGACAGAGATCTGAGAGAGTCTAAGCTTAAGTTTGGAAGGTGCTTGAAAGATTTTCTTCACCTTGCCAACTCTTCAACCCACCCAGATGCTTCTATGAGGACTCTTGAGTGCCTTTAGTACAAGAGATGAAGGGATACACCTTGGACTCCTCACTTGATAAAGACCTCTGGGGGACCCCTCTGTATTTCAAAGTGAAATACATGAAAAAACTTAAGGAAAAGGCAACTAGAGTTAGAAAATCCTATTACTATTGAGACTAGCCTATATTCAACGTAACTTCCCATAGTATTTATGATAGATGGTCATTTATAACCTTGGTTTGGGCATTTGAGGAAACAGGAAATTATCCTATTTAGGTCCATTCCTCTTTAGGACAACTTTCATCCCTAGAAAATTCTTTCTTATATTGTAGCAAATATCTGTCATTTGTAAATTTCTTTTGCTGTATTTTTGCCCTTTGAAGCTAAACAGAATAAGTCTAATTCCTCTTCCATTTTAAAGCTCAACAGAAATTTAGAGACAACTATTATATCATTCCCTTATATCTTCTGTTCTTCAGGGAATGATTCCCCTGTACCTTATGTGATCAGAACAGTCACAACCCAGTTATCTGTCTCTGGAAATATTCAATTTACTAATGACTCTCTTAAAATATGGTACCCAGAAATGAACCCAATCCTCCATCCAGATAAAGACTAAACAGTGTAGTGACCAGGGCTCCCTGGATTTCTATGAATGCAGTAGATTGAAGGTTGGACTTACTAGCTTTGTGAAGCATGGTATACTTCTGACTCAAAACTGAACTCTCATTTCCCTACAAAAAGATTTCTATATGAACTGCTGTTATACCAACACCTTTCCCACCAACACACACACACACACTCTCCCACTCTGTACTAGAGGGTTGCATTTTAAAAACCCAGACTTTTCTCTTCATTCATCCTTTTAGTTTCAGTACCACGTTCATATATTTTTTAAAAATTATATCTTAGTGTCAGTGCATTGTTAGAATTCAATAAATGTTCATTGAATAGATGAATCCCAGATCTGGATTCTTTCCTATTTCTGTGTCATCTACAAATTTCATAGGCATGCTTCCTGTCTCCTTACTCTATTCTTCATGGGAGAAACAGAAGGGCAGATAGAATGTATTTTTAAATTGTTAGGTAGGTATCCCTTTGGGATGGCCTATGCAATTCATTTTACGGTGAGAAAATACCAAATTTCAAATAAGCAGGGGAACAGACAAAAGGAAAGATTTAGTGTCCTGGATGCTTGGAATCAGGATTTAAAGTTCCCAGCATTGGAAAAT
Source organism: Tolypeutes matacus (assembly GCA_026826555.1). NCBI lineage: Eukaryota > Metazoa > Chordata > Mammalia > Cingulata > Chlamyphoridae > Tolypeutes > Tolypeutes matacus. Next base: position 7,398,986 of record JAKSZT010053820.1, read on the forward strand.
ATGGCTTTTCCTCACCTTTAACCTAGAGTCTTCTGCCTTTTAGATCTATTACAATCCTGTGATAATCAAACTCTGAATTTGGGGGAAAGCATTCAAGTGTAGTTTTAAAACAGCTTCTAAAATGATCTTTTCTACTTAAATTTTCTGTAAAATTTGAGTTAAAGAGAAATGCAACTGTCATTTGGCTATGAGGCATAAAAGATATCTCCCAAATGTCCCCCATAAATGCCTGAGGTATAACATATATATATATATATATATATATATTTGTTTCAGGAATTGGAAATGAATTGTATTTTTCAATGTGAATTTGGGGATTCACTGAGATTGAAGCTGTCTCCTGAAGTGAATATAATTTTACAATTAATGTCCCTTGTCCCCAGAAAGAAAAATTTTGCTTTTCCTTCAACAGCTGATCTTTTGTAGAATATGATCTTCATCACAAAGTAGAAAAATACCCCATTTGTCTTTGTTTCTATTGTCTATTGTGACACAGGGTGGCTAACCTTGGGACTGAAACCTTAGAAACATGGAAAAAGTATTTCAATCTAGACAATCTAGAACCAGGTGAGAAGACACTTTGAAAACTTCTGTTGCATAGTGCTTATGTTTAGAGAATGAAGACATCACAAAAGGCCTAGTAGACAAAAAGAAGAATTCTTTTTGCACCTTTTCTGAACCTTTACTAGATGTAGTTCTTAGTGAATTAACTTCTCAAGACCGTATTTCTCAGAAACTCATGTGACAAGTGATCAGAAGGAAATCACGCCAACACCAATGTGGGGGTTCATTTCCTGACTCTAACATTAACAAGATATCACACACCAGTGTTGCGAGACAAGTAGAGGTGAGACTAGGAGGCTTAATTATATAGTAAGCTCCCACAGTCAGGTGAACCACATGTTTCAGGCATGATCAGAGCCATCCAGCTTTTCCAAAGCAACCACCTCAGGGTTTCCCATTAAAATACAGGCAACTGCAAATAGGATTTCTAAGGTCCATATGCTGTTTCCAGCATGGAGCAACCATGGCAGGTACTGACTTGAACTTCAGCTATTCAGGAAGAGCACCTATCATTACTCTTGGGTCAGGGTCCCCTGCAGTAGGGCTTCATCACTGGACCCCACACTCCTTGGGATTTTCCATTTCATTTCCATCAAAGTGTGGTTTTAAACTCTTTTTTTGTTCAATTTCCACCTGCCAAAAATAAAAGTTGGAGAAAAATATTAAGAAGAGAAAAGCATAAAAACAAATAAACAAACTAAAAGAATACCTCACTAGCTTGTAATTTAGTTAATGCCACATTGGAGCTATTGGTCCTGAGTATATCATGACTTTGTCTTTGCACAGGCTTTTTGCTTGGTCTAGAAATCCCTCTCCCTCACCGTCCACATGGAAAATTCTCTTGCCTTGCAAAGTTGCTCAAAGGTCACCACTTTTTTAAGAAATGAAGTTTTAGAACCCTAATACACTACCCTACTTTCAATTCTTTGCATTAGTGTGGTACACTTGTTATAAATGACGATAGCACATTTTTATGGCTGTACTGTTAACTACATTAACTACATTCCATGGTTTACCTTAGGGTTCACTGTTTGTGTTGTACCATGCCACAGGTGTGTTTTTTTTTTTTTTAAGTTTTTATTCTAGTAATATACATATAACCTAAAATTTCCCTTTTAACCACAGAGGTCACTTCTTATGTGACGCTGACTACCAGGGAGACAGAGGTGCTTCTACCCATGAATGTCCTCCTTGTGCCTTGTACACTCATCCCCCTCCAGCAGCTCCTTAAGGAGATGGGCAGTATCTTCTTCATTATTGCCTCCCAATAATGTAGGCATACAGTAGGCAACCCATAAAAGCTTATCAAATGAATGAATTTCCTTTTGTTATTGTGTGTTTGCATCTCTCTCACACTTTATCTCTTTAAAGTCTCCAAACTGGTAAGTATTTGGAGTGTTTACAGTTCTACCTTTATCTTCTACAAGATGCTGTGGCTGTAATTATAAAAGGATTAATGAGCTAATTTTGCCTTAAAAGGGACACATCTTGACTGAAGACTTTGATAATTCAGGCAGGAAATCCTTTGAGCTAAAGGATTTCATAATTAAGGCTGCTCCCTCAACACATTCTTGGATACTAATGATGCTTGACTTAGAGAGTGACAGTTCCTGACATGGAACAGTTGACCAGGGTCTTGCTTGAAGGAGATGCTACTTTCTCCCTGACCACAAGATGGAGTATTTGTTCTTTCTGGTAAATGTCTTAGATCCCACAACTAAGGAAGCATTTAGAGGAAAAATAGACCACATTGTAAAATCCCTCTTTAGTAACCCCCCTTTCATCTTTGGCATTTAATCTCCTCCACAATTAATAAGAATTTAATTGAATTTTAAACTCCTCAGGATGTAATCACTTTCTATGTTTATCAGAAAGCTTCAAATTTGCTTTCCCCTCCCACGGCCCCAATCCCCCCTGTATACAAATACTTCTATATGTATTATAGATACTTCATAGGCCTTTGAGTTTTGTATTGTTGCAGCCCACTGACCAGGTCATCTGTGTCCTAACTTTACTCAGATCCACTTCATCAACTCCTGGAGCTGAAATATGGGCTTTGGGTTAGCACTTTTCTGGCACTCCCCTCCCTGTCCAAGTTCATTACTCTGCAACATAAACTGTATTACAAAGGTAGTGTCATGAAAAAATGGACTTGAAAACATTTGCCAGACACCTCCCGAGACTACCTTGTAGCTGTAGTGTGCAGAATAATTGACCCACTTCCTGACGTCAGTCTTGTCTTCCACAGAGATGGATCTCACAGAGGCTTTAGAGGCAGAAGTTGTGGGCATGCTGAATTCGACAGTCACGTGATTGGCAAATCTGGAAGGCACTTCCCGGTCAGAGCCAAGTTCAAGGTGGCAGAAGAAGCAGTGTGGGTGACCAGAAGCTAAGAAAGACAAAGAATCAAGGGATCAGGTTCTTTGGGAGAAACTGGAAGAGGAAGCTAGAGGAGCTGCCTCTAAAATGAAAGCACCTGGAAGCTTGCCTACAGGCCAGCAGCTCCTGGTCTTTCAGAGTGTCAGAAGTCACATTGTGTGCCTTGGTCCCTTTGACATGACACTGATTATAATAGCCTGGTATCCTAGCAATAAAATCCACAGCCTGAGAAACGGGTCATTCTGCCTGCTCAGGTCAGAGTGACATTTGAACACATCACAAATACTAAGAAATAGGGGCTGGAGTTCAGGAGAAAGGAACTAAAGCAGTCAGTACTTAGTGCCTACTAAAACAACTATGACAGTCTCCTGGAACAAAATCACTGATTTCCTTTGAAAGATGAATTGAATTTTCTTAACCTATCATATTTTTTAAAAATGTTTTTTTTTGTATGTTTTGCGAGTGAATGGTATAGTAAATGACAAAAACCTAATAAAGAGTGCCTATGTATCAGGGAAGCATTTGGTACACTGGAGCAGCAGTCTAACTCTAGGTTTGATTTCCAGCTCTTACTAAGTAGCAGAGATTCTCTCTAGGCCCCAATTCCTCATCTATAAAATAGGGAGATGCTGGGAATAAAGGAAGGAAAGAGTGAGCGGTACAATAGGAATAGCCCCTTGTGGCTCTATAGTTCTATACATCCCTAATTCTACCTTACTTGCACTGAAAACTTAAGGTATGATTTCCATTTGAGGATTGTTATCAGAATTTTTAGGAAAAAAGCGTAAGTTTCGTTCCGTGGCTGTAACCACTGAAGCCTCATCATCATTCAACAGAAAAAGCAGGAAACATTTGCTGAGCACCCTGTACCAGGTACTGTGCTAAATGCTTTATTCAGATTCTCTCTGGATCTTAGTAAGGCTCCCTTGAGGTCATATTCTTACCCTTATTTTACATACTTAGCGCGGGAAAGTAAACTGCCCAAGGTCATACAGCTACAAAGTGGCAAGGCTGAGAACTGAGCGCAGCAGTCTGACTTCAAAGTGTTCTTAACCACTTTGAGACATAACCTCAGGGTCTCCAAACCCCAAGATCAGGTTTGCAGGGTGACGGGTAGAAACAGAGTAAGCTGTAAGAACCCCTTATATAGCAACTAGCTATGCACAAACAATATGCAATGGCCATGAAATGGTTTTGACTTAATTACGTAACTGAAATCATCCCTTAGGTATCTGAATTTCCCCAAATAAACAATTCCAATTCCCTTTATCGGTTTGGGCAGGACTTCAATCCCAGAAAGGACATACACACCTACTTTCTAAGGAAACGATTACAGAGTGAAGTATATGTTTTGCTCTGTTTCACAAATTTAACAGATTTCAATGGGCATTTCTAAAGTATAATACTTTGGGGGAATTAATTGAAAATCTCTACACTGGCTTTTAGGAAAGGAATTTAAAGAAGATACATAAAATAGTAAAAATTACATTATTTGAAAATGAACCCATTCAATATTTAAAAATAAACAAAATATTGTGTACTGCTGATACTAATTATATAATTATCATTTATTGAGCATTTATTATACACATCAGGTATATGTTAAACACTTAAAAGTTATCTAATTTCATTCCTAATGAGCTAAGTATTAATAACAACCCTATTTTATAAATAAGGAAAATGAGGATTTTCTGAGAGGTTAAGTAAATTACCTGAGATTTCACTAGGAAGTGCCTGGTAGAGCCGGGAATAAAACTCAAGATCTTATTGTCCTAAGCTATTCTTAATATATTGTTACAGAATAGTATCATTACAGAGTACACAGAAAGAAGTTAAATTTACTAGCAACTTGTGCAACAGCTTTATTTAATTACTTTTATTTGCACCATTTTTATAATATTAAAAAATTATTTTCTGCAAAACTCACCCCACCAAAGTGTATTCACAGAACTCTATGAAAACAACATTCTTTTCTAGGTCCCTAGCATCTTCTATTAGATGTGGGGAATTGGTGGGAAGTTAGGGAAATACAATTTTGAAAGTTGGTAGAGTTTAATTAGCGGTAATGAACGAAATAAGTCATGTATTATGTCATTTTTCCTGAAATTTGAATATGAAATTTTAACATTTTAACTTAATATTAAAATTCAGTTTTCTATTTTCCATGAAAGGCAATTCATGTTGTGACCTGGTCTAATCTCTCTTCACCTGGTCTAATGAGAACTGGAATTCAGCAGAGAAAGCTACCTGTGCAAGACAGAATGTTTGACTGCCTAGTGGAGGATCTGCGGAAGCAGCTGGATTTGTCCCAAAGCCTTAACTTAGAAAAGCTTCCAGTCTAGTGAGGGAAAGGCCGGTGGAGAGTGCAGAGAAGAGTGCTGCACAGGCGCAAAGCTGCATTGGGCCCTGCTGGCGGAGCATGGAATTCAACAGCGGCTTCTGGGTCTCCTGGGCTGCTGGTTTGGGATGCCCAGAAAGCCACAGTGCCCACCTGCGGGGCCGCACTGCCTGCAGGCACGGGTGGCGTGACTAGGTTCTGGCCTCCAGCCAGCTGGGCCCCAGCTTCCTTCACTTAAATGGGAGTTAGGGGTTATAACTGATAAGAGGCACCGTCCCAAGGCTGTCTGAAGACCAAGAGAGAAGAGCTCGGAAAAGTGACTAATACTAGTAAAATCATCATCAACTCTGCTTTCCTGGATGCAGCAGTGCATGGGGTATAGTGAATATCAGTAATGGGTGAGGACTTGCAGTCTGACTAGGCTTCAGATCCTGTACATGTCAAGAGTTTCCAGAAAAGGCCTACAACTCAACAACAAAAAGATAAATGACCCTATCAAAAAGTAGGCAAAAGACTTGAATAGACCTTTTCCAAAGAGGAATTACAGATGGTGAAAAAACACATGAAAAGATGTTCAACATCACTATTAGGGAAATGCAAATCAAAACTACAATGAGATATCATTTCACACCTATTAGAATGGCTACTATTAAAAAAATGTGGAGAGAGAGGAATGCTTATTCACTGTTGGTGGGGCTGTAGAATGGTACAGCTGCTGTGGAAGACTGTTTGGCAGTTCCTAAGGAAGTTAAATATAGATCTGTGATGTGATCCAGCAATACCACTATCAGGTATATACTCAGAAGAACAGCCATCTGCACGCAGATGTTCAGAGCAGCATTATTAACAATTGCCAAAAGATGGAAACAACCCAGGTGTCCGTCAACCAAAGAATGGATAAACAAATTGTGGCATATACATACGATGGAATGTTATTCAGCTGTAAGCAAAATGAAGTGTGAAGCATATGACAATATGGATGAACCTGGAGGATATTATGTTGAGTTTAACAAGCAAGACATAAAGAACAAATATTGTATGATTTTACTACTATGAACTAAATATAACAAGCAAACTCATAGAATTAATAGCTAGAATATAGGTTACCAGAAGACAGATTGAGGATAGAGAGTGGAAATCTGAGGCTGAATTTGTGCAGAATTTGTAAAAAGGTTGTTTGTGAATGTTTGTAAATGGAAAGAAGATAGCACATAATAGTGATAAAATTAACAACGCTAATATATAGGTATGATAGTGGTTGAAAGGGAAAGTTTAAGATTGTGTGTATCACTAGAAGGAAAGGTAAAGGATGAAACATGGGACATAGCAAACCCTCTTGCGGACAATGAGTAAGGTTAATAGTACATACATAACAATGTTTTTCTCTGAAACAGAACAAATGTACGTTAATATTACGAGATATTAATAATAAGGTGATATTTGGGCTAAAATACAACTAAAACAAAGTATGGACTGAAGGGAATAGTAATATATTCATATTCTTCCATCAATGGTTTAAAAAAAGGAATTACACTGAGTGAAAGAAATAAGACACAAAGTTCTATATATTGTTTGATTCCATCTATAAATACGCAAATTCAAATAAATTTATAGAGATGGAAATAGATTAGCAATTATGTATGACAAGAGAAGGACAGAGGGATTGAGAGATGACTCTAAGAGGTAGGGTTTTTTTTTTTTTTACAGTAATGAAAATGCTCTGGTGTTGACTGCAGTAATGAATGCACAACTCTCAGATTGTACCAAAAGCCACTGATTGTATACTTTGGATGGATTGTATGGTTTGTGAATATGTTTCAATAAGATTGATTAGAAAAAAAGAGTTTCCAGAAAAAAGTGCTATCAATTTCCTGAACTGATACGCAAATATACCATTAACCAAAAGTAGGGCAAGGGCCCTCTTTTGGGGGTTTCACTACTAAAACCATATAACCAAGACAGAGAGGGGGTTAAAGTGAGAAACATCCCCAGATGTCCTTATGCTGTCTTGTATTTTAAAAATCTTCCACAATAAGTTTCCAGTAGTCTGCAAATATATGAGCAGCATTTACTTGGCCTTGAGCCTACTGAACACTACCCACTGGGAAGCATTCAGGAAGTGTGTGCTGAAGGGCTGCTATCTATTCCCCATTCCATATCCATTCCCCCTTTCTCCTTTGGGAACTAATCCTTCCCAGCACTGCATGTCATCTTAGTGGTCATGTCAGTCAAAATATCATGTTCTCCCCTGTACTCTTAAGCCAAGGGACACAGGACAGAAGATGGTTTGTGATGATTGTTCCAACAGCGGCACCTGGAGGAGACAGCCATTAGTTCCTGCTACCAGAGACATTCCTTCTGCAGCTGACTTGTTCAACGTTCCCTTCCATTCTGTGAGCTCTCCTGTCTTTCCAGCGACTCCTCCCTGCTGTTTTTCTTCTTCTTCTTCAGGCAGCCAGGTGGTCTTTTTTGCATACAGAGAAAAACCCTTCCTATAGAACTTTAAAGAATTTAAAGAAAAACACTTTGAAATAAATGAAATACTGTGTGTATGCATGCTGGGAAAACTGCAAATATCGGTGCTTATAGTGGTATTCTTTCAAGTTTATGTCTATTTGGCATCATCTACTACAAAGCAGCTGTGGTGTAGTTAAATGATCCCTAGATGTAGCTGTATGATTTTAGATGAGTCACTTCCTCTCTTGGGCCTTAATTTTCTCATCTGTAAAAGTGATGAGGTTTGACTAACTTATCTCGAGTCCCTTCCTATTGAAAATCCAATTATTCCATAATGAAGTTATCTGAAGCCATGTTTCAATTATTATTGAAGAGCTGAAAATCCTAATAAACATAAACCCGAGGCCAACTTGCCTTTTCTCGTGTCAAGTCTCTAACAGGTCAAAAAGTAATTTTCTCCCTATAACTTTTATTCTCTCTTCCCAAGGGCTTCTGTGCCAAGGGAGAATTCAGCATTTCTCCTTTTCTTCTGTCAAGTCAGACAGGCCCTGTGACTGAGGTAGGAATCACAGTGCTATCACCAGAAAAACAAAAACAAAAACAAACAAAAACACAGTGCTGACTTCAGGGGAAAAGAAAAAGCAAATACAGAGAAGACTTTTAAAAATTCAGTCAGTATAGCATCCGGGTGGCAAGCAGCTTCAAACAACAGAAATCCAATCGTCTCTTCAGTTTGTACTGCTTCACCCTGTGTCTGATACAGAAGGCCTTGGTGTGTGCGTCCACTGCCTGCACAGTTGACCAAACTGGCTTGTCTCCTACCCTCACATCATAGTACATTTAGGGTATGATAACGCAGCCATCCACACTCAGAACAGGAAAGGAGGCCTAAATGCACTGTGATGATTTAATAGAGTGGCAAGAAGGATGTCTGCATAAGAGAAAGACATTTCAACCAAGAATCTTTCCAAATCTTATTCTATTTACCTGACCAGGATATCTACTTTTGTTAAATGATGTGCAAAAATTATTATAAGCAAGAAGAGAAGTGGTTTTAAGACTCATAGAATCATGGGGACGTTGCCTGTCACCCTGATGTACTCTAGAAAATAGAGCTGGTTTGATCACTCCTTAGTTTTGGCATTTCACTAAATCTTATGGACCCACGAGGAAAGTCATTGCCTTCTAGGCTCACTCAAGCACAAAAGTACTCCCACCCCACCCCCTGCTTTATTTATGAGCAAGCCAGCTGCAGCTAGTAAGCTTTGTTTGTTTATTTAAATCAATTCATTCCTTCCTTTACTTTTTGTCTGACAGAATTTACGATCTTTTGGACCTTGATGTCCTGGCTGGACCTTTGGTCTAATCTGAGGCCACTTCTCTTTCCCATCCCCATGTCCCAGAGACACACTCTGCTCTTGAGATGTTTGAATTGACAGGCCTTGCTCAGGGCAGCTGGAGTCAGAAATGCAATATTTCAATGTACTGTACAAATGATGTGCCATGAACTGGCCCCTTCACCTGTATTGAGAGCATAGTTAGAAAGATACTTCTTCTGAACTCAGAATTCAGCACCTGGAAATGAATAACTTCCAGGGACACAGCTATCACAGCTAATGAGTCAGGAAAAAAATCCATAAACTGTCCTAGAAAACTGCTTAGCAGCTCGGCTGAGAATAATAATGTATAGTTTTATGGAAGAAGTATGAGAATAAGGGGGTGAAAAGATGAAGTGAACTGGGTCATCTACATTAGTTACTTACTCTGTGCAAATATTTTTACTTTTCTGGTCTTACTCTCCCTCCATCACCATTCCTACCACACAACAAAAAAAGCATTTCACATGGGAATAGGATGTAGAACTTTGATCCCAGTTCGCAGCCATGTGGTTATTTTCACAGAAGAAAAACCTCTACCTACCTGAGTTTTTGTCAGGCAATCGGTTTATCCTCCACACAATGGAGTTGAAAGCATGTTCATACTTGGCAGTTCCCAGAGTTACTCTCATGACAGGCTCAGAGCCAGATATGCTAGTAGAGCCAAAACTTGCCCCTCGGTTCACTTTGGCTTTCAAAGACTTTTCCCCCAGGA
>JAKSZT010053820.1:7514825-7559793 GCA_026826555.1 Tolypeutes matacus
TGAAAATTTTTTTCTGCTTGGTACTTTCTGTGTCTTGGCTAACGAAATCCTTTTTTACCCTGAAATCATAAACATATTTAGTTATATTGTCTTCTTTTTTTAAAAAACTAACAACTTTATTTCAAATTCACAAAAATAAAAGAACAGAAAAAGCCAGCTCAACAAGTTATGGAAACATTACTCCTAAAAGTTCTTTTTTAGGGACTTTTATCTAATTCCAACTGCTAACTCACTTGTTCCTCTACTGTGCAGAAAGATACACAGATGAACACAGATTAGTCAAATGACATAGTCAAGGTCTCCTTATTAATGAAAAAGAAATGAAGAGGAAAAGCAGATGCTTAATTGTTTTCATAGCTCACAAAACCAAACCTGATATTCTTTAGAATTAATATAGTACCAACTTTGCTTTTGCTTACAAAGGCATTACAATGTTGTTAACTATAGTCTGTAAGTTACATTAGTTATATTTTCACATTCTTAATACCCTGTAGTAGAATAACATTCCTCTATTTATATTATTAACCACAGTCCTCATCTACTTCCAAAATCATTGTTATACATTCCCAATATTATCCTCCAACTGTCTTCCAACTAACATTAATCTTCCTAGACTACTTGTTTCAGCCACAAACACATCAATAAATCAACAGTGTTTGTTAGATTCATTATAATGTGTTACCATCAAGTCCACCCAATACCACATATTTACATTTGACCTTATTAAGCATTTTACATACATCCAGCATCTTCTCCTCCTTCTTATCCTATATTGTCTTCTAAAATAATTCTTTTTAAACTTCTCACATTTCAACATTCAATCCACCTGGAATTGATTCTTATGTATGGTGTGAAGTAGAAGCTAATTTTAATTTCATTTTTCCAAGTAGAGGCCCAATTTTCCCAACACCGTATTATTAAAAAGTCTATATTTCTGCATTCATATATAAAGATATGTGATTCCATTTCTGTGTTCTCTGTTACAAAGGTCAGTATGCCTGTAACTGAACCAATATCCCTTAACTTAAATAACTTGGCTTACTAACAAGTCTGAGTTTCTGGTAGGCCAGTGCTTCACACCTTGTTCTTCTCCTTTCAAGTATATCTTGGCTGTTTGGGGGCTCATTGAACTTCCATGTAATGTGAGAATCAGCTTGTTAATATGCAGGGAAAAAACAAGCTAGGATTTTGATTGAGATTACAGTAAGCCACTAAACCAATTTGAGGAGAATTAACATCTTTACACCATTGTATCTTCCAATCCCTAAATGTAGGCTCTCTCTCCAATTTAGGTCTTCTTTACTGTCTGTTAATAAAGCTTTATAATTTTAATCACTGAAGTCTTGTATATCTTTTGTTAGATTTATTACTATATATGCTTCATATTTTTTGTTGCATTGTAAAAATCTATCCTTTTAAAGCTCCATTTCTCAATAATTCTTGCTGGTTTTCAGAAATGCAGTTCATTTTTTATATGTTGATTTTTAACACATTAATATATATATAATATCCAGTATATACATGGTATTAAATTTTCAAAGGGAATTGATAAATTGGACCTCATCAAAATTAAAATTTTACTTTGCAAAAGACTGTTAGGAGAATGAAAAAACAAGCTACAGACTGGGAGAAAATATTTGCAAACCATATATCTGACAAAGGGCTAGTACCTAGGACATATAAAGAACTCTCAAAACTTAACAGTAAAAAAAAACAATCCAATTAGAAAATGGACAAAAGACATAAACAGACATTTCACAGAAGAAGATACAGAGATGACAGATAAGTACATGAAAAAATGTTCAGCATCATTAGCCATTAAGGAAATGCAAATTTAAACCATGTGAGATATCACTACACACTTATCAAAACTCCTAAAATGAAAAATAGTGACAACACCAAATGCTGGCAAGGATACAGAGTTATTGGATAACTCACACATGCTGGTGGGAATGTGAAACTGTACAGCTACTTTAGAAAACAGTTTAGCAGTTTCTTATAAAACTAAATATGCAATTGCCATATGACTCAGCAATTGCACTCTTGGATATTTATCCCAGAGAAATAGAAACTTATGTTCAGGTAAAAACCTGTATGCACATGTCCGCAGCAACTTTATTCATAATAGCTACGAACTGGAAACAACCCAGATGTCCTTTAGTGGCTAAATCGTTAAACAAACTGTTCTATCCATACCATGGAATACTACTCAGCAATAAAAAAAACAAAGAATGGACTACTGATACATGCAACAACTTGAATAAATCTCACAGGCCTTATGCTGAGTTAAAAAAAAAAAAAAAAAAAAAGGTTAGGAATGGGATGAGGGGATGAGGTGGGTGTCGTTATAAAAGAACAGAAGGGATCCTTGGACAACATGGAACTGCTCCTTGTCTTGCCTGTGGTGGTGGATAAAGGATCTTACACATATAATAATGTTGCATAGAACTAAACGCACACAGACACACAAATGAATACATACATGTAAAACTAGAGAAATCTGAATAAGATTGGTGGATTGCATTAATGTCAGTTTCCTGGTTGTGGTTGTGATATTGTGCTAGAAGGGGAAAAATTCAAGAAAGGGTGCAGTTAGGAAAAACAATGTGTAAAAAGTCTCCTTAGGTGAGCAATCATGAATAAAAAAAAAAAAAGATTAGGAAACCCCGTATAAAACCTGACTTGCTTTCAGTGGATAAACCCAGTTTAGTCATGCTGCATTTTCCTTTCCATAAATCTCTAGGTTCGCCTTAATAATTTGTGTGAAATGTATGTATATTTATCCTCAATTGAGACTGGTCTATAATTCCTTTTTAGAGATGATAAGTATAAAATGGGTATAGTTTCGTTGTTAGAATCTGGTGTCAGGGAATACTAGCCTCATAAAATGAACTGGTAAGTGGTCCTTCTTTTTCTGTATTCTGGAATAGTTGGTGGAAGCGTGAAATTATTTTTTTATTTTGAAGTGGTAGAACTTGTCAGTAAAACCACCTGACCTGAAGGTTTCCTTATGGGAAAGGTCTAATCACTGATTTAGTTCATTTCATGACTATAATGTTGTTGAATCAGTTTGGGAAGGTTATATTTTTCTAGGAATTCTATAATATTATCTATGCTTTCAGATGTATTGCCATGAAGACATTCATTATTTCCCCTCATAGCCTTCTCAATATATATAGAATTTGTAATTATATACCCAGTTTTCATTCTTAAGGTTATTTGTTTATGTTCTCTTTCCTCACTTTTTCTTGATAATTTTTCCAATCCATTAGTTTTTTCAAAGAATCAGCTTTTGGATATGTTTATCTTTTTTCCTATGTGTATGTTTTTTAATTTCACTAATTTATGCTTTTATGTTTATTATTTCCTTTCTAATATTCTTTATGTTTATATTGCTGCTTCTTTTGTAACTGTAAGTTGGAAGCTTATTATTGTATTAAATTTCTGTTCTTCTCCTTTTGCAATATAAGTAATAAGGCTACAACTCTTCCTGATTGTACTTCTTAACCTGCATTCTAAGAATTTCCCACATAGTACTTTCATTTTTATTTTGTTCCAAATATTTTCTAATATCATAAGTTATTTAGCAGTGTATTTCTTGATTTCTGTTTTTCAAATTGTCTTTTATCTAGTTACCTACCTGAATTGGATTGTAGTCAGTGTTCATGGTCTGTGTGAGGCCAGTCTTTTGAAATTTGTTAAAACTTGCTTCATGTCACAGCATATGGTCAGTTGTCATAAATGTCCTAGATGTGATTGTGGAAAATATGAAGAATATGCAATCTCTACGTGTTAGGTGCAGTGTTCTAAGTATGTTCATTAGATCAGCTTGTTCATTTTGTTTAAGTTTTCTGTTTGCTTGCTGGTTCTTTTGCCTGCTTGATCTATCAATTACTGAGAGAAGTATATTTAAAAATCTCTCTCTCTCAGGGGGGCGGATGTGGCTCAAATGGTTGGGTGTCCGTCTGCCATATGGAGGGACCTGGGTTTGATCCCCGGGACCTCCCAGTAAAATAAAAAAAATATATATAGAAGGTGCATGGGCTGCCAGGCTCTGTGTGCTAGTGAGCTGCCAAGCCCCGGGAGCCATGCAACAAGATGATGACATAACAGGAGAGAGACGCAGAGGAAAGACAAGACGAGATGCTCTGAAAGCCAGGAACGGAGGTGGCGCAGGTGGCTGAACACCTCTCTCCTACATCAGAGGTCTCCAGGATCAAATCCTGGTGAAGACTGGAGGAGGAGGATGAGAAGAGATGGCAGGAAACAGACACAGAGAATTGCCCAGCGAATGGACACAAAAACAGCAAATGGGGAAGGGGGCGTTTAAAATGGATAAAGGAAATAAATAAATCTTAAAAAAAAAAAAATCTCATGATGATGATGGATTTTGCTCATATTCCTTGTTGTTCTGTCAATCAATTTTTGTATTAATAATTTTTAACTATTAAAATATATACACATTTAGAATATTATATATTTCTGATGACTTGAATCTTTTATCAAGTTATAACCCTCTCTATTTTTCTAGTAATGCTTTTTACCTTAAAGTCTATTTTTTCTGATTATAGTATAACAGCTACACCAGGTTTCTTCTCATTAATTTTCTCCTTCCTTCACTTTTATCATTAATGACAAAAGCCCCTGTCCCCAAGGAGCTTGAATTATAGTGAAGTCACCAAAGTTGTGGTGTGTTAGGAGTGGTAATTCTAAGGAGAAAAATAAAGCAGAGAAAAGAGGGCTTGCATCTTTGGAGAGAATAACTCAGGAATACCTCAGTGAAAAGGTGTCATTTTTGAAGGGAAACAGGACATGAGCTGCAAGCACTCCAGACACAGAGAAGACTAAGAGAATAAGGAATGAAAATTTTCTTCAGTTTTATATTGATAGCACGTGATAGTGTTGCTTTTTGCTCTTCGCTCTTAAATCTCGATTTTGTGATTGAGAACTATCTCTTAACCTAACTCTATAATTTTGGTTCTCCATCCAGGAGAACTGGCTGGCTGTGTCTTCTGGGCAAGTTACTTATCCTTTCTGGGTCGGTTTCCTCCTTGTAAAGTAAGACTACTGCCTACTGCCTACCTCTCAGGACTGATGGATGAAATGAGATGACATTTGTAAAAGTACCTGACATTTGATGGGGACTCAATGAATGTTAGTTTCCTTTTTATTCTGCCTTCCCTGTATATACTTTTTAGCCTGATTAGTTTCCAGCACTTTGTCAGTAAATTTGCTATGATAAGATTCATATGCAAAACCACATGAAAGGCAATTAACTAAAGACAAATCAGGGCATTTGGAAAGTTCATTTGAAAAAAAACTTTCCAACCTGGTTTTGAAAGACTCAGTTTGTTGCCTGGGCTCTGATTTTGCAGTATAAATGGTTGAGTTTTCATGAGATTGTCAGTGTGCCACTGAAAATGGAGGAAATGTTAAGTGTAAGGGTGAAACTGCTAGACTCATGTATTTTGGGTTTTAACGAAGCTTAAATCTAAATTTAAAAATAAAATTAGATCCTAAAATCACTCATCTCCCTTTAATGAGATTTTCTTTGATTTGAGTGCCATGAGACCTTAGTTTTAATACTGGTTCTGACACTGACTCGCCATGGGGTCTCAATCAGTTTTCTCTGTTTGTGTCATAATATGTTCTCTATTTCCTTGCTTTGTATGGCTTTTGAGATTTCATAGGATCTGAGCAACGTCAAAGTAAGATAATCACTAAAGATAAAGAAAATACAACTATTTATATTGTATGCTTTTTGTTTTTTGTTTCCATTCTGTCCCCAGGCCTCCCGTTGACCATGCCCTGCTGGACATGCCCTTCCTTCAACTCCCTGAAGAGATGCCCTCTGACTTCTGAGAGCAGCTGGGCCACCCATTCTGAAGACACCAGCAGTCCTAGTTTGGGCCCATTGTACACAGACCTGCAGCTCACCAATGCTGAGGAGCTGACAAGCAGCAGGGCTTCTGGGGCTGATTCGACTGGTAAGAGGGAGCACCAAGCCAAAGGGCTTTGCAAATCACTTTTAGTGGCCTGTTCCCAGTCTTAAAATCCCTGCAGGTAGCTTTGTTTGTGGGATGAGTTCCCAGGTGCTTATCCAGTCAAAAGATTAGACTCTAGAGTGCTCTGAAAATGCATTGGGAAAAACGTGTAAACAAATCTGCTGGCAGGTTCTTAATATTGGGAAACCGTTAGACAGTGAATCTTACTGTGTTATTTTCTGACTGTTCGGTACAAGTGCCATTCATTCCCTGTCATTTATTTTCTTCATGGATAACTGAACTATATGTAATATGTACAAGGTTGAATCTTTCATCCTATCTGCTACCACCCACACATCTTTCCTCTTCAGTGAGAGGGAGGTAGATTTAAGAAGAGAAAAAGCAAATGTTATGGGAAGGGGAATGAAAATCAGCACTCAGCCACTGTGTTCAGACTACAAATCATTTTGCAGCTATACTGTTTATTCTATTGTACTTTAATTGATCTGCACACTGGCTTTTAAAGTCTCATAATCTCATTTAACTTTACAATAGGCATAGGATGGATGCTGCAGGTGAATGTAGCCCTGTCAACAAGCACTGTATTATGAGCTGGATGTGGGAAGGAATTGGAAAGAAACTGTATGTTCTTGGTGTTTTGGTTATTTGGCCCAATGGATTGTTTTCCTCTGAAAGTGATTGAGTTATTGATAGTTTCTCTGTGGATGAAATTACCTACTGTGTGAACAGTATTTGTTTTTCTTTCTCAAGAATGTTATTTAAGAGTGTGTTTCTGGATTGTTTTTCAAATTGGGATAATTTTTATCCTCATGCTGTTCAGTTCTATGAGTAAAAAGAGGAATCCCTCTTGCAGTCTAAAGGATTCAAACAGGATTTGGTTTAGTGTTTGTTAGATAATACTGCAGAGAATCCTGGTTTGTCAAAGATTCTCTCTCTTCACAAACCATAATTCTTTATAACATTTTAAATGGTGGGAAGAATTTCATGGATGGGAAGGCACATTAGAAGCTGCTGATGACACCTAAGTCAGCGGACTGAGGCGGTTTGGAGGAGAGGCCATGCTTGCCTTCCCCCTTCTGCCTCTCCTTGCTCTCAGCCCCCTTCCCAAGCCTTCCCATGGAGCAGCATATTGTGCATTGGTTAAAAACACAGAGAATCTGGAGTCAGACTGCCCAGGCCCATATCCTGATTCTTCCCTTTAACAACTATGTGTCCTTAGAATATCTTTATGCCTAACTTTCCTCTTCTGAAAAATGAGAATAATAAAAGTACTTTCCTCACCAGGTTGTCATCAGCTCCAAGTGAGACAATTTGTATAGAACAATTCATACGCTGCCTGGCAGAATAAATGAGATTTGGCCAAGGAGGGAGAGAGTGAGGAATAAGGGTGAAGCTTCTCCTCTTTTCTTCCTCGGGCTTCTTATTGCCTTGGAGAGGTGGAAAATGGGCCCCTCGCTGAAGGAAATGTCAGGCTGTCTAGTCTCAGGGTGTTTTCTCAGTGGTCTCTACTCTTTGTTATTGCATGAGAATTCCTTTAATTCAAATGATGAAAATCAGACTCCTGGCCTAAACGGGGGTTGCACAAACTTGTCGGCTTAAAACATTTCATTCTCTCTCAGTTCTAGAATCTAGAAGTCCAAAATCAAGGGGACAGCACAGCCATGTTCTCTCTGGTGATTCCAGTGAAGGAGCATTCCTTGCCTCTTCCATCTCCTCGTGGCTCCCAGTAGTCCCTGGTGTGCCATGGCTTGTAGTTGCATAGCTAGTCTGTCTCATTGCCACGTGGTGTTCTCCCCACTGCGTGTCCACCTCTGTTTCTCCTCTTCTTATAAAGACACCAGTCAGATGGGATTAAGGACCCAGCCTACTCTAACACGACTCCATCTTAGCTAATTACATCTTTAAAGACCCTATTTCCATATAAGGTCACATTCTGAGAAACTGGTGATTAGGATTTCAACATATCTTTATGGGGGACACAATTTAACCCATTACAGTTTCCAAAGCTTATAATGTTTTTAGCACCTCTCTTTTCTAAAGTCATTCTAACAGTGTTTGTTACCATTTGTATTAAGGCCTCCTCCCCTCTTGTTTCGGTCAGGACCCTGGCATGAAACAGATGGTGCCATCAAAAGCATTTATCTGAAGACAGTTTAATGAAAGGATTGCTTACAGAGGCATGGGTGGCATTAAAAGAACCACAAAGGATTGTGAAGCTCCAGGGTTGGGAATGTAGGGAGCCATTAGCACCTCTCAGCCTGCAGTGTTGTTGGAGGCAGCAAGAGCTGGAATCATGGAAGAGGGGTTGCCTAATGGGTTCCATAGCGTAGAAAGGACAGAGGCACTGCTGGAGATTTGGCAAAGCAGGGAGAGAGTGGGGAATCAATACCCAGACATCCCACCCTCAGATCTGTGCTTTTGCTTCCCTTTGGCAGATCCCAGCCAGAAGCCAGAGGATATGGAGTCCAGGTGAGGCAGCCCACAAAGGACAGCGGGCCAGGGCACAGAGCAGGTAGAGAAGGGTGGAGAATAGATCTTGGGATAGGGGCAAAAGGGTGCAAATGGAGAATGACCAGCACACGTGTAAGCTGGTCCCCGCCAGGAACTAAATGGCAGCTAGGCTGGGGCTAACTCTAGAGGTTCAAATGCAGAGACCGGGATTGGAGAATGATGAGCAATGCTCTTAGTTCTCTCCTCCAGCAGGAGCAATTTCAGTGGCTACTGGGAGAATTGAGATATCACCATTTGGCAGCATCTGCTTTTGCAGAAGTAGGAATAACCATAGCAATCGCCTATTGAGTATGTATTGTGTGCTGAATATGGCATGTATTATCTCTGGCCTTTTCAGTGATCCTACAAGGCAGGTATCATTATCCCTGTTTGCAGGATGACACTGAATCTGACACGGGGTAAGAAACTTGTCTAAGAGAACACTGGTAAGAAATGGATGAACCTGGATTTCAGTCAAAGTTGCTTAGCCTTCAGAGCTCACATCTTTTCCAGTGGTTCCCCAATTTGGCCCCAGAGTCATTTGGAGTTTGGAGAAATAGAAATTCCCAGCCCACCCAACACTTGCTGAATCAGACTTTCTCAGAGAATAGCTTAGGAATCCACATAAAGCTCTCCAGGTGATTTTCATGCAGTTGGTCCAAGGAACAGCATTTAGGAACTATTGCATAACATCTTGTGGCCTCTTGTAGATAATCTAGGACATTTAGGGGAACAGGAAGATAAAGAGAGGACTACAACAGTGATGCTTCTGAGTTCCCAGGGATCTATAGAGAGGAGTGACATTTTCCTTCAGGTACAGTCATGGGCAAATGATTAACAATGGCTGAATTAATAATATTAAATTCACCTTAAATATAAAAATATTAATAAAAATGACATCAACATATAGATTAAGTGCTTATAATATACCAGACACTGTTCTAAATTCTTTATATGAATGATCTAATTAAATCCTCACAATAAACCTATGAGGAAATTTCTGTTACAGACCTGTTAGAGTTGAAGAAACTGAGGCACAGGGAGATAAAGAAAATTACTCAAGTTCACATAGCTTGCATGTCACATTGAGCATGAGTTCCAGTGCAAGTCTCTTCTGCCTCTCAGTGTGCAGTGAAACCCAGACGAACTGCTGGAATTCTCTGAGGTGTTCACTGCATTGCAAGATTTGAATTGTGCTAAAATCTGCTGTTAGGTTCTCTAGGGCAGGGTTTCTTAACAAGAGGTCCTTGAGCTTGAATTGAAATAAAAAAAAAAAAAACATTATTCTTGTGGGGACGTGTTGGTGCAGGTGTGATATATTTATTAAGTAATACACAGTATAGTGTAGACTTAGTAAGGGGCCCATGGTTTTCACCTGATGGGCAACGGGCCCATGGAACAAAAGAATAACCCCTGCTCTAGGGAAACAGAACTGACAGGAGTTATCTGCAAATAGTATGAGATTTTATGAAATTATCTTAAGCGACTGTGGGGATGCACAAATCCAAAATCTGTAGGGCAGGCTGCAAGCCAGTGGCTCCAGTGAAGGTCCTCCATGAGTTCCCCAGGAGACGCTGCTGTCTGAAGTAGAGATAGGGATTCTCTCTGAATGCTGAAATCATTTGGCACCATTACCTGGCCAAGATGACACCTTGATCTAACCATCACGTCTGCCAAGTGATGGTTTTTGCACAAAGAATGGTTTGTTTGGAGAGATGGGGTTCAAATGCTTTAACACAAGGAGGCATCTAAGGTATTAGTTCAGAGCATGAGCTTTGCAGTGAGAAAGACGTGAGTCCTGGAGGAGGCCATACAGCATGGCAGTCAAGAGCTCATTTACCGTGGCTGAGCAAACTGGGCCCACATCCTGGCTGACACACTCTTAACCCTTTGGAAAGTTCCTGACTTCTTAAGGCCTGAGCTCTTCCTCTGTGAAATGAGGCTCTGCCTCCGTGTGTCGAGTGATCAAACGTGATTACCCAGGTAAAGCACTTAACAGTGCCTGGGATGTAATAAGTTCAGTCATATTAAGCTGAAAAGGTCCTTGAACATGGGTTTGCTCATTCTGTGTGACTTAACACTGAAAGAAATGTTTACGGGGGCGGATGTGGCTCAACTGGTTGGGCGTCCATCTGCCATATGGAGGGACCTGGGTTCGATCCCCGGGACCTCCTGGTAAAATAAAAAAAAAAAAAAAAAGAAATGTTTACATTGCATGTGTATCATTGATGAACATTGAAGAACATCATTCACTTATTTTTTTAAAATGTAACATAGAAATACAATAAAATAAAAGCTAAAGTTTCTCTTAACCATCTCCCTGTCCCATCCCACAGATCATGGGTGTGCTACCTTCCAGACCTTCTTCTATGTAGACATGTATAGAGGATTCATATTAAAATATATTCACGTGTTGCCTTGGGGTTTATTTTTAACATAAATAGGATCAAAGGATTTTTAAATAAGATGTGTAACAGGCAGAACTTGAAAATAAAGCTCATGTTTCCTTAACAGAAATAAGTCCTTACAGATAACTGCTGTGCGCCATCAGTAGTATGTTTTGTAAACAACTCTCTGAACACTTTTCAAAAGAAGCCTAATGCTTTATTAATCAGGCAAGGGCTCAAGTGGGGCCAGGTGTTGGGAGTGCCTCCATCTGCTTGTGGTGGGGTTCTCTCCCTTCGCTCCTCACCTCCACCCAGCAGCAGGCTGTGTCAGGGCCAGCCCTGGGGAGAGCCCTGCTTGGAGGCTGGAGCCGTCCAGTCTGCTTACCCGAATCCCTGTGCGGCTGGGGAGTTGAGCTCACCTGACTTTTTTTCCCTTGTGCATGTCATCTTCCCATAGCTGAACTTCCTCTTCTGTGAAATGGGCTGCGTGTCCCTGCACAGTCACCTGACAGGTGTGTCGAGTGACAGGCTGTGTCCAGCGCAAAGTGCTGCAAGAATAACAGAAAACTTCCCAGTTTAATCTCTCTATGACTTATTTCCTTTAATATGAGAAATAAAGATAATTGCTGCCTGCTCTTGTAGTACCCTAAAGAGGACTGTGAACTGTATACTTGCTGAGATGAGACTGAGAAGGGCTTTGCATTTCTCAGGATCAAGGGATGGGTAAATACAGAGAGGCGCTCAGGATAATTGGTTTCTGTGCTGAAGGATTCTCGGGAGGAACTGCCTTGGGGAGACTTTTGTCACTGATTCCCTCCCCCTCACCCCCCATTCCCACCCCCTGTCCTTTAGCAACGTGGAGGGGGAAGTAGAAGGTGAAGAGGAGCCATAGAATTGCGGCTCCCTCAGCACCTGGCCTTTCCCTGGCAGCACACTGTGTGAGATAATGGCTGGGGGAAGATTTTCTGTGTTTCAGGTCTCGTGTGGAGAGGGATTATGGCAGCCAGGCACAGCCTCCTCCCCATGGATGTGGCAGCCCCACAGGGCAATCCCGATTTCCAGCACAATTGTGGAGGGAAAAGACTCAATGATTAGCCTACACTTTCTTCTCTTTTTATCACCAAGAGGACAATTAGGAGGAGGAAGGCAAACAAATCCCCTCACTTTGGTTAAATCACAGTGTTTACGATTGTGCTGGGGTTCAGCCCTCCAGAGCAAATGCTCGTGGAGCTGGAAATAGGCAAGATCCCCATAGGTCAGGTGTCTTCTCTCATCCCCTGTCTCCCCAGGAGGCTCCTTACCCTAACTTGAAACGCAGACACGCCCTTTCACCTTGCCAGTGAGCATAGCTCTGTAAAGCCCCTAGTTTTACAGGGCTTGATAAACAGCAAGAGAACAGCAAGAGGGTCGAGGGAATAAAAACAAGCTTCCTGCCTTTGAAGTTGACTCCAACCAGGGAAGAGAAAGCACAGGAATCTTTGCAGTTGCACAAGCTGTTGTTAAGTGGTGCGCTTCGGTTTTGGTTTTCTTTGACACACAAGAAAAGTATGTAGTATACTTTTACTTATACTAAAAGTATATTAGAATGTTTCAGGCATATGTGTGAACTGAGAAGTGTCCAGGATGGATGCACTAGCTAACAGGGATTTAATTGTCTGTTGAATGGTTCCTTGAAGGAGTGGCGTGAGTTTGCTGGTCTTCTGCTTCCCAGACATCTGAATCCCATTTGGATTTGAGTCCAGCATTTCCTAAAGTGTGTCTTGTGCAGTAACCCAAGAAAAACCAGGATGCTGGGAAAGTGGGGATGGCAATGTGTTAGGTCATATGTGTCTCCCTTTGGAGATTTGTAACATGTATTAGCTTATTAAAGACTTTGAGAAGGCCTAAATTACATTATATATACATTTGCATTATATAATGTATATTTTTAACTAATATTATTAGCTTCCCATTAACCCACACTATATGGAAACCCAAACATACATAAACTGGCAGTTTGGTTTGAAAGTATATGCCATTGCTAATGTCCTAGGAAACCAGAGAAACCAGAAAAATACTTACCTGGATTAGTTAACTTTATAAAGTGAGCCCTACTTTCTCTCATACTCTGCTAAACCTCTTGGCCTTTTATCTATTTTCAAATCTAGATTCAGCTAACCCAAGACTACCTTTTGCCAAACTTCTTTGTATTTAAATCCTCTGGACTTTAAAACTACCTAGACCAGATGTTCTTGATTCATTTACATTTAACTGATCACAATGGAATTCTGCCAGAGCGGTAGGATATCCCCAGAGATTTCGGACTTCTTTTTGTCTCAAATACAAGGATTTATGCCAGGAAGAGAGTTATGGTCTCGAGTCCTCAGTGTTCATGGCAGGAATTTTTCAGAGGCTTATGAAAGTTCTCTTGCTAAGGGTAGAATGAGAGCCTTACCTGGGCTGCATGTCTTTTTACAAGATGTAACACGTTTCTGTTCTCGCTGTTTTGTCATAATCCCGCTGCAGCTGGGAAAGTGCCAGACCAGAATCAGCCCAGATTCACCAGTAAACAGTGATTATCCCTGTGTGTGGTGGGGAGTTTTGTTGTTCTCATGGCACATTTCTATTTTTTTTTTTTTCATACCTTGAATATATATTTCTTGGGCAAAACCAAATTATTTTTTAAATTCTCTCCTTCTGCTACACATTTTAGAGATATTCCTATTCTTCCTGAACCATCAATAGTCTCCTTCTTCAAAATGGAAGAACTGTGGAACATTTATTTTTAAACCAATTACATCTTTTCTCTCTTTCCTTAACATATAAATTTGGCCACATTTCTGTTCTTATATATTCTTGTCTCCATAGGTTGTGTAATTTGGACTTTAATCAGTGTTTTTTAAAAAACTCTTTGGGGGAAAGAAAACTTTCTTTGAAAGTTTCTCTAGAGAGGCTGAAAAGTTTCTCAGAAACACAAACATTTATTGGGTTCCTATAGTTTGCCAGGCACTGTGAACCCAAAGAGGAGTAAGTTATATAATTACTTGTGAAGAACTGATAGCCTGCAAACAAATTTTGTGGCATTAAAAGAATCTTTTATATATAATTTTTAAAAAAAGTTTTAATTTATAAAGCATCTACCATGTGGCAGGAATGTGCTACATACCATATATTTATGTATACATGAATATATATATAAAATTTCATTTAATCTTCAGTCTTAAAAGTAAGTATGACTGTCCCCATTTCATAAATGCAGAAACAATTGCTAAAGGAGTTAAACAATTTGGCCCAAGCAATACAGCTAAAAAGGGTAGATTTGGGATTCCACCCAAATCTCTCTCTTTGACTCTCCCTGCCTCGTGCCTGGTAATGTGAAAGGCCTGTGTTCACAGAAATGGTGAAGTGGGGGAAGGAAGGACTGTAGAAAACCTTCCGTAGGGAAGCGGCTGTGGCTCAATCAGTAGGGCTCCCGTTTACCATATGGGAGGCCCCGGGTTCGGTTCCCGGGGCCTCCTGGTGAAGACAAGCCCGCCCGCACGGCGTGGTTAGCTGACCCAGCGAGCACAAGCAGCAAGCGGGGGATAAATGAATAAATAAATAAAATCTTTAAAAAAAAAAAAAAGAAAGAAAAGAAAACCTTCCGTAGACCCAAGGCTCCTTCTGCATTTCCCAGGAGCTATGTACAAATTTCCCTTGTGCAATTATCTCATTGGGTGGCAAGACCCTGCTAGACTACAGCGTTTTTGGATGCAAGAACCACAGTTTATTCACTTTATATCCCCAGCACATTGCCTGGCACACTGAAATTACAAAGCAGATATTTGTGGAATAAATTAATTATTCTTTTTAGGATGGAAGACTGTATTAGATTCCTTGGCTGCTGTTAAAAATTTCTGCAAACTTATTGGCTTAAAACAATGTAAATTTATTCTGTCATAGTTCTAGAGACTAGAAGTGGAAAATCAAGGTGTAGACAGGGTTGGTGCCTTCTGGAGGCTCTGGGAGAACCCATTCCATGTCTCTCCCCTGGCTTCTAGTGGCTACTGATCATCCTTAGGGTGTTCCTTGTTTGGTGGCTGACCTCCAGTCCCTGCCTCCATCTTCACGTGGCCTTTTTCTCTGTGTCTCTGTGTGTCAAATTTCCTTGTCATTTCTTTTTAAGGACACCAGTCATTGGGTTTAGGACCCACCCTAAATCCAAGATGATCACATCTCAAGATCCTTAACTTAATTTCAAATGCAAAGACCTTAGTTCCAAATAAGGGCACATTCACAGTCACCTGGGGTTAGCATTGGGATATATCATTTCGGGGCCACTGTTCAAACCACTACAAAGACCCTTGTTCCCAAACCTGCTTATAGTCAGCCAAAGGGGTGCTGATGCAAAGTACCAGAACATTGTTGGCTTTTATAAAGGGTATTTATTTGAATAGAAGCTTACAGTTACCAAGCCCTAAAGAGTCCAACTCAAGGTACATAAGAGGTACTTGCTGGGAAGCGGCTGTGGCTCAATCAGTAGGGCTCCCGTTTACCATATGGGAGGCCCCGGGTTCGGTTCCTGGGGCCTCCTGGTGAAGGCAAGCCCGCCCGCACGGCGTGGTTAGCTGACCCGGCGAGCACAAGCAGCAAGGGGGGGATAAATGAATAAATAAATAAAATCTTTAAAAAAAAAAAGAGGTACTTGCTCACCCAAAGTCATTTGCCATGTGTTGAAATAAGATGGCAGGCGAGGTCACTGGATCTGAACACCTGAAAGATAACAGACCCAGAGGACCTTCCTAGAGGTGCTCCTCTCCCATCAAATCAGGAGGCACACCGTATCAGGTGTCCCCCAGCTGGTGAGCCTAGTGATGTGACTTTTAATCACTCAGTCAAGGAGTTGTCTCCCAGATCTTGGCATTGTAAAGGCAAGCACCAGAGGCATCCGCAGAGGAAACGAACTATGTTCACTGAAAAACAGCTAGAAGACCTGGAGATGTTGTTCAGCCAGAACCCGTATCCACACCCCGGGCTTCAGAAAGAAATGGCCTTTAACATGGGCATGCACCCAACCGTGCTGCAGGTTTGGTTCAAGAACCACAGAGCAAAACTTAAGAAAGCACAATACAAGCATTATCAGCGAAAACAACAAGAAACTCAAGAGCCGCAGTTACCAGACCAAGGCGCCAAGAGCAGCACGGCCAGCCCACACAGAGCCCCTGAGGGTGCTTGTCCAGTCTCCCTGGTTTACACTAACAATTCAGCACCCTCGTTCCAGCTTAGCATATGCCCCAACTTTATAGTTCCCACAGACCATTCTGTTGGTCACAAAATAGTCCATTTTGGCTGCTGCCAAGATCCCAACATATATTGCCTCTATCCCATTTTGGAATCCCAAATTCTTCCCCCGAGCTTAGCTTCTAATTCTTTTGTCTCTTCCTCTCTACAAAGAACTTAAACAGAATTAAAAAAAAAAAAAAAAAAGATGGCAGGCGATGTCTGCGAGAGTTCAGCCTTCCTCTTCCTCATAAGGCTCCATGGTCCCAGCTTCTTGGGAACTCAGCTGTAAGCTGGCGTAAGGCTCTCTCTCCCCCCAGGGCTCATTTCTTTCCGGTCTCAGCTGCTCTGCTGTCTTCACAAGGTTATCTATAGACTATCAGGCTCATCTCTCTTCCCGGGGCCTCTGCCGTGTCTAATGGAGCCTTCTCTCTTACCTCACGTATCTGCTTCTTCGTGTCTACTTCCGTGTGAGAGTCTGTTTTGTCTCCACCAAGGGGGTGGGGACTCAAACCAAGTCCCCTAATGACATGGTCAAATAAAAGCCCTAATCTTGATTTAATAAAGTAAAAGTGAAACCTCTGAATCTAATACAATCTAATATGCCCAGAGGAACAGACCAGTTTACAAACACAATCCAATATCTAATTTTGGAATTCAATACCAAACTGCCACACCTGCTCTTTAATTAACAAGAAATAATTGTGCTTACTAATTGAAATGGAATTGCATGGCTGTGAAGAAATAAAGAACAAAGTATGACTGTTGTGAAAATCAGGCTCATTTCCCATATTTTCAGAAGTTGAGACTATTATCCAGTAGTCTCCATTTGTTTTGTTTTTCCTATTCTTATTTGGGTTTTACTATAATCCTTTAAATATTTTGAAGTTAATATATGTGGGTGTGTGTGGTGCAGTGGGAGGATGCTCTCTAAGTTTGGGTATTTCAGAATCTAACTTGTCCTATATATTCTTTAATTGAAGTAGTCAAATTTTTCTTCCCAATTTTGTTCATCTCAGAGAGTACAAAGAAGATGAGTTGGGGAAAGCTTTTCTGTGATATTGAAATGGGCTCTTGTGGTTATTGAACCATCTGAGTGGAGCAAAACCTGAGAAAGAACAGCAGATTTTAAGATGCTTTTTTTTTTTTTTTTTTTTTTTTCAGTTCCAAAGAAATGATCTAAATGAAACATTTTGGAACCACTTAGTAAAAGTCCCTTTTAGAATTGCAAATGCACTGGTCCTGAAGAGGAGATGACAATGATAATGTCATTTATTGGTTACCTTCTGTGGTATTTTACTTAGTGTTGTTATCCCCCTTTTACAAAAGAGGAAACTAATGCCCAGAATCACTTGTTAGCAACAGAATTAAGATCAGCACCAGGCCTGTTTGTTTGTCCTATGTAGCTCTGCCTCTCCTGTGTCTGGGTGCTCTAGAAGGACTGCTCCTCTTCTCCCAATTCTCTAGTGCAGGGACCGGTTACTAGAATGCTGGGAGTACATGAACTTCTATGAATTACATCTTTATTAACCTCGAAAGTTAGTGAAATGACTATTTCCCTACATTATGGACATAGGCAGCAAACCCCTGTAGTATTAGCAGGACTTACTAGCAGAAATCACAGATATTTCCATTTCACGTTATAGTTGTGGCAGTTATCTCAAAATATCATCTATTTCATTGCTACTTTGAAATCATGGTGGTTATTAGACTATTGTCAGATCTTGTTATTTAATGTGTTAATACCAAGTTCAGATAATACTATCAGATTCATTAATTTGGTTTTTAATATTTGATGAGTATGTCCTATGTGCTTTTTGTTTTGTTTTTTGTCCTATGTACTTTAAGAAATGTATTTAACACATTTTCCTGAGAAGGAGTCCCTGGGCTTTATTAGAATGATAAAGAGTCTATGGCACAAAAGTAGTAAAGAACCCCTGCTTTGGTGGCTCCCTGGTCCTTGCACAATGAAGCGCAAACTCTTTAACTGTGATTTAGCACCAGTTGTTTTGTTCACTAAGCAAATGAGAAACTACTACGTGTCAGCCACAGAGCTAGGGCCTGAGTGTGTAACTGTGAACAAGATAACCACAGCTTCTGCCTGTAAGTGGCTTACAGTCTATTGGGGACAGTGGGTATACTTGAGTAAGTAAAAGCTATTAGAGTGAGAGAAGTGCTTTCATAGGACAGGTTTTG
Organism: Tolypeutes matacus; assembly: GCA_026826555.1. Taxonomy (NCBI): domain Eukaryota; kingdom Metazoa; phylum Chordata; class Mammalia; order Cingulata; family Chlamyphoridae; genus Tolypeutes; species Tolypeutes matacus. Next base: position 7,533,142 of record JAKSZT010053820.1, read on the forward strand.
AGAGGTAAGGGGAAATAGCAGAGGGGAGCTAACACCAAACCTGCAGATCAGGGAAAGTTCTCCAGAGAATTGATTTAAAAACTGAGACCTGCTAGCTGAGGTTGGGTTATTTCAGGGGAAGGAATGTTTACAAAGTCCCAAGAGTCAGAGAATGCATGGTGAGTTCAGAGCACTGAAACTCAAATGATGTTTTCTCACCCCAAATCCTTACTTTGCGCCAAGTGTGGTCCTAAGGCCTGGGAATTGAAAGGTGAGCCACCTACCCCAAGCAGATTCCCTCCTGAGTTTGACTCTAGGTCCCTATGGCACCCATTCTTCTTTTGGTAGGTGAGTTCTTTGCATAAATGTCATCTCCCTTATCAAACTATTAACTGCTTTGGGGCAACAATGATGTTTTTGTCTTTGGACTGTTCCCACAGTCTGGTCTTCAGTACAATGCCTGGCACTAAGAAATTGTCCAGCGAATGTTTTCTGAGTATAGCAAGGAGCTGTATAAAACAACAGTTTCCCGCCAAACTGAGAGGGATATGTCAGACCAAAGAACAGCTTGGTCAAGTCCAGCTTGGCGAGTAAATGAGCATTTACTAGAGGGCTTATTGGAGTCCTTGTCCTTGGTGGCTGGAGGAGAGATGACCGTTCTGAGCTCAATCGTCCATGCCTACTGAGAAGTTGGTGGGTCTTTTATCATGGCATAAGCGTAATTCTAAAAGAATGCAGCACTTTGCTCATAATTAAAAGTAAATACATTTAAAGATGTTTATCAAGGCATGCAAGGGTGCACGTGACTTCTACAAAATTTTTTGCTTCTTTGATTCTGATCATGAAGCAGGTGTTTGAATTGTTGATACAAGGGGGGAAAGATCAACTAGTTACAGTTTTACTGACTTTAAGATCTACTTATTCTCAGGCAGTTGTTTCCTGAGGCATGTCCTGTGACTAGCTGAATCTAGTTTACAGTTTAATTTAAGGAAAGGGCAGTAAGAGTTTAGGGATGCTAAGGTACCTATGCCGCAGAATGTTTTTACAGTTACGTTTCCTCTTTGCTATGCCAGTATTATAGCCTTACCTCCCACCTCAGGAAAAAAGAAAAGCTTGCCTCAAAATACTTAATCCCCAGTACTGTTGTATTGGAAGGGAATTGAGAAAAATAGAAATCAGCTCCTCTGGTCATAGTTTTGGATTCCTTTGCTGAATATTTTAAATGTAGGTAGCTTTTAGGATAGTCACCCTGTTTGCCTGTGAAGGATGAGGCCTCTTGCTTTAAGTAGCTTCCCAGGTGAATGATACACAACACTAATTTACTAAGATTAAAATTTGCTCTTTCAAGCTCTTCTGCAAACCATTTGATACCCAGAAAACTCAGGCTTCAAAGAGAATTATGGCTATGCTCTTTTCAGAGAATAAGTGTTAAGTCAACATTTAGTAAGAACTCAACAAAATATCAGTGGACATAAAGTGCTCCAAAGACAGTGGCTGGTACATAGTGCCCTCTTGGGTGTTCACCTGATGAGCCCTGCAGCCTCTGTAAATAGTGGGACTGTGATCAGTGGTTAAGAATCTAAGGCAGTAAGAGTTAGAAGGCACTTAAGAGGTTATTTAATAGAATTTCTACATTTTACAATGAGAAAGCCAAGGCCTAGATGTGTTAGCAGCAGAGCCAGGCCTTGTAATTCCTTGTCCCCCACCCATTCTGTGAATCATTTTAAAAATCTAAGTGATTAGTCACTCATAACTGGTTATTTTTCATTTCATTCCTCTCCGAAACTTTCATCTTTTTCTTCTAAATTAAATAATTGACCACCTTTCTTGAGGGTTCAGTTCATTCATGCAGTGGAGATGGAAGCTCTCAGACTCAAGAAAACATTTGTTTCCTTAATAGCAAGTTTGACACTCTAATGAGATCTGGCTTGCTGCCCAGAAAAAAGTCTCTCGACTCCCAGGGTGATGTGTTTTAGATCATACATTCCTTTCTCTGGTCACGGAGTCCTGTGAGGCAAGGCCAGAATCTATGTAAGGCTCTTTGGGGGCTCTTTGGCAGTGAGCTGCAGTCTGTCTTTGTATTGAGATGTGCTTGAGTTCTTTCCATTAGAGATCCACGAATGTAAATCACATGGCCTGACTTCAGGGACATCTCTTTCTTCTATTCTCAAATTGTTCAGATCTTAGAAATGTTCCTTGCTAATGTTATATTCATATAGGTTTTCCCCAGAATGGGAGTTAATTTTTCATGGTTGTTTCAAAGGAGTGAATGAGTTCACTGCTCAGTCTTAGGTCAGGTGAGAAAACGAATCATAAAATGTTCAGGAGGCTGAGCAACTAGAAAAGAGGCTTCACTGAAAGAAAAGTGCTTTGGTGGAATTCATTGATGTTGAGCACATCAGCCAGGAGAGTCAAGAACAAATTCAAGTCACCACCTTGTGGTGTATCTGGAAACACAGATAAGTGCTAAAGCAGAGTTATAAACATCAACAAGATGTTAGCCCTTTGCAGTGGCAACACCAAGGGTACACATCAGCTCTTTTTTCTATGAAATAGACAGTCGACTTTTCCTCAGTCTTATGTGCAAAGCCATGCAGACACAACCTAGCAGACCCGTTCCTATCCCTCCCCTCCCAAGATAGCCAGAATGCCACCGGTGAGCATGTCCTGCAGAGTATTTCTGGAGCCATCATTAACAGTGCCACTGGCTAAAGAAACTGAACGTGGTTCTGACGCTCCATTTACAACGTAACGTCCACAACTCTAGTAAGGAGTAAAGGATTGATTGTATCATGCTTAATAAATCCTTCCATCAGCTCTTTCACCTGCTTATCTACAGAATGGCTTGGTGGTACACCAAGGAGCCCAGTTTGTAATACTGGACTCACTGACTTACATGCCAGGGCAGAAGTAAACATGTTAATTCACAGAAGAACCAATGCAAAGAAGTGATTTGGAAAGATTAACCCCAGTCATCAGGTATGCAGATTGAACTATAATGCCTGTGAATTTGGTAGAGACTAAATGATTTAAAATATCCAGTGTGGGGCATGCAGAGATGGGCATTCACAAACAGGCCTTGTGGAAAAGCCTTTCTGGTGGGCATTCTAGCAATAGGTGTCAGTTTACATATTGTACTATTTAGCTATTATTTTATGCTAAGGAAATAATCAGAGATGTGCCTGGGTCACAAGGCAACACTGTTTATACTAGCAAACCCATAAAAATAAAACCAAATATCCAACCAAATATCAAACTATAATACAGTCATACAGTGGAATGCTATGCAAGCATTGAAAGTTACATTGTTACTTGACAAATGTAGGTTACAGAACAGAATGTATAATAGGTTTGCTGTATTGGCTTATATATATATGTGTGTGTGTGTATATATATATATATATATGTAAGTATATATATATATACACATATACAGACATATTTATGTTTTTTAATGTATAGAAAAAGAGTTGCATAGAATATATTCCAAATTGCTTATAGTGGTTATTTTGGAGGTGGAAGACTTTTATTCTTTGCTACATTTATTTTTATAGGATCTGAATTCTTTATAAAAATTAAATATCACTCTAACAGTCAGAAAAAAATAAGAATGACTTTCAATTTAGAAAGAAAATTAAATGCATTACTGGAGCTATTTGAAATTTCTTTTATGATAAATCCCCATATCAAGCCTATATGCTTGGGGAGCAGGGCTAGAATTCAATCTTTAAAATATTGCTGGGTTTTCTGTGTGAAAGAGTCTTTGTGTTTAGCTTTTCACCAGCATAATGCTAGTTCCTTATTCTTTGTAGAAAATAGATAAAGTGTAATGAAAAGGCAGTCTTCTAAGTGACAGAAAAGTGTAAGACACCAGCTCTACCTGTCCCAGCTGGGATGATATTGAGCAAATTTTTTAAACCTCGACCTTTAGTTTCCTCATCTGTAAAGTGAAAATGATGATGATGATGACGATGATGATGCGGTGGTGGTGGTGGTGGGAAGATGAGGAGAGGATGATACTGGACTTGCAGGTTTGTTCTGAGGGTTCAGTAAGACCATCTGTGTAAACCTCCGGGAACATAGTAAAGAGTAGTCATTGTGGTGATGGCAGTACCCTGTACCTTTTCAGAATTCCTGGTTTTAAAGCTAGGTCTTGGTCAGTAGGAAGACGTTAAGGAAAGCCGTGGAAAAACAGCTAAGTTATGTTCAGAAGTTCCATTTTATGGCCTCGGCCTTTCTTCCTTTAGAGAATGACAGTTTTTGTTCGTTCAGTTCCCATTGGCTGAAGGGTGGGCTCAGCCAATGTGCTTAGTGAAACCACTCATGTCTGTGGCATTGTTCTGCAGAGTTGGCATCGGGAGAAAAGTGTTCCTGAGAAGAGGTGTGGGGGGATGGGAGGGAGGGCTGGGTTGGGGCAGGGAGCAACTGCTGCGCTTTCACCAGTCGCCTCCCTCCCCCTCCTCAGGATGGGTTTGTTTGTACAAATTGGTTGCCTGAAGCGCAACACATTATTACTTGGAGCTGGAATGTATCCGTGGAGAATTACTGCTTTCCCTTTTGCCAAGTAATTGTCCCTTTCCTGCAGAGGATGCTGGGATTGGCGGCAATCTTCAGTCCAGTTCTCCCACCTTACACTGAGTGCCTGCTATGTGCAAGGCCATTCCATTGCTTTTAGAAAGCAACCAGTTGTGAGCTGTGAAATCTTTATTTTGAACTCCTGAATTTTTTTGTCCCTCCTTAAACCTTCAGCACAGTATCTTTAAAAAAAGATTATATTATTGTGCAAAATATTGGTTGCCTTTCCCTCCAGTGTAGGCATCCTGACAAGAGGATGGCACTCCAGCCCATCAGCAGCTGGCTTTGCCATGTGACTTGCGACTGGTTCTGGCCAGCGAAATGCTGGTAAAAGTGACACCCCCAGCACAGACTTGCATGTGCTTCCGCCACTGATATTGTCCTACATGCCACCCCCCGGCCCTGGCTTGGATCTCAGGACTTCTTTTCAGTAGTTAGGGTTTAGTTTTCAAGACATCTTATCCCACCTTCTAGACCACATTCTGCTCATCGTACCAGGATTCCCGAGTCCTCTGCCTTGACGGCCCCAGGCCCACTTCTAGCCTCCTCCTGGTTGTGTGCTCCAGAGTGTGGGCTGCGCTGTTGCTGGCGATTGGGAATAGAGCTTGGACATGTGCACGAGGTGACCACAGGCATCACACAGGAACCCCGTAGTGCAAGATGGAGTGGGGGTGGGTGGGGAGGAGTTAGGGGAGCAGGCCTCAGGTGGGGGCTGCCTCTCCCTGCACTGCTGTGTTTCTGCGTAGAACTCCAGGGAGTTGTCGAAATCAAAATATGGTTTTGGCCTTTTGGGTTGTTACAAAGATGTATTGGTCAAGGAGGACAGGACATATTTTATTTAATAGTTTTTAGCTTGGTTTATAATTTTAAATACTTAGTTCAGATGTTACATAAGCCTGCATCTGAACTCGTGGGCCAGTATCTGGCAATGTTAGGGATGGATCTGATGTTCTAGGGAGGGGCTGTCTTTCAGCCCAGGCACTGGAATAAAGATGAAGTAGAACTGAGCTGGAACTGTCTGACAATGGATACAGTCAGAGAATAAATCTTTGTAATTGTATATCAGCAAGATTCTGGGGTTGTCTGTTACTGCAGTGTAATTTACCTTAATCTGACTAATTTCAAAATGAAGAGGTGACATTCATTGAAAGGTATCCCACTTCACCCACTTCAAAATGGTATTGGCAGAACTGTTTGTTATTATATGCATGGTAGCACTACCCCAGGAGTCTGGAAGAAATCCCAGGAGTTTACTGGTGTTCTGTGAGTGTGCACTTGTGTCTCCCCCACACAACCAAATGCTCTCATTTGCTGCTCGTGGAGGAACCTTTTCAATAGTTAGGGTTTAGTTTTCAAGACATCTTATCTTGCTTACCTTCCCTTGTGACCCTCCACAAATAGAATAAAGGGCCAGGTCTTTGAAATAACTTACAAAATGAGAAAACATAATAAAGTCCTTAACATGAAGAACAGCTGATAATGTTTTTATTTTTAAAAATGTATTCATTATCGATGAATTCACATTTGAATGTATCCACTCATCCATCTCTCATCTTTTACCAAAAAGGATTGGCCCAGTATAGCGTTTTCAGATCATATGTGTTAACTATGAAGAGTTGTGAAGTTAAGAGTAAATCATCCTGACTTGGAACAAAGAAGAGTCACCTGGTCCTCCCTGGCAGTGAACCATAATCTTGCCGTCCCCAAACCAGATACAGACATTTGTAGTAGCAGTTACGATCATATCTTGTATGTGGAAAGCGCATTCATTTTCAAAGGCTTTCAAATACATGATTTTATTCGTTCTTCATTACAGCCTGTAATAAAAACAGAAAATGCCCCCACCTCTTTTCAGAGGAGGAAACCAAGGCTTACCAAGTGGTTTGCCCTTGGTTCTGTTACTAGTTAGGTGGCAGGTTTGCCTAAAACTCAAGGTTTCTCTCTTTCTCAGTAAAAAGTCTTTTCATGTAGATGATGCGTCCTAATAACAATGTTAATATTGGCATTAGAAATATTAATATATCAATATATCAACATATATACAATAATATTATTAATATATATTAACAATATTTGTATAATGTTGTCCTCATCCAGGAGGCTAACTGCTTAAAAACTCAAGATTTCAGTGACTCAACACAAAGTTTCTTTTGCATTCATATCACTGTCCAGTGCAAGTTGGTAACAGGGTACCTTGCTCCAGAGTTCAGGGACCCAAGTATTCCACATCCTCGGGGCCTCTTCCATTCAGATAGGGCGGTGGGAATTGGAAGTATGTCTTCTCTTGGCCAGAGAACAGGACCTGGCCACCCGTTACTGCCAGAGAAGCTGGAAAATGTGGTCTGGCTATGTGCCCCAAAAGGAGAGGATCCAGATATCCATGAGCACAAACAACCTGGGCCATGAAAGTCCAGGAAATAAACTGGTGTTCCTCTTCTCTGATTACAGGGCCGTAAGATCTATGGAACAATTGTGTCTTCCCCAGCTTTATTTAGGTATAATAGATGTACAATAAACTGCACATGTCTAAAGTGTGCACTTTGATGAGTTTTAACACAGTGTATACAATTGTGAAGTCGCCACCACAATCAAGATAATGAACATGTCCACTACCACCAAAAGTTCCTGGTGTCCCTCAGGAAACCCTACCTTTCCCACTGCCTGTCTCCCTCCCACCCTACCACCGAGCCCAAGCCACTCAGAGATCTGCTTTCTGTTACTATAGATTAGTTTGCGGTTTCAAGAATTTTGTAGAAATGGAATCATACAATAGATTCTCCACTTTGGCTTCTTTCACCCAACATACTTATTTTTAGATTCATCCACATTGATGCATATATCATTCCTTTCTATTGAGTAGTATTCCATGGTATGGATATACCACCATTTGTTTTATTTTATTTCATTTTCATAAAAACAAAAACAAATACAACTTTTCAATATTTGAGGAAGAGTAAGTCATTTCTTCTTGATACTTTGTCTTATAGTTTGAAGAGACTAAACATGCCCAGCCTTCTCTGGGCAGGTCAGAAGAACAGCCCTGAGTTTCTCATACATAACTCTGGTCACAAGAAAAGTGATAGAGGAGAACTATATTGAGCAGGTGCCAAGCTTTACTTGGTTCAGGATTACACATTGGATAAACCATTAAGTTCTGGCTGCTTGATAGAGACTTAGCATTGCTTTGGAAACACAAAAGAAACAAGACAGTTAATCCTGGGAATTGATTTCCTGAGATCAGCATGCTCATCTGCTGGTCCCCCACCCCTGGGGCTGCAACCCATGCTGGGTACCAGGTTAATCCCAGGGCGGCACAGTTCTGTGTTCACAAACCCTCTTTGATGTCCCTACCCAAGCTCTGACCTCCCAACCCTGACATTCATGACTTACTCTCAGGTTTAACCTTTCTAAACCTTGGTTTGTCATCTATAAAATGGGAATAACATTGCGTTCCAGGCTACCTGTTATTAAATGAAATAATTCAGTACCTGGCACTGTGCCTGGTGGGTAATACATGTTCAAAATTCTAGGTTTCCTTTCTTCTTGCCCTTTCTCCCTCCCTCTACATTCTGGTCCTAACACTGTTCCTTTGCCATGGGTCCAAAGACTGCCCCTCTGCCAAGGTCCAGCTCAATGCCAGCTCCTCCAGGAGGCCACCTTTGATTTCTCGTCATGCCCCCACCCCCATACACCAGCACTCCAAGATGGGAGTCACTTCTCTATCACAGCAGCTCTGCCGCATCACTTACCACTCTCTACATCATCATATCCATACAAAACTGGCTGCTTGCTGTTCTTTGCCTCATGGTTCTTTCTCTTGCTGTTCCCTCTGTCTGGAAGGCTGATTTTCAAGACCTCCCCATGGCTCACTCCTCCCTCCATTCAGGGCCGTGCTCCATGGTCACCTCCTCAAAGAGGCCTTCCCAGACCACTACATCTAAATCAAGGCCTCCTGAACTCTGTTTACTCTCTCGCTCCTTACCTTGATTCTTCTCTGTACATTGCAACTAACCTCACCTGGTATTATTTGTCCATTTCTTACTGTCTGTCATGTCCATGTGTACACCGTGCACACGGAGACTTTCTCTTGTCACTGGTGTATCACTAGTGCCTGGTGCATAGCAGATGCTCAATATTTATTTGCTGAACTATTGAATATATGTATTTACTACCAGATTACATCTTGAGGGCAAAAGCAGCGTTAATGTCTGATGCACTCTTGGGTCACACAGCCTATCACCTATAATAATGTGCATGGTAAATATTTTGCTGAAGGACAGAGTTTAACAGCAAGGGGCAAATTTCCCAGGGTCCAACTTCAGTTTCAACCAAAGGTTATTGAGCACCTACTATTTGCCAGGCATTGTCCGATACTTTTACACACATTTTTTCATCTGAAATTCACAGCAGTTTTCATATCCTCAGGCCAATATTCCAGTTATAACCTTCGGACTAGGTATAGGAACCTTGGAAATGTTCTACAACTTCTCCAATAGCTACCTTCTTCCCTCTCACTGATATATCCCCCGTGTCTCTCTTGACCCAGTGTCTCCCTCATCCCTGCTGTTTGTGATCCATCATCCAAGTTCAAAGCCCCTCAGGCCCAGCTCCTCTGGCTTTCATTCATTCACTCACCAACTGACTTACTCACTTTATACCAAGCCATCCTGAATCTTTAAACACTTGTGATGGTGAGAAAATCGTCCTACATTCTCTACCTGTGTATTTATGCTCCTTATAATTCCTTGTCCTAAAGTAATCTGGCTTCCCTTCGTCTCCTGTGACCCATATTTCCTGAACCTTGGAAAGATTGGCATAATCTCCTTTTTCCATGGTTCCTTACTAGTCATTGTTGAGCTGCCATCATTCCACATTTTAAACAAACCTCCAGTGTCTACTTCTATTACTCCCTACCCAAGTACGTATTTCACATTGTTGGCTTTGGCCCTTGACTTAAGTCTTCTCCAAATCCATCTGTCCCTCAATGATATTTCCAGTAATCTTGAGTGATGGAATTGTGAAACAAGCACCGTCCATGAGGAGACCTCACTTTCCCATTTAGCAGCCATAAATGAGTCTTTGGGAAATCACTTAACCTCTCTAAACCTCAGTTTCTTCATCTGGAAAGAGGCAATGGTGATACTTATCCTACTTAACTACCTCACTGGGTTTACTGAGGAATAAAATGGGGTATGCAATGTCAAGTTAACTTATAAATCATGAACATTATCTAGATGTCAGGTATCATAGAATCTTAACCCTCTGTCAGCTGTTCTATGACATGCCAAATTTTCATCTGAAACTTCTCTCTCAATAATCTCTGACTTTACTTGCCTTCCAACCCAGCTTGGACGCCAGGGGAAGATTTTCCTTCAGTACTGTACCAACAGCCTTAGAATTCTTTGATTCCTTGATCTGCCACTGGTATACCCCTTTGGCCGGTTCTCAATCCTAACTAACCCCTGCTAGACACTCATGACCTCTGGGCTGCTGAGCACTAATAAAAACCAAAAGGTCTTTAATCCTACTGCCTATTCAAGAACTGTTCCTTTAAACACCCCCTTGCATAGTATGTGTATATCTGTCTCTTTCCCCAGTGCCTAAATTCTCTCACCCTAAATATACCCCACTAATGTTTACTCTTAACAAAATAAGCTTTAGGGTCCTGCTTCCCTTCATGTTGATATTTTTAAATGACTTTCCTCAATTGCATTTCTCGTCTTAGTGTAGATTTGGCAGGACCGTCTGCATAGTAGATTCAAGAATATTATTTATGAAACCCATAGCCATGGTCTGACATCCTGGTCTTCCTCCAGTATGAATCTTTGTCTCTCCATCCAGGTCTCTCTTTTGTCCCCTTGTAGATGCAGGACTTCTCCTGTGGCAATATAACTGACAGTCCAGCTGTGTCCACAAAGCCAAAAGAGAAAAACAGCTCTTGAGAGAGAGGCAGAGAAATGGGACATTGCTTTCCCAGCAGCTTCCTCTCCTGTTGCATCCATCTCTCCAGACCATCCTTACATATCACACTAGTTGGAACAAAAGAAAGTGTTTGAGCTGGGAGAGAGAGATTCTTGGTCAGTTTGAGAGGGTCATGATTTGGACATGAACTGAGACCTCTTCCCCATACTTCTTTCTTCTAGTGCTTTCTCTCTTCCTGTTTTCTTCCTTCTCATTCCCACACAGATTTGGTTCTTGGATAGTGTCTTGGAGAATGGAATGTCTCTGGTCCACTTTATATCTCGTACCGACTTTTGTAATTAAAATTGGCAGCAAGTCTTTGCTCAAAAGAGCATCCAGGCTTCCTGAGATGCACACCACACTACTGCAGGATGTCTCCTCTCCACCTGTCTTGCCTTTCCCAGTCTTCTTTCTGCCCTGTTTTTGCCGTAGGCTGGCCAGTGTTCCTTGTTCAGCCTCACTCATGGAAGTAGCAGCAGCCCAAAGTACTTCAGATTCCTACAAGAGGGCATGTCCCTTCTTTCCTTTCATGTGCCCAGAAAGGTATTTTGGAAACAGTTGTTTAAGAAGAACTGGAAGTAGAAAGAGAGGAAGATATGACTAGAATTGCTTGAAGCTTAGCATTCTAGTTGTTGGCCCTCAGAATAATAAAAGGGGGTTGCTGCCACTGTTACAGAGGTGTTAGAAGCTTGTTTAAGACCCTCATCTCTTTATTCAAGGCTGGTTTACCCTGAAAGCTCCAGAGTGAGTAGTGATACTTGAATTGCATCCTAATGTTTAAGTAAATGAAGAGAAGGGAAAAAGTACCAGAGTCACTTCAGGCTTCCTTTCCATGTTTAAACCTTGTCACTGATTCTAATTGGGTCTTGCTTCAGAGGGAGTGTGAGCCTCAGGTTTGTGGCATCTGTCTCACTGATTAACTTACTTGCAAGTTTCATTAGACTTTTGGAAGCCTTAGAACAGAAATTTTGGCAAAGACATATTTTAACATCTGCTTCCAAGAGTAAGAAAGGGAAGCAGTTTGGTAACAGGTATACAAACCTAAATCTTTTCTTTAGACCAAAATATGAAGATTACCTGTGATGATGTACTGATCTTCTGCTTTCTGCTTTTTGAATGACATACTAACTTCCTGTTCAACCCTAAAAAATAAAATCACACTGATACCGAGTAGCTCAGTAAAATGGAAGGTGAAGGACTCGTTGTCACCAGAGACCTGAGAGGGGGTGACTTGTCAAGGTCCTAAGTGAAGGTTAAGTTCTCACTATTGCAGTCATTGCCTGAACACCTGTTGTACTGAAGGACTTTCTCTGGAAAAGCAGCCCATTCCATCTTCCACAATGCTGCAATGAACTAGGTATCACTTTACCATCTACCTGCTAGTCTTTTGGAAACTAAATGCCTGGTTTGACTGCTTGCTTATTTACTGTTTGACCCTGGGCATGGCATAACTTCTCTGAGCCAGAGTTTCTTCATCTACAAAATTAGAACAATAGTTACAAGTCCATAGGGTAATTGTGATGACTGAATAATAAAATGCAGTTTAAGCCCTTTTAGAATATTGCTTGGTATAATAGATGTGCTTAATAGATGCCAGGTCTTATGATAAAATAATGATGTTATTGTTGTTATTATTATTATTATTATTACTATTAGTTCTTGGATCCATGAAGAACTAATCTAAACAAACAAATAAAAAAATAAAACAATAAAAAAAAAGAACTAATCTAATTTTTTCTCAGATGACAGTTTCTTCCCCATTTGAAAAGAGCTAAGCATCCTCCGTCCCAGAAACAGTCTCCATGTCAACTTAATTCTACAAAGATGACAAAAAAAGTTTAAAGTCCTGAAGTAGGTTTGATCTACTCAAACTCATTTGGAGAACTCAACAGTAAAATATTTTTAATATCCAAGTGATGATGACTTCTTCTCAGCAATTTCTACCCCCCCAAAAACGGTTTTAAAGAGCATAAGTAAAATGAGTCTGAAGGGAAAATGGCTGGGGTTTTCCTTGCTGTATTCAAAGATAGTGATTATCATGTATATAAAGTACTTACATATTTTTTTTGTCATTTATGTGACAGCATCTTGGACGTTTTAGAGTGTGAATATGACTTTTTTCCACAATCTGCCCAAACCTGCAAAGCAAGGTAGATCTTGTCATTGCTAACGGTTGACATGAGGCAAACACAGCAGTAAATTCCGGAGACCAGGGAGGACCTGGCTTGGAGAGAGTGCCTGGTCTGTAGCAGCCACACAGTGAGAGCCATGACCAGCCCTCACCGGTGAGGACACTGGAGGAATTCCCTCAGGAGCTTGGCTTTGACAGGCACCAACCAGAGCTGGAGGAAATCCCATCGCCTACTCTAAGGGGATTATAACCCCATATTTATGTTTATGACTCATTTTATTGCTGATTTTGGGCTTTTAATGAGGATCTGATGTTTTGTTTGAGAATAAGAATCAATCTTTCTCTGACAGCTGTGGAATTTGTTCCCTGGGAAGGTGACAGGCCATGTCCTCATGAAGCTGTTGAGGATTGGGAGAGAAAGGGCTCCCTTTTTTCCTTCTCACAGTGGTTGGCAGCAGTTAGGCTAGGATGTGTGGACCCCTTGGAGTCTTTGGTTTCCATGACTCTAACCTCAATTAGCAGCTCTGCATGGAAGGGAGGGAGGACACAGCTTTAACCCTAGGTTGGCTTCAGCATGACTCTTTCTCCTCTGTCCAAGGCTGGATTTGTGCACAGAGTCCATCTTTATGGAGTGATTTGAGAGTCTCTGGTCAAAGTTCATTGCTTATATTGGTAGGCAATGGATGGGAGTATGGGAGAAAATTGGTTAGGAACTAACAATTTTGCTTGACACAGGTTCTATCTTCCCCCCTCCCCCCAATAGTGCTGTATACTGGTTATGCAGAAAGTCTATGCTGTAGTCACCCAGAAATGAGACCAGATACTGCTCTGCCCTTTCTAGGCAGTTTCCCCACTTGTGAAACAGGGCTGCTACTACATGGTAGAGTCTCTGAATGGAAAGCGCGAATTTAAAGGACTTAGCCCAGCACCTGGCACATAATACTCCATGTTTCCAAAGATGTATGGGGCTGAATTTTCCTTGTTGCTTTCAGCAAGTAAGTACCTAGAGCATCTGTGGCAGTCATGAAGGAACAGTAAATTCTAGAAGTCACCAAGAAAGGCTAGTTTTTTATAGCACTTTCTAAGACAGGCTTTTTGTTGCTTTAGCCTTGAGGTATTGTACACAGGCCAATGCATGCATGCAGTTATCATAAACACACACATACACACACACACATACACCTTTTTCCAAGGTGCTGGTTGGCTGTAGCTGGCTTTCTTAGTCCCATCTGCTTGTTTTGCCCTACAGTCTTGGTGGTACCATTTCAGGGTATGATTAAGCAGACCCCAGATATGAGCAGAGTGTTAGTGATAGTCTCTACTGCTTCCTTCCTCGCTCCGAACATAATTGCTAGGCAGCCTGTTCTGGCTCATTTTCCAGGAAGGCAGAGAGAAGTCTATTGTACAGTTCCATCTGTAAGGCCACCTAATCTTGGGGCTTGGTGGGCTTTGAGTAGGTGCTCTCAGATGGTGTGTAAGGAGGTAATTCCTGTCCTGGGGGAGCTAAACTGAGAAATAGCACACCTGAAATAATAGCCACCAATTAAGTGTTAAATCATATGCTACTGTCCCAGTGTTAGAATTTAGTGTGGGTGAAGGTAGACTGGAAGGCGGACACTGTCTTCCTCCATACCTAGTGCTGTACCTTGCTGAACGATTGAACAGTGTTGTAAAAGTAGACTTTTAATAAGTACTTCAGGCAGCCTTTCCTCCTTATTTAAAATAAAAATTAGATCAGTTTTAAAAATTAAGCTATTTCATTATAAAACATTATTATAATATTAACAGACATTTTAAAGAAGACAAAAGAAACCATCTCTAATCCCACGGCTCTAACATAACTTATTTTTCACTTATCAAAGACAGCATCTCCTGCTTTGTCTCTCTAGTGCCTAGCCAGTGCCTGGCTCACAAAGGTGAATGGCCACCACCACTCTTTACTATTAGGAATGTCCAGACAATGCCTTTGTAAAGAGTGCCAAGCCAGCACCTCTTGCATGGCCACATTATTGCTTTGAATGCTTCTTGCAGTGCTGAGAGGGGGTGGTGGTATACTGAGGCTCAGCAAGCTGAGATAACTAGTGCAAGGTCACCATCTGGGTGGTACTTGGAAGCCTCTCACTTCAGAGTGTGCAGATGTTTTCACTTGCCCATAGAGTCTTCTTGAGGTGCAGTAAAGATAGAAGAAGAGTGGATGCCTAGGGCGGAGTGATTCCCCCACCACTCCTGGACAGGGTTAATGTCTCCCCTTTCCCTTCCATGGAAGAGGATGAAAGCTGCCAAACTCCACAAAGCATTCTCATCCCATGGCATTGGTGCCAGCAAGTTCTGTGGCTTCTATGCACCTGCTTTTCAGGTAAAGCAGGCTTACCTGTTGGTACTTGTGAGGCTTTGAAGAGTCAACTATGGGCCTTGTTGATGTAACACAATTAAAGCTGATTCAGGTTCTCCTGTCCGTGAATCCCCTTCCCCTTCTCTCTCTCACTAAATTAAGTCACAGGTAGGCTGACTGGTCCATACCTTTGGGCTATGTTTGCTGGTAGAGCCCTGAATGTGCCTCAGGAACAAGCTGGAGGAAAAACAGTAATGTTAAATCATTCTTTTGGAGAAAGTTGACAATTTCTCACATCTCTGGTGATAAAGTTGAGTTAGTTCTGCTCCTCTCTCTTGCCCTCTCCCTGTGGGTAGCCAACAGTACTCATTTTCAAAATAGCCTGGGATATTTTGAAAATGGGATAAGTTGGACCTGGGAACAAATAATGTCTCTTCTATTTCCTACATACCATTAAATTCTGTTCATGAGCAGAGACTTTGTTTTGTTCACATCTATAATTTCAGCACTTGAAATATTAAAGCAATCATCAGCTTGGGATAAAGTAAAGCCATTCAGCCCTTGATTTATTCATTTAGTTGAGCAGCTGCTGTCTGCCAGGCATTGTACTGGGCATGGGGGAGACAGTGACAACTAGTGGAAACTAGTGTTAACTACAGTTTATTGAGCATCTCCTATTTGTCAACACTGTATCAGGCTTTTTGCATACTTTATCATGAATCTTCACAAAAGCCATAAGGCAAGTATTATTATCCCTATTTTATATATGAGAAAACTGAAGCCAAGAATACTAAAAGCCTTGACCAAAGTCATAGAGCTCAGCAGTGGCAGAAACAAGTTAACCTGAACGATGTGCTGTAGACCAGTCCTTCTCCACCCTTGGACTAAAGGTTTCTGAATAATGTTTTCCAGTTATGTTTTCCCCAGAAATCTAATTGAGTAGTCCTTTTATTAAATCAAATGATCCTTTCAGTATAATAGATTTTAGTGAAATATGTAACTAGGAAAGGAACTGTTAAATTGTCTAATATAACACCTCATGGCAAAAACAGAAGTGGGTAATATATCCTTTTATTTCAGACAAATTTAAACCTGTGATAATAGTAGCATCCCAGTTAATACATGAAGAAGGTATAGAAGGAATTCTCCCATTTTTCATTCACTAGGAAGCAATGGACCTAGACACTGATTCTCAGTGGCTGCTAAGAACACAAAACAAGAGCTAATTAGATATCAAATGGCTCTTGATGGAACTACATAAAACCACCTATCAATTATTCTATCCAAACAAATCAGATCTGAATTTGATGTAGCCTCTAGTCTATCAAGGAAATACAGTGGACAGAGCAACATGTTAAATAACACCATATGGGAAGCGGCTGTGGCTCAGTCAGTAGGGCTCCCGTTTACCATATGGGAGGCCCCGGGTTCGGTTCCTGGGGCCTCCTGGTGAAGGCAAGCCCGCCTGCATGGCGTGGTTAGCTGACCCAGCGAGCACAAGCAGCAAGGGGGGGATAAATGAATAAATAAATAAAATCTTTAAAAAAAAAAAAAATAACACCATAGGGATTCAGTCATCAAAATGTGGATTATAGGACAATCCAGACAACAAAGAACCTTCTTACTTCAACAAATTCCAAGAAATAGTAGAGGTGAAAGGAGAATCTATAGCTTAAAAGAGAGCACACGTATCACCCAGTGGCAGGATTTATTTGAACAAAGTGCAAAAACAAACTCTTTGAGACATTTGGAAAAATTTGAATAATGACTGGATATTGAATAATATTTAGTAATTGTAGTTCATTTTTAGGTATAATGCTTTGATTATGTTTAAAAGCAGAATCCTTATCTTTTAGAGATATATATGGAAATGTTTATGGATGCAGTGATTTGACATTGGGAATTTGCTTCAGAATAATCCAGGAATAGGTAGGGATATAGATGAAACCAGATTTGAATGACGTGATAAATGCTGAGGCTGGGCTATGTGGTGTATCTGGGGCTTTGTTAGATGCGGCCGCCATTATGTCTTGCCACGTGCCTGATTGCCCACAGCTGAGTATGCAGAGAAAGTGAGCCTGGGGAAGAAGGCAGAGACTGGCAGAGCTGCCATTATGCCTTTTCATGTGGCCTAAGTCCAGGATCACCAGCAGCCAACTTTCAGTGAGGCAGAATCTCTGGTGATGCCTTAATTTGAACATTTTCACAGCCTCAGAACTGTAAGCTTTTGTTTTATTTTATTTTTTATTTTTTATTTTTTTAAATTTTACCAGGAGGTCCCGGAGATCGAACCCAGGTCCCTCCATATGGGAGACAGACGCCCAACCAGTTGAGCCATATCCGCCCCAGAACTGTAAGCTTTTAACCTGATAAATTCCCATTGTAAAGCCAACGTGACTTCCAGGAAGATGGAGGATTGGAGAGACACAGGACTCACTTCTCTCCCAGAAAAATAGCTAGAGGACAGGCAGAAATGGCCTTAAAAATGTTGTAGGGATAAGGACACCAGGGAAAGGCTGGGCAACACCCAGAAGAGAGAGGGACAGAAGAAAAAAATCTTGATAGGAAAACTCTGAGTAAAAGCTGCAGCTGAAGCTGCCAGCACCCATTTCTCCATTCTCAGAGCAGACAGCTTTGAAATTTCCAGCTTCTAGCTGCCAGCTACAGACAAAGGGGAGGGCAGAGGTCCACCTCCCCAGGCAAGAGGAGAGAAAGAGACTCAGCCTAAGTCTGATTCAGATTTTAGCCAACAAATTTGGTCTGGTGTGTCCCATGAGCCCTTCCAGGCTGGGTAGGGCCATGCCATTGTTTGCCCTGGGAACCTGGATGGGACTAAAGAGATCCAGTCCTCTCAAACACCCTCTCTACTGACCAGGATAGGTTGTTGAGGATGCAGAGGGGAGTAGAATTATTTCCTACCTGGGAAAAGGGAGGGAGCTGCTGACAAATGTTGAAGAAGAGCCTCTGAAAGAGTTTGATTTGCAAGGCTCTGAATAGCCCTAAGGCAGGCTCCTCTGTCACATTCTTGTGGATAGTATTGCTACAAGCATATTCCAATGAGCGTTTGAACTGAGGGGTCTGCCAAAGAGTGCCATATGCTGGCAGGACTAGGAGGTGCATGCAAGGAAATTAAAAGTAAATAAATAAGAAAGGCTTTTTCAGGTCTTTACACCCTCCCTCCCCAAGGCCCTTGGAAGCAGGACTGCAACACATTACCAGGTCCATGTCTCGGATTTGAACAACTAAATGGGGATAATCCTAAAGAGCTAAAACAGGTTGAACCAAGAATCAAAGAATGGCAGTAACACACAGCTTCCTCCCACTAAATCACTATGCAAAAGAGATAAATTGAGCATCAGAGTAAACTCACCATCATAATCAGATGCCTAGACATCAGCAAAAAATTACAAGCCATACTAGAAAATGGAAGATATGGCCCAAGCAAAGGAATATATCAAGGCCTCAGATGAGACACAGGATTTGAGATAACTAATCAACGAGGTTCATACAAATCTCTTAAATCAAATCACTGAGTTGAAAGACAACATAGCTAAAGAGATAAAGGACATCAAGAGGACACTGGGCTAGCACAAAGAAGAATTTGAAAACCTGCATAGAAAAATATCAGAGCTTATGAGAATGAAAGACACAATAGGTGAGATCAAAAACACATTAGAGGCATACAACAGCAGACTTAAAATGATAGAAAAAAAAATAAGTGGTGTAGAAGACAGAACAGCTGAAATTTAAGAGAGAGAAGATGAGAGAAAGAGAGAAAAGAATGGAAAAACTTGAGCAGGGACTCAGGGAGTTGAAAAATAACATGAAATGGAACAATGTACGTTTCATGGGAATTCCAGAAAGAGAAGGGAAAAGGGACAGAAAGAGTATTTGAGGAAATAATGGCTGAAAATTTCCCAATGCTCAAGAAAGAAATGAATTTACATGTCCAAGAAGCACAGTGTACCTCAATCAGAATAAATTCGAATGAACCTACTCCAAAATACATACTACTCAGAATGTCAGACACCAAACATAAAGAGAAAATTCTGAAAGCGGCAAGAGAGACGCAAACCATCACACACAAGGGATACTGAGTAAGACTTAGTGCAGATTTCTCATCAGAAACCATGGAGGTGAGATGACAGTGGTATGATATAATTAGGATACTGAAAAAGGAAAATTGCCAGCCAACAATTCTTTATCCAGCAAAATTGTGATTCAAATATGAAGGTGAATTTAAAATATTCACAAATAAACAGAAAATAAGAGAGTTTGTAAAAAGAATCTGCCTTTGCAGGAAGCGTTAAAGAAAAAGACAACAAAATATATATATCGTATGAAAGCCAAAGGATAAAATGGTGGAAATAAATAATGAATGTGAATGGATAAAATACATGAATCATCCATATGCTATCTCCAAGGGACTCACCTTAGATCTAGGGATACAAATCAGCTGAAAGTGAAAAATTGGAAAAAAATGTTCCATGGAAACAGTAACCAAAAAAAAAAAAAGCAGGGGTAGCTATACTAATATTGGACAAAACAGACTTTAAATGTAAAAAAGTTATAAGAGATACAGAAGGCCATTATATATTAATAAAAGGGCAAGCCACCAGGAAGAAATAACAGTTATAAATATCAATGCATCTAACCAGGGTGCCCCAAAATACATGAGGCAAAATCTGGAAAAACTTAAGGGAGAAATAGACATCTCTACAATTATAGTTGGAGACTTCATCTCACATCATTAGATAGAACAACTAGACAGAAGATCAACAAGGAAACAGAGAACTTGAACAATATGATCAACGAGTTAGACCTAACAGACATATACAGAAAGTTGCATCCCAAATCAGCAGGTTATAAATTCTTCTCATGCTCGTGAGTCTTTCTCCAAAATAGACCACATGGTGGGTCACATGGCAGGAATAAATATAAAAAGATTGAAATTATACAAATACTTTCTCACACCTTAATAGAAGGAAACTGGAAATAAAAGGGGAAAATTAGCAAGTGTGTAGTGGCTAAACACATTTCTAAACAATCAGTAGGTAAAAGAAGAAATTAAAAGAGAAATTATTATTAAATGTATTGATACAAATGAAAATGAGAACACAACCTATCAAAACTTATGGGATACAGCACACGTAATCCCGAAGGGACATTTATAGCCCTAAATACCTATATTGAAAAAGAAGAAAGAGCTAAAATGAAAGCCATAACTGAATACCTGGAGCATCTAGAACAAGAACAGTAAACCAATACCAAAGCAAGCAGAAGGAAAGGAATAATAAAGATTAGAGCAGAAATAAATGAAATTGAGGGCAAAAATACAATAGAGAAAATCAACAAAACCAAAATCTGGTTCTTTGAGAAGATCGATAAAATTGACAAACCCTTAGCTAGACTAACAAAGAACAAAGAGTGAAGATGCAAATAAAATCAGAAATGAAAGGGAGGACATTATGACTGGCCCCACAGAAATAAAAAGGATCATAAGAGGATATTATGAGAAACTGTATGCCAACAAATCAGGCAACCTAGATGAAATGGACAAATTCCTAGAAATGCGCAACCTACATCGACTCTAAAAGAAATACAAGAACTCAGCAAACCAATCACATTTAAAGAGATTGACTCAGTTACTAAAAATCTCCCAACAAAGAAAATTCCAGGACCAGGTGGATTCTACCAAGCATTTAGAGAAGAATTAACACTAATCTTACCAAAGCTAGATAAAAATATTACAAAAAAAAGAAAATTACAGACCAATCTCTAATGAAAATAGATGCAAAAACTCTCAACAAAATGCTTACAAATAGAATCCAACAGCATATCAAAATAATTATACACCATTATGAAGTAAGATTTATTCCTTGTATGCAAGGGTGGTTCAACAGAAGAAAATCAATTAGCATAATATACTACATCAACAAATTGAAGGAAAAAATCCAATGATCACCTTAATCAATTCAAAAAAGGTACTTGACCAAATCCAGCATCCTTTCTTGATAAAAACACTTCGAAAGATAGGAATAGAAGCAATATGATAGAGGGCATATATGAAAAACCACAGCCAAAAAATGTTCACCATCACTAGCGATTAAGGAAATGCAAATCAAAGCTACAAGGAGATAATATTTCACACCTATTTAAATGGTCACTATTAAAAAGCCAGAAAACTTTAAGTGTTGGAGAAGTTGTGGAGAGATAGGAATGCTTATTCACTGTTGATGGGTATGTAGAATGGTACAACCACTTGGAGGACTGTTTGGCAGTTCCTAAGGAAGTTGAATATAGATTTGCCACATGACTCGGCAATATCACTACTGGGTATATACCCAGAAGAACTGAGAGCAGTGACACACACAGACATCTGCACACCGATGTTCATAGCAACGTTATTCACAATTGCCAAAAGATGGAAACAACCCAGGTATTCATCAACCAATGAATGGATAAACAAATTGTGGTATATATACGCAATGGAATATTATTCAGCTATTAGTAGAAATGAAGTCATGAAGCATACAACAACATGGATGAACCTGCAGGACATTATGTTTAGTGAAGCAAGCCAGATTCAAAAGGACAAATACTGTATGATTGCACTATTATGAACTCAATATATTGTGTAAACTCATGGAGTTAATAACTAGAATATATAGGTCAGCGGAAAATAGAATGAGAGTAGAGAATGGAATGCGGAGGTTTATTCTGTGCAGAATTGGTAAAAAGATTGTTCATAAATCTTTGGGAATGAATAGAATAGATGAAAGCACATCATTGTGTTTGCAACTAGCAGTGCTAATATATTGGTATACAGTGGTTGAAAGGAAAGGTCTAAGGTCATGTACATTACTAGAAGGAAAGCAAAAAATGTTAAAATGGAACTTCATGTGAATCCTCATATGAAGTATGAGTATGGGTAATATTGCATATATAAGACTGTTTTTCTTTGAAACTGAACAAATATCAGGCAAAAATACAGCCAAAGCAACCTTAGTGTGGGGGGTGGGAAGGAGGCAGACAAAAATTAATTGGTAGGAGGAGAAAGTCAAGGCACTGACACTCCAAACCAAGCCAGGGCACTAGGTGCTATCTCAAAATATGTAGATGCTTCTGCAGCTGTTTTAGGAGAAGGGGAAAAAAGTCCAGTGGATTGATTTTGAATGCCTATTTTTTTTTACAGAAAATATATTTGTAGTACAAGAAGTTATTGATTCACATTATCCCTAGACAGTTTTACTACAAGAAATGAGTCAATGCATTTCTCAAGTGACCTTGTAAATTCTGATGAGGCAGGGAAAGCTATTTCTAATTAAATGTTTAATGCTTATCCTAGCTTATGTATTAACATTATGCCAAATTTATGACACAGTATGTACATCATAGAGTATGTTGGAGTCCCTTGTGTAATTGATATTGGGTTTAGATGTATGTACATTTTTTAATTGTTTCCAGATATTTTACCTTAGAGATTTTATTTTCTTCAGTCAAAAGGAGGGGTTTGGGGAAATGGACGTGGCTCAAGAGGTTCGGCATCCGTCTACCATATGGAGAGACCAGGGTTCGATCCCCGGTACCTCCCGGTAAAAAAAAAAAAAAAAAAGGAGGTGTTTGATAGGTTGAAGTTTTGTGAATCCCTGAAAAGGTCATGTTCTTTGAACTAATCCATCCCTGTTGGTGTGGGGCCCTTTGATTGCATTGGATTCAGTTAAGGGATCTGTGGCATTTTGATATTATTTATGAATCCCCAAAAAGAGAAAGGTTATGTTTGTAAACTGGCCTGTTCCTCTGGGTGTGATACACTTTGAATGCATTAGATTCTGCTGACATGTCTTGAATAAATTACCTGTTAAGATTAGGGCTTTGATTCAACCACTCAGATTGAGTCATGATATAACTGGGCACTCACTCAAGAATACACACAGGAAGAGAGAGAGCTCCATAGACATGGAAGAGGAGAGAACTTGGTCATTTTGGTCCTGTCATGTGACAGAAAGAAGAAGGCTCAAACAGCTAAAGCCCTGGGAAGAGAGATGAGCCATTTACCTGATAATTTGCAGCCAAAGAGAACAGAGCAGCTGAGCAGCTGAGCAGGCCCTAGAGACCAGACAGAGATCGCCCACCATCTTTTTTCAACACATGGCAGCTGACTTTGGTGAGAAAGTACCTCTTATGGTATCTTGAGTTGGACTCTTTAGGGTCTTGTGACTGTAAATAAATACCCTTTATAAAAGCCAACATGGGAAGCAGATGTGGCTCAACCAGTTGGGTACCTGCCTACCACATGGGAGGTCCTGGGTTTGGGTCCCAGTGCCTCCTAAAAGAAGACAAGCAGACACCGCCCCCACCGCAAAAAAAAAAAATGAGTTAGATGCCACCGCTGCCCCACTGTAACGAGCTAGATGCTGTCCCCACAGATGCCACAAGCCAGCAGATGCCGCAGCCCGCGAGGAGCGGATGTTGCTCAGGCTGTTGGGCACTCACTTCTCACATGGGAAGTCCCGGGTTTGGTTCTCAGTGCCTCCTGGAGAAGGTGAGCAAACAATGAAGCAGACAGATGAGAAAACCATCTGGGGAGGTTTAATCTTAAAAAAAAAATTAAAAAAAAAAAGCCAACAGATTTCTGGTACTTTGCATCAGCACCACTTTGATTGAATAATACAGGATCTTTTGATTAGATCACTTGATTGGATCATTTTAGGGCCTTTGATTGGACTACATCAGTGAGGCATGACTAAGGTTGGGTCTCTGCCCTCTTGCTGGGATCTTGTATAAACTGAGAACTTGAAGCAGAAACAGACAGAGAAAGGAAGCTGCTACTTTGATCCTGCCATGTGAGAGAGAGGATTGCCTACAATCACAGAAAGACCAGAAGCCCCAAGAGACTGAGAGAGGTCCTGGAGGCTGGAGGCTGGAATCAGCGGAGCATAGAGGCATGGAAAGAGGCCCCCGAGAGGCTAGGCCCACAGAGCAGCTCAAAGCTGAAGAGATGAGCCCTGCCATGTGCTTGATTGCCCACAGCTGATCTTGGGGAGAAGGCAGAAACCCAGACAGAGAGCTGCCATTTTGCCTTGCTATATGGCAGGTGTCCAGGATCCAATAGTCGGCCTTTGGTAAGACAGCATCTCTGATGATATCTTAATATGGACATTTTCACAGCCTCAGAACTATAAAATTTCCCCCTAATAATTCCCTATTGTAAATGCCAACCGATTTCTGGTATTTTGCTCCTAGCAACTTTAGCAAACTAAAATAAAGGGTTTGTGTTAACTAGCCTCTCAGCATCTCTGAACTTTGGAACATGATTTTAACCTTCTATATAATTATGAGACTTATTGTTGTATCTCTGTTTTTACAAGATCTTATTATATCTGGAATTTATGGGGAGCCAAGGTGAGGTCGTAGAACAGAACACCAATTATAACATTATTATACCTAAGGGAAAATGGGATCCACTTTACAGTGCCACTTTTAGGAACACAACATGGCAGAGTCAGTTGTCCATATCATGTTTGCTTCATTGATACAAAAACTTCAAGCCTTTATTATGCACTTATGGTGTGCTGGGTATGCACTCAAAGATTGCCCTCTTGATCTGCAAAATGGGAATAATAATAGCACCTACTTTATAGGGTTGTTGAGGTTAAGGCTTAATTAATACATATAAAGCTTTAAGGAAAGTGCCTGGCATATAGTAAGTGTGCTAGGTAAGTGTTGGCTGAGTTGTTGGCCTTGTTATCATCATCGTTACTGAATCTTACAACACGTTTCAAGGTAGGTCTTCCTGCCCTCCGATTTCTGTGCATGAGCATCAAGTATGGAGCTTTCACAGCTAGAGCTGGCAGGGGACCCCCTTCGCTCTGACATTGAACCTGTGCTCCCAGCCATGACTATGACACATGTAGGGACCCCTTTTATAAAGCAGCAATCCCGTATTATAGACCCAGCTTTTTACATTTCTTGACTCATGGAGTTGCCAGTAGCAATACTATATACTGATATGGAAAATTTCAAATATATCATTAAATTTTTAACAAAAAGTAACAAATACATTGTGGGTAAACTTTAATCCCAGTTGTATTATTTTTAAAAGGCTATTTATATATGCTTTTTTGGTTTATTTTTGTAGATTTTTCTTTTCTTTTTGTTTCTTTTTTAGTGTTTTTTTTTTTTTTTTTCCCATATTTGCTTTATATTCATTAACTTCTGAAAAGATACATAAGAAATTGCTAACATTGGTTACCTTGGGGAAATGAGACTGGTTGTTAGAATAGAGATTTTTACTTTTTATTTGATACCCTTATATATTGTTTGAAATTTGCTAGCAATTTTTTTATAAGTTAAAAAAAAAAAAAAAGATGGGGCAAGGGGAAGAAAAGTACAACAGTAATCTGTCTCTATCCAAAAAATAACAATAATAAATAAAAGTGTAGTCAGAACGAAAAGC
The DNA here is from genome assembly GCA_026826555.1 of Tolypeutes matacus. Taxonomy (NCBI): domain Eukaryota; kingdom Metazoa; phylum Chordata; class Mammalia; order Cingulata; family Chlamyphoridae; genus Tolypeutes; species Tolypeutes matacus. The sequence continues at coordinate 7,558,579 of JAKSZT010053820.1, forward strand.
TTTAGGAAATATGGCATAGTATAAGTCCCAAGCTTGGAGATTCACAGTAGTATATAAGCATATCAAAGGCTGTGAGAAGTTACAGTAAAAAATCCTGCACATAATGTTTTTTTCACTTGTATTGCACCAAATACTATTCCACAGAATTATAGTCCATGGTATATCAGTTTTAGAAATGCTATAAAAAAGCTTGGGAAAGATGACCTAGCCTTAGGTCACATGTAAGTGAAAGAACCATGGGTATTTATTTCTTCAGGAGTGCTGGGAGACATTCCTGGTGGCATGATGGAATGACTGGGGTTTGAATTCAGGCAAACTCGAATCCTGGGCCTTCCGTGCTGACTGAGCCCAGGTCACTTGACCCAATCTCTGAATCTCAGTTTGCTCACAAGAAAGGAATAATGACCCTTCCCTCCTAAGGGCATTTTGAGGATTAAATGAGATAATGATCTGGTACATAGTTCAGTACCAACAAATGGCAGTTCCCTTCTCCTCGGCTTCAGCTCCATCTTCTTCTACTGTAGTACAGCACTTGAGACCCATGCAATTACTCCAGGAATCCCTCCGTTTATGAAAGCCTTCATTTCAGTATTTATTAAAGGTTGAGCTATCAGGTAACAAGGTCTTGCATTTACAAAGTGACTCCATTTCTAAAACCTTGATTTCCAGATACCATTTCAAGAATGTGCCTCTTCTACAAGGCAAAGTTCACAGGCCCTGAGAGAATGTATAGGTCCTATTCCTAAAAAATTTAGAGTCTAAAAATTAGAGAAATTCAGAATCTAAATCTCATTCAGGTTTGCTTGCTCCATGCTGTTGCAAGCCCCCCGCCCCCACCCAGAGAGCCCCACACTCTTTTCCTACACCAGTGTAGGCGCTCTCTAACACACAGAAAACAAATTTCAGAGTTTAATTTAAAGGCATGTGTGCTAAAGCATTGCCTTTTCAGAGTAACCTTTGCATTAAGCTCTTGGAATCTAATTATCCCAGTATTATTCGCATCCCCAAAGTACCCACGCCTATGCAGACGGAGCTTAAAGTTCAGGAAGTAGTAACAAAAGCAATCAGATGCAAGGCAAGCTCGGGACACTGCCTCTGAAGGATCTCCCTGTCTGCGCCTTGCCTCTCCCTCCTCCTGGGTGTGCCCGCCCAGGAAGGCCAGTGAGTAACCTGCAGAGTTTTTTTCATCTTGGCCCTTCCCACTCAGACGGAAGG
>JAKSZT010053821.1:0-118176 GCA_026826555.1 Tolypeutes matacus
ATCTTAGTATTCAAATTTATTGATTATTCTTAGATTGCCTTATGAATTTTAAAGATTTTTACTGTATCAAATAGATATAACTTCCTTAAAGGTTCTATCACTTACCTGTGACTTTCCTTCTTTAAAAAAAATTAGTCTGGCTAGTATTATCTACTTTAGTAATCTTTTTTTTTAAAAATCAACTTTTAGTTTTGTTTTTCATCTCTATTTTTTATTTTTTAATCCCTATTTTTGTTTCTATTTTATTGATTTTTGCTTTAATCTTTATTTCCTCCCTTCTTTTTGCTACCTGTTCTTTTATTAACTTCATTTACTTTCATTTTTTCTTATCTTCTATATATGTGTAAAGCTGTAACTTCGCCTCTATAGATCACTTTATTTTATTATTATTTTTTAAAGATTTTATTTATTTATTCATTTGTCCCCCCCTTGCTGCTTGTGCTCGCTGGGTCAGCTAACCACGCCGTGCGGGCGGGCTTGCCTTCACCAGGAGGCCCTGGGAACCGAACCCGGGGCCTCCCATATGGTAAACGGGAGCCCCACTGATTGAGCCACAGCCGCTTCCCTCTATAGATCACTTTAGCTGTATCCTCCTCTCAAGGTCTGATATGGTGTTTTTATGGTAATTCAATTTCTACTTTGTAATTTTTACTGTGATTGCCTTTTTATCCTCGTGAATTATATAAAAGTGTTTTTCTTCAATTTCCAAATGTCTGGGAATTGAAAAGAAGGTTTTAATTGCTGATTTGTGATTTTAAGGCAATAGAAAAAGAAAACATAGTACATATGATAAGGTGTTTTGGGGATTTTTTAAAGGACTTTTTTTGTGGCCTAACACAGGGACAATTTTTATAAATGTTCCATGTATCCTGGAAAAGAATATATAGCATACTTATTGGAAACAGAATGCTAGCTCTCTATCAATAAGAACAAACTCAATTTTTCTATCCTTAACAATTATTAGACTTTAAAGTTATTCAGTACCCTTATTTTCTTCCTGAGCAACCCAAGGATTCTAGCATGACTTTTTAAAATTCTAACACATTCTCCTGAACCTCATGCTATTATTGTCTAGAATTTTAGGTATTACCTTAGTCTTAAACATAAAAATTTAGGTTTTAAAATAAAAATTTATATTTATAACATGTTTTAACAATTTCTTTGCTTACCGTAGCTTCTTGTATCCCACGCCTTCCTCCAGAATTCATATTTCTTCTTAGTGATGTGCGTGTATCTTTTTAGTTGTTCTTTTGGCAAGGGTCTGTTGGTGGTAAGCTTTTATTCTTTGTAGATCTGAAACATGCTTATTTTTTCCTCTCTGGAATGGTAGCTGAGTATAGAATTCTATATTGTGTTATTTTTCCTTGGTATTTTGAGGCTATTACTGCCTTGTCTTCTGTCATTTATTATTGTTGATGAGAATCTGCTATCAAGTATTTGATGATTGACCCTCTGTAGGTAATGATTTTTTTTCCCTTTGGTAGCTTTTAAGATATTTTTCTTTATCCTTAAAATTCTGAAGTTTCATTAAGAATAAATGTTAATTGTTCTGCTTAATAATTGATATGATTTTTCAATCAAGGACTCATGTCTGGCTTCAATTCTAGAAAATTCTCCATCATTATCTCTTCAGTCATTGCCTTTCCCTCCATTTCTCTCTCTTCTCTTTCAGGAACTTCTAATAGATGTATGGTGAAGCTTCTCAATCTATCCTCTTTTTCTCAACTTTTCTGTCAGATTTTCCATCTCTTTCTCTTTGTTCTATATTATTTTTTGTTTTATCATCTGATATGCCAATTATTCTTTATTTGAATATGTTCAATAAACTGTTTATCCTATATGTTGTTTTCACTTCCACAACTTTTTCCCCCAAAATTTAAACTTGTTTTATTTCATATCTACCTGTTCTCAATTCATAACTATCAACTTTTGTTTCATTATCTCCCATTGTTTTATGGCTATTAGCCATAGTTTAAAATAGGCATGTTTAAAATCCTCAAGATTAAAGTGTTTTATTTCAATTTCCTTGGTAATGGATTCTGTCTTGCTGCTTTTTGTGTCTGTTTTCTTCTCAACTGTCTCTGGACATAGATTTGCTCTTCAAGTTTATAACTTTTTTCATTCGAGAAAGATCATTGTGTAAGAAGTTTTTTTTCCCCTTCCACCCACAAATTTATCATTCCTCATCATATGGTTTGGAAGTTGTCTCAGTCTGGCCCTTAAACTTCATTTCAGAAATAGGTCTTGTGTTGGTTTAAGCTTCTTGCACATGGAGATAAAATTTAAGTACTGCTCCCTGAATCAAAGAATGGTGTTGGCCAAGTTCTTAGTTATACTGTTGTCTCTGCTTCTTTCTTCCATCAAGAACAATGAGCTAATTTCTAACTGTAACGCTGGGTGGTTGCTTGGAGGGCTTTTTTTTTTTTTTTTTTAAATCTTGTTTTACAGGTAGGGCAATAAGGTTCCAGTTCCTTGCTCATTCAAGAAGACTAGATATAATGGTGTACTACACGTGAGAGGCAGTCAGTCCCTACTCCCCTATAAAAGTTGTAATCTCAGCCATCACTGCCCACTTCTTTAGCCTTAATTCTCCTTGAGCCTGTATCTTTAGCTGTGGATCGGTGCTCCATTTCTAGCCCACAGAGATTTTTTAAAATTTTTATTTCTATGTACTTGAAATGATTCAGAGAGCAGAGAAGTTTCCAAATACACTAACACTGACTTTACCTTCTTTACTGGAAGTCATTGTAATCATATTTAAACAGCCTTGAGATAGCTGAAAAGGACTCATTCAACATACAAAAACCTAGAAAGAGAGAACTTGGCCTTTTAAAAAAAAATGTATTAGGAATTTTGTGTATTTCTGATTGTTTAAGTTAAGAAAAATATTGACAAAAGTTTTTCAGCTTAAAGGAGTAAAAATTAAAAAAAAAAAAAAATATATATATATATATATAAAATACCTTAAAAAGTTAACATTAAAAATCAGGAAGTCATATTTAAAGTTTATTATGGTAAGCTAATCACTAATGGCTGAAGTCTATTGATAAGTGGATAGAGCTCATAAGTCCCCTAAAAATGTATCCATGAAAAGTACGTTGCAAAGTTCTGGTTCTGATAAATGTGCATTAGGGGAAAAGGTACAAGTTTTCCTATTTGGCTTTAGATAAATTTTAATATTGAATTTAAAAATTAAATGTATTTTCTTTAAAATAAGTTCATTTCCTTTAAAAGCATAGTCACAAGACACTCAAGGCATATATTTAAAGATTCTACCTATAACACAGAGACAGTGTTTCTTGGAGTTTGAGGGAATTCTCTAGGGGGAATAACAAGAATCACAGAGGAGGGGAAGGAGACTTTTACACTATTTAGTACATATTGTACTAAAGGATTCTGATACTCTCTCCTGGGGGGTATGTTCTTACAACCCTTCATTGTATATTAATCACAACCATAGTGATTTACTATTACTGATTTGAATCATGTCCCTCAGGAGAACTGAGATAGGAGAAAAAGGTCAAGAGTCTTTATCCTAAGGCTTGTGTTTAGGACAATTTCTAAAAATCACAAGTAACAAAGAGAAAAACCAAGTTTATTCAGTTTGGATGAAGGAAGGACAATCTATTATAATGCAAAGACAGAAAAAGAATAGAACTCAATAAGATGCAGAATAATCTGTAGAGTCTCTAGTAATGTCTCAAAGTGTAGAATATAAACAACTTGTTACCAGAACCTCCTAGGACATCAATTAAAATGCAGTCTTCTCACTTTAGATCTATGAATCTGAACCTCTAAAAGTAAGGCCTGCAAATATCATTTTAAAAACGCATCCCAGATAAGAGAGATTTATAATCACAGTCCTTTTAACAAATCTTGGGAGAAAGAGAAGTACTTTATCTGAAGTAACACTGAGTTTTATGTTCTAGATAGGAGCCTGCAATGTTAAACAAACTGAATAAAAGTTCACATTTTCAAATAATATTTTGTGGAATAAATTCATTTATTTCAGTCAAATGAATGTTACAACTTCTCATTAAAAAGCCAATAATGAAGACACTTAACAAGCATCATGATTAAGAATGGCTTGGTCCTGAGAAGTTTATTTTAGATAGTCTAAGTTATTTTTAATTCAATCACAATTTATTCCTAATTTTAAAATTAAACACTGCTCCTGAATTTAAACAAATCTCTCTGGATTACAATGGATATTACATTTGAATGACTTTTAAAACCATCAGGCACAAATTCCACAATTTTGCTCAAAAGAAAAGAAATGTTTGCCTATGAACAAATATTGCCCTTCTTAAAAACCAATTTCAGAATGACATAATAGGAAACTATTTTAAGATGAAAATTTTTAAGTTTTAGCTTAGGGCTTGAACAAAATAGTAAATGTTTCACTATACTAATTTTTTGTTTGAGGATTATATAAAAATAATTCAATATGTCACACTAAATCTGAGTTTCAGATTTTTGAAGAACAAAGTTGAATTCAAAGAACTTTATAACCAATTTCCCAATTGCGGTATTTTAACTCTCCTAATTTGGGACAACATAAAAGAACTATCTGAATAAGAAAATCAAGTTTTGCCTAAGAGATTTTTTAGGAATACCACATATTCCTAAATAGAAATAACACTAGAAAGAACACTAATGAAAGCCAAGTACTAGTAATACAGATCTCTTTTTATTGGGACTTCATTTTTTTTTTTTTTTTTTCATATGAAGAGGATTTCCTTTGTCACCCAGCAAGGTCCTGGAACTTCTTGGCTGGAATTCAGATATCCAGAGTTCTGGTTACCTACAACATCTATTCTTTATGTAGTAGCTTACAAGCATCAAAGGCCACCCTCACCTGATGCTTGGCCGGATCTATGCCCTCCAAAATAGTCTTCATGTCCTCCTGCTTGTCCTGCGAAAGGAAAAAGAAGAACTCACGGATCTTATTCCAAAAATGAAAATCACATTTGGCCATGAAGACCTTGTGACTGGTACTTCAGATGCTGGGCTTTGTTAACTCAGGATCTTCAACTAAAAGATTCTCATCTGTAGAGATCATAATCTCATGAGGAAAGTATGAACTTTTCTATGGGTATAATAATGTGCTTTTCTACCAATAAAACTTCAGTATATGCAGTTTTATTCCAAATACAACTAAATCCTATTTCCAAATACAACTAAAGCCACAGAAACAAGAGCAACAACTTTTAATATTTGACCAAGGAAATATTGAAATAAAAAGATATGGGAATATTAGAAATTGGGAGAAAAAGAAAAATACTCTAAAATGATTAAATACTTATATAGCTTTTTTCTCTGTTATAAATGTACTTAGTTCTTATACTTTTCAACTAAACAGGAAACTTCAAAGAACTTGAGATGAATTATCTGTATTTTCTCTAAATCTAGACTCCTGATAGAAATTACTTGAAGGTGAGACAGGGATAAGATTGGAGAACAGTATAATAAGCTTTGTAGTCACTGACCGGAATTCATTTAAAGAAATGTGGGCTAGAGAGGATTCATTCCATGTTACTCCACTCTTCTACCTGAGCAATGTACTTAACTTTTATAAGGGGATACATGCTCTTAGGGTAGAGAACAAATCAATAATGTTTCTATACTCTAGTAATGAGCAATCTGAGGAAGAAGTCAGGAAAAAAATTTAGTAGCGACTAAAAGAATCAAATATTTAGGAATAAACTTAACTAAGGATGTAAAGGACCTGTATTCAGAAAACTACAATGCATTACTAAGAGAAATCAAAGATGATCTAAATAAATGGAAGGACATTCCATGTTCATGGACTGGAAATATAAATATCATTAAGATATCAAATATTCAGATTCAATGAAATAACAATAAAAATTATGACAGCCTTTGTTTAAAGAAATGGAAAAGCCATTAACAAATTTATTTGGAAGGGTAAGGAGTCCTGAATAGCCAGAAACATCTTAAAAAGGAAGAACAAAGTTGGAGGACTCTCACTTCCAGACTTTAGATCATGTTACATAGCGACAACAGTAAAAATAGCATGGTACTGGCATAAAAATAGACATATAAACCAAAGGAACCAAACTAGTTCTTCAGAAACAGACACTCATATCTATTGTGAGGTTTTTGACAAGGCTGTAAAGCCCGCCCAGCTTGGCCCAAAAGGTCTATTCAACAAATGGTGCTGGGAGAATGGATATCCATAGCCAAAAGAAAGAAAGAGGATCCCTATCACACAACTTACACAAAAAATTAACTTAAAATGGATCAAAGACCTCAATATAAAAGCTAGAACCATAAAATTCTTAGAAGAAAATGTAGGGAAACATTGTCAAGACTTAGTGGTAGGTGGTGGTTTCTTAAACCTTATACCCAAAGCATGAGCAACGAAGAAAAAATGGATAAATGGGACCTTCTCAAACTTAAACACTTTTGCGATTCAAAGGACTTTGTCAAGAGTGTGAAAAAGGCAGCCCACTCAATGATAGAAAATACTTAAAGCCACATATCCTATAAGGGCTTGATTTCCATGCTATATAGAGATATCATACAACTCAAAGATAAAAGGCAAGCAATCCAATTAAAAATGGGCAAAAGACTTAGTCATTTTTCCAAAAAAGGAAATACAAATGGTAAAAGAGCACATGCACCTTGAATAAAAATAAAGACAAATGAGTTTATATGGCTAAGAGACTTCAAAGTGAGTTGGGAGGTCATCCCAGAGGTAATACTTATACATATCTCAGCAGGATCTCAAAGACTGCCAAAGTGGATACCACCCCAAATAGTGGGGCTCCTGTGGGCTCTGGAGCCACCCAGGTCCTATGGTCAGGGCCGATAGCTCCGGAGTTTGGTGCCTTCCCAGTGGGCCTTACTTTGGAGTTTGTGCTTCCGAGAGTGACAGAGTTGGACTCAGTTATGGCTTCCCTAAACATGGCTCATCTGTCCCTTCTATTTGAACCTATACTTGGTGCTGGAGTTGGTAGGTGTACATCCAAGAGACTCGAATCTTTGGGCTGTCCATGTGCCAGCTGGGCCTTGAGCCTTAGCGGAGTTGCAACACCTAGTATCCAGTTCATTTCACTCACCCAGGACAACCAAATCAAGGAAATGAGAGCCTGCAACTGCAAGCAAGAGAGTCCCATCCATCGGCTTTATGGGATCAAAGCCCCCTCTCAATTAGAGGTGGAGTGGACATCACCATCCCAGAATCCTCAGAATTGGAGAATGAACTATGGATGAGAGTAGACTTACTGGTATTCTACTATAGACTTACTGTGATTCTAGCAATGGAAGAAATTACAACATTGATGTGGAGGTAGTGACCACTGGAGGCTCTGGGGGCAGGGAGACGGGAAAAACAGGTGTAATATGGGGGCTTTTTTGAGACTTGGGTCTTGTCCTGAATGACATTGCAACAACAGATATAGGCCATTTTATATCGTCCCATAACCTGAAGAATTGTGTGGGAGAGTGCAAACTACAATGTGAACTAGGGTCTGTGCTCAGTGGCAATGCCCCAGGATGTGTTTATCAATTGCAATGAATGTGCCACACTAATGAAGGATGTTGTTTATGTGGGAGGATGTGGGAGGTGTGGGGAGCAGGGCATATGGGAATCCCTATATTTTTTGTTTAACAGTTATGTAATCTAAGTATCTTTTAAAAATTAAAAAATAATAAAATAGCTTTTAAAAAAAAGAGCACATGCAAAAATGTTTACTATCACTAGCTATTAGGGAAATGTAAATCAAAACTACAATGAGATATCATCTCTCATTTCACAGAATGGCTATTAAAAGGAAAAACAAAACAAAAGTATAAGTGCTGGAGAGGATGTGGAGAAATAGGAAGACTTCTTCAGTGTTGATGGGAATGTAGAATGGTGCAGCCTCTGTGGAAGACAATTTGGCAGTTCCTCAGGAAGCTAAATATAGAACTGCCATATGACCTGGCAATTCCTCTTCTAGGACTATATCCAGAAGAACTGAAAGCAGGGACGTGAACAGATATTTATACACCAATGTTCATAGCAATGTTATTTACAATTGCCAAAATATGGAAACAATCCAAGTGTCTTATCAACCAATAAATGGACAAAATGTTGTATAAACATATGATGGAATACTATGCTTCTGTAAAAAGTGAAATGGGGACACATATGACAAAATGGATGAACCTTGAGGACATTATGCTGAGTGAAATAAGCCAGACACAATTGACAAATATTGTTTGGTCTCAATAATATGAACTGAATATGAAGAATAAACACATGGAGTTAAAATGTATGTAGAATTTTTAACTAACTTGACTGAAAAAGTGGGGAAATGGATAGAGTTGATGGTAACACATTTTATTGATTATAACTAACATTGCTGACTTATAAATGTGATTGTAGTTTAAAGGGGTATTCTAAGGATGTAAATGTCAATGAAAGAAAGCTAGGGAACGTATATCACAGTGAACCTGGTGGTGGATGAGGATTGTTGTTAATAGTACAAATACAAGAATGTTCTATGAACTAGAACAAATGCACATCACTCTTACAAGGTAGTAAGAATATGGTGACGCATGCAAAAGTACAATTAGTGCAACTTATGGACTACAGTTAACAGCTATAATGTAATATTCTTGCATCAATGTCAAAGAAGGTAGTATACCAATGTTAAGGGTCAATTATGGGGACTATGGAATTTTTTCTATAGGACTAAGAAAAACATTCAAAAATTTACGGAGGCGATGACCACACAACTCTGTGATGAAACTGAGAGCCACTGAGTGTACACTTTGGATGGCCTGTACAAGGTATGGGACTGTATAACACAGTGAATCATCTGGTGGATAATGGAATGTGGTTAACAGTACAAATATGAGAGTGTTCTCTCATGATCATCATGTACGTTATGTTCTCTCATAAAACAAATGTACAATACTAATTAATACTCTTACATGTAATAATACTAATTATTAATACATGGTGTTAATAATCAGGGGGTTGTATGGAAAAAATATACCAAATGTAAGCAATGGACCATAGTTAGTAGTAATATTTTGATGATGTTCTTTCATAATCTGTTGTGCAATGTTCCACAACAATGCAATGTGTTGGTGGAAGGGTGATATATGGGAATTCTACGTGTTATGCATGATTGTTTTGTAAGCTCACAACTTCTGTAATAAAAAAAAAAAATTAAAATAGTACCCTCATCATTTAAAAAGTGAGTTGAAAGAGCATATGAAATAGTAATAATTAAACAATGGGGAAGCGGCTGTGGCTTAATCAGTGGGGCTCCCGTTTGCCATATGGGAGGTCCCGTTTGCCTGGTGAGGGCAGGCCTGCCCGCGCGGCGTGGTTGGCTGGCCCAGTGAGCGCGAGCAGCAGGGGGGGATATATGAATAAATAAATAAAATCTTTAAAAAAAATAATAATAATTAAACAATGAAAATCACATTAGCAGCAGCAACAAATAAACAGAAAACATAGTGACCTGGAAAAAATGCTTAAGAAAGAAATAATAATGCAGAGGAAAAGGCAAAGAAATTAAAAGAATTAGACATAAATATAAAACAAATAAGGGAGATACAACATATAGATAATAAGTATTCCCAAAATACATAATAGAAGAAAGCCTTGAAAAAAAAAAAAAAAAAAAAAAGCAAAAAACAAATAAGCAAAAACCCTAAAATCTACAGATAGAAAGCAAGAAAAACTGATATGGAATAATCAACACCAAGATACATCCTGGTGAAATCACAGATGTTTAAGTAGAATGAAAGACTCTTATGATAAACCAGGCAGAAAAAGCAAGTCACTTACATATGGTGGGGAATATTCTAGTAGAGTGTTAGGAGGTTCCCCCTTAGGAGGTCTGCAATGATTAACAGGTCATAAGACTGTGAATCAATACCCCTGTGACATATATTGAAGAAAAGTAGCCTCGAGCCATAACCCATCTGACAAATTGAGCAAGACATCCTACAAGCAGCTCATCCCCTCCTCTGAGCCCAAGCACCACCAACCCCTCCCACATCAAGACCTCCTAGCCCACTTCCCCTTGGCCATTTGGTCCCAAGCTGTACTTGGTTTCCACGCCTATTGATGTACTATACAAAGCCATATCCACCACCTTCTGGGGGTGGGCTGAAGTCTCTCTTCAGACCCCCGCCATGCTGGCAGGGGGCTGAAGTCTACTCTTCAGACCCCCTCCGTTGGGAGAGTTTCCCAATAAACTTTCTGCCTGCAATCGCCAGTCTGTGTCCCAGTGAGCACCACTTTTCTCTAGCTAGAGAGTAGCAATTTTCAGTAACAGAAGATAACAGATATTATTTTGAGGAGAAAAGGCAAATGAATCACTAATTTCATATACAATTAAATGCATTTATAAATACAACATACAGTTTTCTCAGAAATCCAAGTACCTATGAACTTTTTCTTAGGAAAATAAACCCATATCAAAATACCAGTACCAGCCAACCAAAAGCTGAATTAAGTTAAGGAACTCAGGAATTAAGAAGATATATAATGTGAAAGACTGGTAAGGTAACATTGAATCCACTTAAAAATAAAGTTAAACAATTGTGATTGGGCAGATGTGGCTCAAGCAGTTGGGCACCTGTCTACCACATGGGAGCTCCCGGGTTCGGTTCCCAGTGCCTCCTAAAGATGACAAGCAAGACAGCAAGCTGACACGATGGGCTGGCGCGGTGAGATGAGGCAACAAGGTGATGCAATGAAGAGACACAACGAGGAGACACAACAAGCAGTGAGTGGAGGTGGCTCAAGCCAATGGGTGCCTCCCTCCCACCTGGGAAGTCCCGGGTTCAGTTCCCGGTGTCTCCTAAAAAGAAGACGAGCAAACAACGAACAGACACAGAGAGAGAGCAGACAGTGAGTGAAAACAATGATGGGGGAGAAATAAAATAAATCTTAAAAAAAAAAAAGTTAAACAACTGTGATAAAACAGGTCATAAAACAATGTAAAGGCTATAAAACCCATGGCAATACAAAAATAACTCATGAAAATCTTTTGGTGGAAAGTTTATTGATATGCTTGATATCAGAATGAAGTCAATAGGTACTGTCTGGATACTTGATCTTAAAAACTAGATTTGTTCTTTTTTATTAAGAAATTAACACAATATTTCAAAATTTGCATTTGTAAATAACTCCAGAAAGTAACTCTATAGCAGAAATTTTCTGTGGTTCACCAAAGCTTTGGAAGCAATTAATTAGTAGCTCATAGGGCTACCTGGAACACAGTGAGAAATTAAAAAAAAATAAAGCAAACATAGGCACCATGACCAGAAGTTAGAAAATTAAACTATTTCAAAGAAGAAAGGAAGGAAGGGAGGGAGGGAAAGGGGAAGTAATAAGTAGGGTACCCAGAGGATACTTTTATACTATGTGAATTTTGAACCATTTAAATGTATTACCTATTTAAAAATAAGAAAAATACTTATTATAATTAATTATTAACTTCCTTTGATTTTTAACAAAATCTTAGCCACGAGAATGAGGAAAAATCAATGATTTTCATAGGACCAATTATAATTCAATATGGAGGGAGGCAGCTGTGGCTCAGTCAGTGGGGCTCCCGTTTGCCATGTGGGAGGCCCCGGGTTCGGTTCCCGGGGCCTCCTGGTGGGGGCGGGCCCGTCCGCACGTAGTGGTTGGCTGACCCTGCGAGCACGGGCAGCAGGTGGGGGGGGGAATGGATGAATAAATAAATAAAATCTTTAAAAAAAAAAAAAAAAAATTCAATATGGAGTTCCAGAGGGAGCAGAGTAATCCTATGTACATATTGGGAATGTGTATGTCTGCCCAATCTGTCCGGTAATGGCCTGAGGGACTTGCTTTCCCAGAACTTGCCCTGAGCTCTCCTACAAAATGCTATGGGAGAACAGTCAAGTGGTTGCCTGGGGCAAGGAGCTGCTAGCTGTGGGACATACAGTATAGTGCCTAGGACCATGAGGAAACTATTTCCCAGTGAGGAGGTGATATTTGTATCTGTGTAAATGAAGGAATACCTAGGACTAAAACAAGACCAAAACAAGATACATGACAGCAAGGACCAGGGAGGCCCTTATGTTTTGGCCTGCAGCTATTCTAGAAACTCATTGTGTGGATAAACCCTGAAGGAAAGCGCTTGCACAGGTCAATCTGGAAAAGACTGGGAAAAGTGTTTTCTTTTTCCCTTTTCTTTTTTTCTTTAGCTCCTGGCATTCAAAGAAAGCTGTTATAACACTAGCTGGATACAAGCTTAAGGAACAAATATCTCAGGGCCTAAATTCCAAAGATAATACACTAAAATATCAAAAGGCGCAGGTTGCAACACAAGATTATAAAACATTCAAGAACACAGGAACAATGGCCCATGCAAGGAAGAAAAATAAAGCATTAGAAACCATCAATAAAGAGGACTAGACCTGGGACTTACCAGACAAAGACTTTTTAAAAATGGTCCTAAATATGCTTTAAGAACTAAAAGAAAACATGGACAAAGAACTAAAGGAAATTAGGAAAAGGAGAGATGAACACAAAGAGAATATCAAATGAGAAATGAGGAGCATGAGGAACCTGTGGGATTCCATCAAGCGTACAAACATACGAATGTGAGGGTCACAGAAGGAACAGAAAGAGAGAAAGGGACAGAGAATATTCAAAAAAATAATGGCTGAAAACTCCCCAAATTTAATGGAAGACATGACTATTCACATCCAAATACTCAGCAAACTCCAAAGAGGATAAACTTAAATAGACCCATATCATACCATCTTATAATCAAACTTTCAAATGCCAAAGATAAAGACAGAATTCGGAAACCCTCGAGAGAGAAGCAATGTGTACATAAAAGGGACCCTCAATAAGATTAAGTGCAGCATTATGCATGATTGTTTTTGAAGCCCACAACTTCTCTAATTAAAAAAATGAAAAAAAAAAAATTAAGTGCACATTTCTCATCTGAAACCACGGAGGCAAGAAGGCAGTGGGAAGGCATATTTAAAGTGCCGACAGCAAAAAATTGCCAACCAAAAATTCTACATCTGGCAAAACTGTCTTTCAATTATTATTCGATATGGCAAAGAATCCATAATTAGCAAAACTGTATGCCCACCTTACTTCTTCAGGTTAGTTCTATTTATTTTCTCAAATCCACTTCATCTAAAATAGATTCACCATAAAGCAAAAACAAATTCTAGTCATGGCCTTGGGTATTTTTTTTCTTTCTTCTAGCTCTATCTCCAAAATGGAAAATACCTTAATATAAATTGGCAATTCTAAATTCTTGTTTCGCATTGTACATTGCTTACTTACATTTGAAAGCCAAAACGGAAAAAACAATCCTAAAGAAAGGATATTTTGAAAAGGCTGAAGGCATATAGGAAGAATAGGATGTTTATTCTACTACTTGCAATAAACTTTAATTGGAGAGACTATATTCTTGACTAAATTTAGCATTTCACAAGGGAAGAGGGAAAACATTTAGTTAAAAACAGAAAAACCCACATCAGGGAGAATCTTCCTACTTCTTTGACAGTAGTCAAGCAGGATAAAATGCTGATAGAAAAAGGACTTACAGTGGAAGGGATCATGATTTATTGGGGTAGTCCCAGTAAATCAACTGTATATTTTAGAGTAATAACTTTTATCTATTAAAATAATCTGAGAAAAAAACAAAACAAAACAAAAAAACTTCATAAAAAGCTAAATCTGTGAATTGTTAATTTTAAATAACTCCAAAATTAATATACCTGGAGTCATTTAGGATACATCTAGTACATACAAAGATTTTTAAGAGATAAAATAATTCCATATAACACATATCACCATTATCAGTAATGATGACTTATATCTTAATTCACTTTCTTTGAGGATCTCATAGCACTTTACACTTTTGTGGGCTAACAAAGCACTCAAGATCTTCCAGTCTATCTAATTCCTCCAGCCAGGTAGTTGGTTAACTTGTTCTTTAGAAATCATAAAATAAGAATTTCCTTAGCCAGGTTATTAAAGATCATCTGGTCCTTTAAAAAATAAGAGGAAAAGAATAAGAGAAAACTAATAACTAATTTGCAGAGCCAAAGTAAGAACCCAAGTCTAATATTTTCCTGCATAGTAAAAGGTTCTTTCTACTACATTATATTGCCTTTCTTCCAAATTCTAAATTACTAACTTTTACATGGTCTTGGTAAAATAGTATAGTACAGGAGTTAATATTAACTTTTAGTTTACAGATGAGAATATGACGCAAGTGTTTGCTTATAGATCAGTGATTTGATGGCTATGATGAAAATTTAGGTGTCTTGTCTAATATTCAGCATTATCAATTCTTTCTAAACAGTGAAGAGAATGAAGCCTTTGTCACTAAGATTTTCATTCAGATACAGGCTTATAGGATGCCTTTCATAAGCATTTCTTCCTTTCAGTAGATTTTTTTTGTGTAGCTACAAGGGCCTGAACCCTGGACCTTGTACATTGGAAGCAGGTGCTCAATCACTGAGCTACATCTGCTCCCCAATGAGAGTTGGTTTTTTCATTTGTTTGTTTTGTTTTCAGGAGGTACCAGGGATTGAATCTGGGACCTTGATCATGGGAAGCAGGTGCTCAACCACTTGAGCTATATCTGCTCCCTCTATCTTGTTAACAGCAAAGCATGTCTATAAATATGCTAAATTGGATCACAAAACCTATTTATATGAGCATAACTAAACTCTTCTCTAATATCTGTTAGTTGTTTATTATGGGAAATATTCCTTGTGTTCAGAACCTACTAATCAGTTATAATATGGCATACCTTTCTAGAAATGAAAGATAGGGCAAGGAAGGAATACTTATTTACCTGATTTATATATTACTGTTTCTCCCGTTCCAACTTTAGCTTTCTTGGCAAATATACTTGAATAAAATTCTACAGATTATAAATATTTCTTCTATCTTAATAAATGTATCAAAGTTTTAATGCTGAAACATGCCTTAAATGAAAAGAGAAAGATGCTATTCTACCATCTTCACAAATGGTTTGAAAAGCACAAACACAAATCAAAACAACTCTGATATCAGCCAATGCAATGTTGCCAATCAAACTTAAGTGACTGTCACCTGAAATCTAAACTACTATCATTGAGGCCTTTGAAAGTTCTGACCTGATGTAATCGTCTTTCATAGTCAAGGATCATGTCTATAAACATAAAATGTCTGGACATGGAAACCAGGGAAACATGGGTATCAAAGTAGGTCAAAATTAAAAGCAAACAAGAGAAAGAAAGAAGCAGAGTAGTGTGTTCTACAACTCAAATTATATTGTTAAGCGTTTAACTATCCAAATTATCTGCCTTGAACCTGAGAAGTAATAGTAATAGGGGCCTAGAGGACTCTGGTAAAAGAAGTAAAGCCATATGTACTTTAGAAGTAAGCTATAGAGATAGAGAATAGGAATGAAATATTCAAACACTGGCTTCTGGTCTAAACACCAATAATTGCAGAAAATGGCCTAGAGTAATAATACAGGACACCAGAGAAGTTGGCTCAAAGACTATGGCAGTTGGTCAACTCAGTTTTTAAATAGTATTCATTGGTTATTTTTAGTTAAAAGCCGTTCAGTAACAACATTTGCAAGGGCATTAAAAATAATGAAATATCTTCTTTGGAGAAACACGATTAAGTGGTTTCTACAGGATATTTTAAAAATAAATTTCTTTTAGTTTATGAGCACTACAGAATGCTGATGTGTTTTATTAACTTTCTTACAATGGCTTTATAACAGATGATACCTATAATTACACCAAAATCTAAAAACAAACCTGAGTTCAAAAAACAAAGATACTACGAAGAAAAAAACACAAAAGGGAAGAACCTTTATTTAAAAATAATAGTGATTCCCCTTACAATGGTAACAAGAGATGCAAATGGCAGGAAGATATGGATTTGGTCATTTGTTCAAGGTTTGCTGCTTATAAAGTAAACTCTATCCTTATGGAGCAGTTAAAGCAATTCTACATGTTAAAGAAGGAGAACTTTTTAAAAACTATGGATTAAAGAAAAACTTTTACTTCATCTAACTTTGGATTTTTAAAAAGGACACTTTAAATGGTTTATTTAAGAATCTTAAACTAGGCAAAAAGTTTTAAATATTAAATTTGAATTTTATTTTTCAAATTTATGCAATTATTGAAAGGTTAAACAAGCTACACATCGATGAGCTAAAATACAATCTATCTTCTCTGAATGGATGAATATTCAGTGTGCTTCTAATGATAAATATCTATAATTTTTAAAATTTTTATAAGATTTAAATTTCAAATAACCAAGTTTCAAAAATGCACATGTTTTGAGGTTCTACCTGAAAATGCTCAAGTATGCCATTAGTTCTGGCTATGGACTTTTTAAAAAAGCAATAATGAAAAAAAAATTTTAATTTTCCTTGAAAACTAAGCTGTAAATTACACCTACTACACATTTAGAAGGAAAAGCTCTAAAACTTCTCATTTCATCTCAGGAAACAATACAAAAAAACCAAATGGTTGCCTTAAAATTCTCTTTAAACCATAATTAATATCCTAACCGATTCGGTCCAGAATATTTTAAAGAATGGGAAACAGCAGTTTTTAATTTGCTTTACAAAGAAAAATATAGTATCAAACCCTGAAAATGAGATAAAAGTTAAGCTCCAAAATCTAACAAAGCATAAAGGTTGGTCCAGATTATGTTCCAAAGGTTGAACTGAAACATTCTTATTTAAAACCGAGGGCAAAAATAGTTTCCCCAGAATGAAGGTTCTCAGGCTAGCCTACAAAAATCTATTTTACTTAAAGAACTAGCAAACCTAAACATCAAGAACACACCTATGGGATGCCAGGAATACACTAGAAATTAATATAGCCTAAACAGATACAAGGAAATGGCAGCAAAGAATGGAGGCTAAGTAAGGAGTTACTGCCTTGTTATATCCAGCTAGTAAGAATTATCAGTCACTTTTTCTCAGGACCTGCATTACTCTTTGATGGACTATCATTTTCTGTTTTTGAACAGGACTTTTTCTTTACCCTGGCCATAGAAAAGCCTGAAATTGTAAAATTCATTTATAGGTTTTAAATATAAAACTTACTATACTTTTCCATACTTTCCACATTTTCTACAAAGAACAAGTACTACATTTTTATAACCAGGAAAGAACTAATATTAAAATTGAGACATCTCTTCACAGACAGCAAAAGAATAGCACAGGTAACATATTTTAAGAGGTTAAAATCAATATATGAAATAATTCAAAAGAATAGAAAAGCTATGCACATGAAGCTGTTAAATCTAACAGTATTTATACTGGTAAAAAATGAAAAGCAAGTCAAAAGTTCAATAATAAGTGAACTAGATTATGGTCCATCAGATTGCTAGAATATTATACAAAAGCTATAAATATAAAGACTATTGCAATATGGAAAAGATGATTGAATACACAGTGAAAAAATAGAAAACTGTACTACACTATGATTACAATTACATGTAAATATGAATGCAAAGAGAGACTGCAAAAAAGGAAAATAATTGTTAGAATAAAAGATTACCTTCATCTAATAATTAAGATATGTACTAATCTGGACCCTTATTTATTTATTATTTTAGGAGGTACTGGGGATTGAACTGGGACCTAGTAGGTGGGAAGAAGGTGCTCAACCACGGAGCTACATCCATTCCCGTGGACCCTTTTTGATCTTATTTTGAATGTAAATAAATATGGTAAACCCAAAAAGTTCTCATCTGTTCATTTAAAAGACTTTTTTTAAGGAACTCTAATAATCATAAATATTCTATTAATCTAACTCCAGGTGTTCAGTTGCTAGAAGACTGTAAAAATAAAACATTTCAAAATATTTTATAACAAAGTTTTAACCCAGTCAAAATTAAGGTTTTGCTGTACATTAAAGCACATTTAACAGGTATTTACTCTTTTTCCTATTAAATGTTTTCAGAAGAATTTCCAACAACAGGTTTGTTTCTACTGTAGAAAAACAGAAGGAAGAATGAATCCAGACAAGAATTAGGAGGATTAAAGTATTAAACTTTGTTTATAGTATCTAAGCTTTATTAAAAAATTTTAGATGACCCAAAGCAAGTCTAAAAAAGGAAAAAAAATAAAGAAGGAAAAGATTATCTACTAAATATCTTTCTGTCATCATTCTCCAGTAAAAAAGTATACCTTTCAGAAACTTTAACAGATGGGGCAGATCCTGATTAATAAGAATAAATTACTTTACCAAATCCATGCAGAATTGGTAAAAAAGTTGTTTGTAAATCTTTGGAAATGAGTAGAAAAGGTGAAAGCACATCATACTGTTTGTAACTAGTAGTGCTAATATATAGGTATGACAGTGGTTGAAAGGGAAAGTCTAAGGTCATGTATACTACTAGAAGGAAGGCTAAAGAGTGTAACATGGGACTGTGTAGTGCAGCGAAACTTCATGTGAAATATGAATATGGGCAATATTGCATATATAAGACTGTTTTTCTTTGAAACTGAACAAACGTACATTAATGTTACAAGATGTTAATATCAGGCAAAAATACAACCAAAGTAAAATATGGACTATAGTATATAATAATAATAATCCTCCATTAAGAGTAAAAAAAAAAAATAAGTGTAAAAGAAACTAGACAAAAGGTACTACTAATTGTTTGACTCCATCAATACAAAACACAAAAACACATAAATTAGACGGAAACAGAAGAGCAGCTCTGTATGGCAGGGGAAGCATAGATTGAGAGGTGATTATTAAGGGGTAGAGCTTTTTTTGTTTGTCCGATTTTTGTTATTATTATTATTGGAATAATGAAAATGCTCTAATAAAGAATTGATAAATTCACAATTATGTGATTATACCAAATGCTATTGATTATACATTTTAGATGGATTGTCTCCTTTATTAATATGTATCAATAAAATTGATTTTAAAAAGAATGAAAGCTAGTGTTATCATTACAATAGTTAGTATTAGTAGATATAATAATATTAGTAGAAATACTAGTAGATATGATAATAAATAGTATAATCACACATATATTTATTGCAGTCAATGATTATTTTCCAACAAATGTTCTCAGGTACCTATTTGGGAATGTTTGTTATTGCAAATAATTTAAAAGGCAGTACTTACTAGTTTTTTCTAAATATGTGAAATAATAAATGAACAACCATTCACTGCTGTTTATATCTCATATAGATATTTAAGAAATATATCAGGAAATTCTGAGAGAAACTCTAAAAAGCAGTTTAAAGTAGCCTCATAAAATAAAAAGTAAAGCATACTTTTCAGCAAGAGGCATGAACCTTTAAGTAGGTTATTATTTATAATTTCTCATAATTTTCTGAATTATTTACACATATAAATCTGCCATCTAATTTGAAAAGCCAAAACAAAATACTAAAAAGAACTATAATAGAATGTTGAAATAATGTTGTAAGGAGGATGATTAACAATAGTAGCTTTGATTTTAAATGTCTAACTAACCAGAAAGACTGAAGTCTAAATTGCAAGGGCTTTGAGAAACAAAATAAATCACTCACAGTGATTTGACAGATTATTCTAATCTGTAAACACATCACTGATTTTGGGATATTTTTAATAAAGGGCAACTGGGGTGGGGTGAGAGGAAGAAACAAACTAATGATTTTACTCAAGAAAATAAAGAGTATGCCCTGTTAAAGGCTAGGTATTTTCAAATACATTTAATACATGCACTAACTAGAACAGTTAGCCAAGCTTTATTTAAAAAGTTATATGTACAAAGCATATTAACTATTGACCTTTGCCAGTGCTTTCTAAATGTTAAAAATAAATGACTAAATGAGTATTAACGTTCACACAAAAATATTTGAAATAAAAAATATCTTACTAAATCAGCCCCTGCTTGAAGTAAAACATCTGCAACATCCGTATGTCCATTTTCACAAGCATAGGTTAAGGCTGTGTCTCCTGTTGCTGTTGTAGCATGAACGTTAGCACCTTGCAAACAAAACAAAAAATCATGAATTAAAAAAAAAAAAAAAATCACATAAAGTTATATCAGCTAGTCCATTTTTGCAATCTGATGAAACTAATGAACTCAAAATGTGAAGATATGAGAATGTATTTTATGTATCTTATTTTCCTTTATGTTTCTTTTTGTTTTGTTTTCTTTGGGGAGGTACCAGGGATTGAATCGGGGACCTTGTACATGTGAAGCAGGTACTCAACCACTGTGCTACACCCACTCCCCCTAATTTTCCTTTAAATATGCTCCATGCTTGTATATCTCTAAAGTAAGATATTCCTAAGGAATAAAAGAGCTGAAAAAAAATTTAAACAGTGTTCAGAAATCATATTGAGGGTACAGAGACTTTATATTCTGAGGCAGTTCTATGGATATTATAGTATAAATCAAACATGGAATTATTTGGTGAGAATCGAAATTTTTGGTATGGTTGAGAGAAAACACAGATTTTAGTTGTTGATGTTAAATCAAAACCATGTGTTTCTGAATTGGAAGTATTGACACGAATACATGTTGTATTTTACTATAAGAAAAATATGTATTTCCTAACTCTAAGCACAGAAAAAGGCCTAGGAACAATGATAGACCAAAGAGAAATAACATCTCTAGCTTACATAGTGATCTCTAAATACCCTTTCCAACTAAATGGAATTAGGGCTTCTTCTTGGAAAAATGGTTGATTCCAAGATTGAGGCAAGAACTATACCAGAAGAGCCTGGGGGGGGGGGCAGATGTGGCTCAAATTGGTTGGGTTCGATCCCCGGGACCTCCCGATAAAAAAAAAAAAAAGAAGAGCCTGGAACATCATGCTATAGCAGGAAGCAAGCAATCAGAGATTACACAATGAGATCATACCCAAATGATTTAAGAGCTAACTTTGTTGACTAAAGACAGTTAAAATTGTCCCATCTTTAGATAATTTTTACATTAAAAGAATGATGGCTGTGATGGAGCAAAAGCTATCACATATGTTTAAATCTAAAAGTTCAAAATAATGCCCCAAAACAGAAACATATTATTGGTTACTTTGAAGTATGTTAGGGGACCATCTCATTATTTTGGAAACGGATAAAGGGGGGAAAAAATCAATGCATGTCTATAAAAGCCTAAATCAGATCACAAAATCTCATTATCTGAACATAATTGGAATCTTCTCTCTCCTTCTCTATCCTGCCATTCCAAAGACCTGTATACCTAAGGATAACTGAATAGCTGCTGAAAGGAAGTTTCTATTTATAGATATATTCTAGTTCACAAGGAAAGAATAACAGAATTCAGAATATCACCACCTTGCAACCCCTGATGAATTAATGCATCTAAACAATGATGATCATCAATGGCTAATTATATCACAAGAAGAGATACAGATATTTACTACCTCCTGAAGAAAGTACACAAATACCATTTATGAAGTAGTCTTCTCCAAAAAAAGGGGGGGGGTGGGGAACGACAGAAATACAAGTTTAATGAACTCATGAAGATGCACTCAGCAAAATCCATACTCTGGAAAGCCTAAAGGATCAACAATTCCATTTTTTCAACCAAAAATTGCAAAAAGATTAAAAGATTTGAGAGACATCAATAAATAGTGATGTATGAATTTTATTTGAATCCTGATTCAAACAAGTCATTAAACACACATATACTTGTAAGACTATCAGGTAAACATGAAAACTGCTTGGGAGTTGATAATTCTAAGGAATTATTATTAAAAAGTTTTAGGTAGGAAAATGGTATTGTGGTTATTTTTTAAAAAGATTATCTTTTACAGATATATACTAAAATATTCACAGATATTTTATAAAAATAAATTTATTTTTAAACAGTTTATTCTCATATTAAAAATAAAATTTAAATAAAAAATGTTTATTTTAAATACAAATAATTTTATAAAAATAAATGGAGGATGGGGATGGGGGATAGAAGAAATAAGACTGGCTATGAATTAAAAATTTTTAAAGGTCAGTTCATTATACTATTTTCTCTGTATCTTTGAAAAATGCCTAAACAAGAAGATCAAAAATTGCTTTTTAAATTATATAAGCAACAGTATGTTCTTGGTCTTGGTCCATATTCTGGTAGGTGTGGATCCACTGTAGAAAAGATCTCTTCAAGACATTACTTCAGTTAAGTAAGGTGTGGACCCAACTTAATCAAGATGGGCTTTAATATGGATTACTGGAGTCCTTTATAAGCAGAGTGAAAGCACATAGAGAGAGAAGTCATGGAGAGTGTCCAGAAGCTGGAAGTCAATGGAACCCAGAATGCCACAGTTTTCTGGGAGAAAGCATCGTCTGGATTTTGGACTTCTCCTATCTTCAAAACCATAAGCCAGTAAATTCCCTTTGTTTAAACCTACTCGTTGTATGGTATTTGTTTTAGCAGGTAGGAAACTAAAACAAATACCAGGTTTGAATATTGGCTATGTCACTTAGATTAGTTATCCTAAGGAAGTTACATAACATCATTGTGCAAGAGTTTCCATATCTATAAGAATGTACTTAATACTTCTTATTACATGGAGACCTATGGTGATTAATAGAGATTACCTAAGAATTAAGCAGAATGTCTGGTATTCAGTAATTTCTTAATAAATATTTATTCTGTCCTTTAAAAAACTTCTTACAACATTGTAACTTTAAGAAAAGCATGTAGGAAGAATGTAGAAATGTAACCACTGACAGAGAAAGTCTACTGAATAGGAAACAAGTTACTGAATGGGGGGAATATTAATTGAATAATACATAAACTAACTACAGTGATTAATAGTATTGAGCCAGGAAAGAGGTCAGATTTATGGTTGGTTTGTGTGCTAGCTCAAAATCTAAACAATCATCCAAAACATTAACAATGTGGTTTAGGAAATGATTTCAGTAATAATTCAAAGGAAAAACTGAGACTGGGCTATACTTAATGCTAACAGTAAAAGTCCAAAAAGGATGAATGAAGTTTAGCTAAATATTTTATTTTCCTTTATATAATAATATCTTTATATCTAAAGTTGTAAACAATATATAAGAAGTGAATAAAAAGAAATATTCTATATTATTTCTAAAGAACATATGTTTAAATATATCCAGATCATGGGAAGCAGCTGTGGCTCAATCAGTAGGGCTCCCGTTTACCATATGGGAGGCCCCGGGTTCGGTTCCCGGGGCCTCTTGGTGAAGGCAAGCCTGCCCGCATGGCGTGGTTAGCTGACCCAGCGAGCACAAGCAGCAAGGGGGGGATAAATGAATAAATAAATAAAATCTTTAAAAATATATATATATATATATTATATATATATATATATATATATCCAGATCAGTTTTTTTCTGGTATCTCCTTACTTTGCTCTATAAAACTACAAATATTCTATGTAAAAATACATTTACATTATTTATGCTATTAGCCAAGAGTGTAAATAGTTGGTTTGCTATCTATTTTATAAAGAACAAATTATTTTAAAACTAAGTACTTTTTACCAAGGAAAATAAAATTCCCACCTTTTTTTTTTTTTTTTTTTAAAGATTTTCTAAATGTCAAGAAATGAAGAGGCTTAAAAGTACCAAATTATAACCTCTATAATGTTATCCCATCTTCTTTTGTTAGCAGAGATTAGGAGGAACTAACTTTGCCCTTCAGAGCCACAAAGCATTCGATGGAGAGAAGGTCAGTGAGAAGGCTTATGGTTGCTAAGCAAAGATTGATAACAATAAGAACTCCCCCCCTTTTTTTTTTGCTTTGAGGTACTGGGGGCTGGGGATTGAACCCAGGACCTTGTATATGGGAAGCCAGTACTCAACAACTGAGCCACATCAAGCTTCCCTGAGTTAGCTTTTTCATTTGTTTTGCTTGTTGCTTGTTTTTGTTTTTTCAGGAGGAATCAGAACCCAAACCTGCGATCTCCCCTGTGAGAGGCGGGTGCTCAACCACTTGAGCCACATCTGCTCCCAAGAACTTTTTTTTTTTTTTCCTTTTTTTCCAATCCGAGAATTCTTTTTAAAAACGATATTTTTAGAGACTTAGGAGCCTAGGAAGAGCAGTTAAACTGTGGAACTGTCTTTCAACTTTTGTAGACATGGAAAAGTTAAGGTCAGTTGTTAAAGTTAAGAAAGTAATAAGAAAGTCTTTTCCTAAAAAAGCATTTTTAAAGCCACATACCGGCAGCCAGCAAATATTTAACCAACTCCAGATGTCCCTCCTGAGCAGCCTCCATGAGCGGAGTGGAGCAGCCAAGTTCTATATCAGCCCCTGCCTTAATAAGGAAGTCTGCAACTTCAGAAAATCCCCCACAGCAAGCCAAGGTAAGAGCAGTTTCTTGGGTTTCTTCTGTCTGGGCATTTATATTGGCTCCTGGGGAAAGCATAAAAATAGATGAAACTAGTTGTCAAAGACTTACAACAAACATACTATTGTTCTAAACTGTGATAATCTTCTCTATTTTTTTGGTTCCTTCCAGGGTGTTGATATTATTTTATCATCAACACAAAGTAATATTTCAGTTGTAGTAAACTTCATTGGTATTAACACAAAACAGTCAAAAGAAATTGATAACATATATTTTTAAACAAGTAAGACTGCTTTACCTTGT
The DNA here is from genome assembly GCA_026826555.1 of Tolypeutes matacus. Lineage (NCBI taxonomy): Eukaryota > Metazoa > Chordata > Mammalia > Cingulata > Chlamyphoridae > Tolypeutes > Tolypeutes matacus. Next base: position 24,600 of record JAKSZT010053821.1, read on the forward strand.
GCTAAGAGTAGTGCCACCATCTCTTCATGTCCTTCCCGAGCAGCTTCCATCAAGGGAGTATATCCTTCATCGTTAACTTCTTCAAGATTTGCCCCTCTTTCAATAAGTAGAGCTGCTAATTCAACATGTCCTCCACAGGCAGCCAGTGTTAATGGAGACTCAAATGAATCTGCAGGCATGTTTACTTGAGCACCGCTATCCAAAAGCAAACGTGCTACCTCTACATGTCCATCCTGCAGATTTTCAGAAGTAAAGCAAGAGAGAGGATTGTTTTTGTTTCAAAAAAAAAAAAAAAAAAATTTAAGTGGGAAAATGGAAGCAAGAGATTAGGAAAAAACAGAAAGAAGGAAAGAAAGGGGGAAAGGGAATTCAGCTTAGATGCATTTAAATTATCATGTCCATGTAAGCATTTTGAGATCTACCTTACCAAAAGTCTATGGAAATTATTTTACCTTACTTGTGAGCTAGCCCCCAATTTTCCAATAGAATCAGACTTGGTGACATATAGTTATATTACAAGTACTTTTCAATGTCCACATTCTTTGAAGTTCAAAAACTGTTAAATCCACAATCAACAGTACCTCAAAGTAATTACTGTTTATACTACTGCCAGGTCAAATATAGTCATATCCTCAAATTCGATGGTGCAAAAACTGTATTACATCTATATCAGAAACAAAGGCTTGGTAAAAAATAAATTCTGTGATGTCATTACCACTTGGGATTATGTCACCAAGGTAAACCCCTGTGGACTGATACAACCCTATATTTTTCCTCATCCTAAGAGCTTGTTGCAGTGAGACAAAGAATTTTACAATGATGTAGAAATCAAGATCTTATTCATTTGTAAATAGTTTTACCATAGGCCCATATGCATAGATAATAAGGCATAGACAATCAACAATAAAACATTCACATGGAGGGTTATCCATTCTATCCCTCTATCACTACAAATACCCTTCTTTTAGTTTCAAATTCTTAACTGCTAGATTTTATGTAGGCCTTAACTCTTGCTGTGGCACATTAAGTCAGATCCTTGTTCTACATGTCAAAAATGGCCAGAACAATGTTAACGAAAAGTAAAGAAATTTTTAGTACAAAAGTAAGATTTTATACGGTTAGGCAATTCTCATTAAGAAATCTTAATTAAATATTAGATTTCAGCATCTATCAAGAGTTTGTTTACGTTTAACTAAACGACTAGCCTAGCTTTAATCATTCTTGACATGAAACCAAAAGCAATTGTGCATTAAAATTTAGTTTTACTAACACTTCAGATACATATAAAATATATTTTAACTAAATCACCCTATTGAGTTATTTGGTGTTTTAATACATTTCTAATTGAAAAGAAAATAAGGATTTATTATTAAATCCTGCATATCAGGGAACTGCTACTGTGGCTGCATCTCCAGGCTCCCAAATACATTGCTTTATTTGAATTCATTTTTAAAGACTCTTGATAGATTCTGCTACCATCTTGAGTACAATACATTAAGAGAGAAATTGTGCTAGGCACTTTCTGATATTAATGAACAATATTATTTTGCCACAGGAAAAAAGATTTAACATCAGTATTAATTTTTTTGTTTTTAATTGTAAGACTCTGGTCTCAGCAGAGGAGTAGCTGTGCATTAGATTTATTCTCCTACCATGAACAAACAAGGCTGAAAAAATATATAAAGCAACCGTTCAGAGGCAATAGACAGCAACCAACCTAAGGCTGTCATATCACTGAAAGAAAAGAGCAATGGGATGAATCCTACATTCAATCCAGCTTTTTCCCAGTGGGCATAATCTAAACCCTGGCATAGGGAAATAAAGCTAAACAGAGAATGGCCATCACACTGGCCATTGGGTAAAGGAAACAAAGATCAGAATATGGGGCAGCCAGGATGGCTAGGACTTGGGAAGTGAGAGCACAGTACCAGAGAAAAACAAAACATAGAAGAGCCTCAAAAAATCTATATAAAATTCTCCTCAGATATTTAGGCAACTCCTGAGCTGAGCATGCCAACAATGAGACTCTATGATGCTTAGCAGTGAATAGTTGCTGAAAGGTTGGAGACCAAGGGAGTTCAGGCTCAGACAGAGCAGAAAGAACATGGTGAAAACCAGGCTTTAAGTAGGGATGGTATGCCATACCCAAGGAGTAAGGAACACAACCTAGGAGTAAGGGCAAAGCTGAAATTAAGCCTCAACAGGATCAAAGTGATCCACTGATCATTTAAATGCCTGTCAGAATAAAACTAAACAGAGCCTCTAAAGGTATCACCCACTAATTGTATGATTTACAATAAAAAATTCCTAGACACATGAAAAGGGCAGGAAAAAGTGTCTGATAATCAAGTGATAAAATAGCCAGTAAAAGTAGACCCAGAAGTGAATAAAATATAGGAGTTAGCAGAAAAGGACTCCAAAGGGAAGCGGCTGTGGCTCAATCAGTAGGGCTCCCGTTTACCATATGGGAGGCCCCGGGTTCGGTTCCCGGGGCCTCCTGGTGAAGGCAAGCCCGCCCGCACGGCGTGGTTAGCTGACCCAGCGAGCACAAGCAGCAAGGGGGGGATAAATGAATAAATAAATAAAATCTTTTAAAAAAAAAAAGAAAAGGACTCCAAATAACTATTAATAATATGAAAAGATGCAGCTGTTAAGAAACGAAGTAGTAAAGCATATGACAACATGGATGAACCTGGAGGACATTATGTTGAGTGAAGCAAGCCAGACACAAGAGGGCAAATACTGTATGACTGTGTTACTATGAACCAAATATATTGTGTAACATATTGTATAATTCAAAAAAAATTTTATATGTATCCAGAACATTTGAGAAATATATGTTTTTATTCAACTGTGTTTTCTTTTTCTTTTTTAAATTATTGTTTATATTTTCAATTATTAAATGTACAAAATAAAGTTAAAAAAAGAAAATATGAAAAAAGGGAAAAATAGATGAATAAATTTCAACATAGTATCAGAATATAAAAACACAATGTCAGTAATTACATTAAGTGTAAATGGTCTAAAGAAACCAATTAAAAGATAGAGATTGGCAGTGTGGATTATAAAATATATGGCCCAAACATATGCTTTCTAAAGAAACTCACTTCAAATATAATGATATAGGCAGAGTGAAAGTAAAAGGATAAAAAGGTATACCATGTAAACATTAATCAAAGGAAAACGGGAGTAGTTACATTAACATAAGAGCAAAGAAAATTCGAGAAGGACTTTATATAATGATAAAAAGGTCAATCCACCAAGAAGTCACAGCAATTCTAAAAATGTATGCAAACCAAAGAACAGAGCCCCAAAATATGTGAAGCAAATTCTGACAGAACTGAAAGGAGAAACAGAGAAATCCACAATTGTAGTTGATTATTTCAACAACACTCTCAACAAGTGTTAGAATTAGACAGAAAATTAGAAAGGATATAGAAGAACTCAATACCACCAATCAACATGATCTAATCGACATTTATAAAACACTCCAGCCAGCAACAGAATACACATTCTTTATAAATAGCCATGGAACATATACCAAAATAGACAACATCCTAGCCATAAAACAAATCACAACAAATTTAAAAGAAGTAAAATCTTGAGTGTGTTTTCTGACCACACTGAAATCAAACTTGAAATTGATAACGAAAGATAACAGGAAAATTTCCAAATACTTAGAAACTAAATAACATATATCAAAATAATCCATGGCTCAAAGAAGAAGTCTCAAGTGGAAAAAAAAACGAACATTGTACAAGCCCTGTCCCAATCAAAATGGTGGTGTTAAATGTTCCAGGGCTCCACCCCCACAGAGAAAATAACAACCAGTAAGAATTGGCAGAAACAACTTTCAAAAAGCTCCAGAAAACAGTTAGAGGGTTGCAACAGGGCAAGCAATGAATCAAGAAAAAGGAAAGTTAAAATCAGAAGCAAAATTTCATGATGCCTTTGTGGAACTGTCCCCATTTCCACATGTGCTGATGCTCCTACTATGGGTTCCTGCTCCTGGTTCCAGAAGCAGCAAAGTAACTCTTGTGCATATACTGGGTGCATATGTCATTGCAAAACTATCTGGTGGTGTCCTGAGGGATTGATCCTGCACACTCATCATGGGCTCACTGTCCCAGAACCTGCCCAATGTGCAGAAGCAGCTCATAGAGCTGTCCTACAGAATGCTGTAGCAGAACAGTCAAATCACAGCTGTCTTGGTCAAAGGATTGCTGGCTGTGGGACATATACTTGGTGCCCAGAACTCTGGGGAAGCATAGTTGTGTGTGTGTGTTTTTTAAAAGATGCTAAGAGATGCTAAAAGGAGTTCTTCAGGTTGAAAGGAAATGACACTAGACAATAGAGCAAAACCACAAGATAAAATAAGGATCTCTGGTAAAGGTAACAATATAGAGAAATATAAATGCCAGAACTATTGTATTTTTGGTTTGTAACTCCATTTTTCATTTCTCATAGGATCTAAAATGAGAATGCATAAATAGTAATGATAAATCAATGGTTTGAGACTTATGATGTTGTGACAGTTTGATATTATTTATGAATTCCAAAAAGAGATATTGATTCTGTTTTTAAACTGGTCTGTTCCTCTGGGCATGATATCCCTTAGATTGTATTAAATTCAGAGGTTTCACTTTTACTTTAGTAAATCAAGATTGGGGCTTTGATTCGACCTTGTCATTAGGGCATGCAGAGTTGAGTTCCAGGACCCGTGGTGGGCTATATGAACGGATGCTCAATCAAGAACACAAAAGTAGATACACAGAGAAGAACACAGAGGAAGAGAGACCACTTCAAAGACATAGCAGAGACCCCGGGAAGAGAGATGAGACTGATAGTTTGCAGCTGAAGAGAACAGAGCAGCTGAGAAGCCCTGAGAGATGAGCCTTATGCCAGCCTACAGCCGAGAAAGAAGGAAGGCTGAACCCTTGCAGACATTGCCCGCCATCTTGCTTCAAAATGTGGCAACGGAGTTTGGTGAGAAAGTACCCCTGATGGCACCTTGAGTTGGACTCTTTAGGGCCTTGCGACTGTAAGCTTCTATCCCAAATAAATACCCTTTATAAAAGCCAACAGATTTGTGGTACTTTCCATTAGCACCCTTTTGGCTGACTGAAACAGATGTATAAGTATGTAATGTCACAAATACAACATAAAGGTGGGGGGGATGGAGGGGTATAGGATCATAGTTTGTATATGCTATTTAAGTTAAGTTGGTATCAAACCAAACAATATTGTTATAGATTTAGGATGCTAAATTTAAGCCACATGGTGACCACAAAAGAAGATATTGGGAAAAAATGCACAGAAGGAAAGGAGAAGTGATTCTAAAGGGCTCACTGCAAAAATCAACTAAATAAAAAATAGGCAGTAATACAAGAATTGTGGAACAAATAAGGTGTAAGACCTACAAAAACCAAAGAGTAAAATGGTAGAATAAAGTTTTGCATTAACAGTAGTAATTTTAAACATAAATGGATTAAACTTGCCAGTCAAAAGGCAGAGATTGGCAGAATAGATAAAAAAGCATGACACTGTTTACAAGAGACTCACCTTAAATTCAGACACAAGTAGGTTGAAAGTGAAAGGATGGAAAAAAATATTCCATGCAAATAGTAATCTAAAGCTAAAACAAGATGGACTTTAGGTCAAAAGCTGTTAAAAGGCCAAAGAAAGATACTATAAATATGTATTTTTTTCATTAAAAAAATTTATTAAAGTATATCAACAAATATGCATAACCTCATAAAGGGCTACCATACATCACCCTACCACCAATGCCTTGCATTGTTGTGAAATATTTGTTACAAATTATCAAAGAGCATCATCAAAGTATTACTACTAACTATTGTTCATATCTTACATTTGGTGTATTTTTCCCCCAACTCTATTATTATTTTTTGTTCATAAACCATACAATTTCTCTAAAGTGTACAATTGATGGTATTTGGTATTAATCACAGAGTTGTGCATTCATCACTTCAATGAGTATTAGAGCATTTTCATTACTCCAAAAAAGGAAAAAAACAAAAAATAAACCACTATCATACCCATATGTTAGCGCTAATTACAAATCCTATGATGTGCTTTCACAATTTCTGTTCATTTCCAAACATTTACAAACAAGGTTTTACCAATTCTGTATAGATTAAACCTCAGCTTTCCATTCTCTAAGCACATTCTTTTCCCTGTTGACTTACATTCTAGCTATTAACTCCATCAGTTTGTTCATTATATTTAGCTAATAATAGTGTAATCATACAATATTTGTCCTTTTGTACCTGGCTTGCTTCACTCAACATAATGTCCTCCAGGTTTATGCATGTTGTCATATGCTTCATGACTTCATTTCCTCATACAGCTGAATAATATTCCATTGTGTGTATATAACAGTTTGTTTATTCATTTGTCAGTTGATGGACACCTGGGTTATTTCTATCTTTTAGCAACTGTTAATAACTCCACTATGAACATTGGTATCCAGATGTTTGTTCGTGTATCTGCTCTCAGATCATCTGGGTATATACGTAGTAGTGGTATTGCTAAGACACATGGCAGATCTATATTTAATTTCCTTAGGAACCGCCAAACAAACTTCCACAGTGGCTGTACCATTCTACATTCCAACAGTGAATAAGCATTCCTATCTTTCCACATCCTAACACTTATAGTTTGATTTTTTTTTTTTAATAGTGGCCTTTCTAGTAGATGTGATATCTCATTGTTGCCTTAATTTGCATTTCCCTGATAGCCAGTGATAGTGAACATTTTTTCACGTTTTTTTTTGCCATTTGTATTTCTTCTTTAGAAAAACATCTATTCAGGTCTTTCACCCATTTTTTAATTGGGTAATTTGTTTTTTTATTGTTGAGTTGTAGGACCTCTTTATGTATCACGGATATTAGACCCTTGTTGGTTGTGTGATTTCCAAATATCTTCTCCCATTTAGTAGGCTGCCTTTTTACCCTATTCACAAAGTCCTTTGAGGTGCAGAAACGTTTCATTTTGGGGAGGTCTCATTTATCTACTTTTTCTTTTGTTGCTCATGCTTTGGGTTTAAGAGATCCTCACCTACAACAAGATCTTGTAGATGTTTACCTACATATCTTTTATCCTGGCTTTTATGTTTAGGTCTTTGATCCATTTAGAGTTGATTCTTGTATAGGGAGTGAGATAGGGGTCTTCTTTCATTCTGTTGGTTATGGATATCCAGTTCTCCCAGTACTATAGGCTGAAGAGACTGTTCTGTCCCAGAAAAGCGGACTTGGTAAGCTTATCAAAAATCAGTTGATGGGAAGCGGCTGTGGCTCAATCAGTAGGGCTCCCATTTACCATATGGGAGGCCCCGGGTTCGGTTCCCGGGGCCTCCTGGTGAAGGCAAGCCCGCCTGCCCGGCGTGGTTAGCTGACCCAGCGAGCACAAGCAGCAAGGGGGGGATAAATGAATAAATAAAATCTTTAAAAAAAAAAAAAAAAAAAAAAAAATCAGTTGACCATTACTCCAATCATTATTAGAGCATTTTCACTATTCCAATAAAAATAAGCAAACAAAAAAAACACAAAAAAACAAAAACTCTAACCCTTAATAAACCACTTCTCTAATGACTGAAGTGAAGTGATGAATACACAACAATATGATTATATCAAATACCACTGATTGTACACTTTGGATGGATTGTATGCTTCATTAAAATGTATCAATAAAATTGATTTTTTAAAAATCAGTTAACCATAGAAGAGAGGGTCTATTTCTGAACTCTTAATTTGACTCAACTGATCAATGTATCTATCTTTATGCCAGTACCATGCTGTTTTGGTAACTGTAGCTTTATAATTCACTTCAAAGTGAGGATGCGTGAGTCCTCTGACTTTGCACTTCTTTTTTAAGATGTTTTTGGCTATTTCGGACCCCTTTCCCTTCCAGATAGATTTAATAATTGACTTTTTTATTTATGGAAAGTAGGCTGTTGGAATTTTGACTGGGATTGCGTTAAATGTATAAATCAGTTTGGGTAGAATTGACATCTTCACGATGAGTAATCTTACAATCTATGAATACGGAATGTCCTTCCATTTGCTTTGGGATTGGTTTGCTGTTCTTTTTCTAGTTTCTCCAGTTTTTCAGTTAGGTCTTTGATTTTAGCTCTTTCTCTTTTTTAATATAGGCATTTAGGGCTATAAATCTCCTTCTCAGCACTGCCTTCACTGTATGCCATACGTTTTGGTAAGTTGTGTTCTCATTTTCGTTCATCTTAAGGATTTTTTTTTTTTTTTTTTTTTTTTTACCGGGAGGTCCCGGGGATCGAACCCGGGTCTCTCCATATGGGAGACGGACGCCCAACCAGTTGAGCCACATCCGACCCCTTTGTTCATCTTAAGATATCTACTAATTGAAAGTGGTTTAAAGGGAAAGTCTAAGGTCCTGTATATTACTAAAAGAAAAGATAAAAAATGCAACATGGAACTGTATAACATAGTAAAAGTGCATATGAAATATGAATATGGGTAAAAAATATGACTACTACTTATTGTATGATTCCCTTTATATAAAATGTAAATATAAATCAATTTATAAAGATAAAGTGAGATTAGTGGTTATGTAGGGCTGGGGAAGGACTGCTAAGAGGTGTGGAGTTTTTCTTTTTGGAGTAATGAAATGGTTCTAAAATTTTTTTTTGTGGTGATGAATGCACAACATTGTGATTATACTAAAAGCCATTGATTATACACTTTGGATAGATCGTATTGTATATGAATAGATCTCAATAAAACTACTTAATAAATGAGTAATTGTGTAAGAACAGCAGGAATAGAAGATATGTATAGCAGGGGAAGTACAGAGAGATTGAGAGGTGAATTTTCCTGTTTTTTGTTTTTTATTATTATTATTGAAATAATGAAAATGCTTTAATAATGATTGAGGTGATGAATGCACAACTATGTGATTATCCCAAAACCACTGATTGCATACTTTGGATGAATTGTGTGCTTTATTAATATGTATCAATAAAATTGGTTTGTTTAAAAAAAAAAAACATATCTACTGTGTCAAACGGTTGGGCTCCCGTTTACCATATGGAAGGTCCCAGGTTCGATTCCTGAGGCCTCCTGATGAAGGCAAGCTGGCCCCAGCCCACGCAGCGCAGTGAGCTGGCGCAGCAAGATGATGCAACCAAGGGAGACAAGCAGACACAAAAAGATGTACAGCAAATATACATAGCGAGCACAAGCAGCAAGAAAAGAATGGAAAAAAATTGAGCAGGGGGAAGCGGCTGTGGCTCAATCAGTAGGGCTCCCGTTTACCATATGGGAGGCCCTGGGTTCGGTTCCCAGGGCCTCCTGGTGAAGGCAAGCCCACCCGCACGGCGTGGTTAGCTGACCCAGCGAGCACAAGCAGCAAGGGGGGGATAAATGAATAAATAAATAAAATCTTTAAAAAAAAAAAAAAGAAAAGGATATTATAAATAATTGTATACTAACAAATTAGACAACGTAGATGAAATGGACAAATCCCTAGAAATACAAACTACCTAAACTGACTCAAGAAGAAATAAAAGATCTTAACAGACCAATGACAAGTAAAGAGATTGAATCAATAATCAAAAATCTCCCAATAAAAAACAAAAACAGGATCAGATGACCTTACTAGTGAATTTTATCAAATATTCAAAGAAGAATTAATACGAATCCTTTTCAAATACTTCCCAAAAATTGAAGTGGAGGGAAGACTTCCTAATTAATTCTACGAGGCCAGCATCAGCCTAATATGAAATAACTAGAATATGCAAACTCATAGAGACAGAAAGTTGAGTACAGGCTAACAGGGGACAGGGGCAGGCAGGAGGAATGGAAAGTTAATATAAAATTGGTATAGGGTTTCTGTTTGGGGGTGATGGAAAAGTACTGGTGTTGAAGGTAATGCCACCTTGAGAATGTGATTAATCCCACTGAATGGTATGCTTGGGAGTGACTGAGATGGTAAAGTTTATACCATATATGTTTTCACAATAAAAAAAAAAAAAAAAAAAAAAGGGCAACTAAAGAGACTATCACAATTAAATGCAATACATGATCCTGGATGGGATCCAGAAATGGAAGAGAAAAAGCCCTAAAGGACATTATTGGGAAATCTGAAAAAAAATCGGAATATATACTGAAAGCTTTATATCAATGTTAAAGTTCTTGAACTTGCTAACTGTGTTTAAGATAATCACAAAAGTGAATGTTCTTTTTTTTTTTTTGAATGTTCTTATTCTTACTTATCTATGAAAATATTATGTGTTCAAGGAACAGGATATATACAACCTACTCTCAAATGTTTAGGAAACTGACAGACAGCTAGATAGATAGATGGATGAAGTGACTAGTAAACAGATGTGACAGTCACATAGAGAAACTACCCATGGCAAGAGAGAGGTCCCAGCCTTCCTGTCATCCCCACCAAGAAGCCAGACATGTCAGTTAAGGCATCTTAGAAATTCTACCAAGTTGCTATCTGACTATAGCTACATGAGAGACTCCCCTATCTAGAGAGATCAACAGAAGAATTACCCAGTTAACCCATAGAATCATGATAATAAATGGCTGTTGTTATATGTTGGGTGATATGTTACATGACAGTAGGCAATTTTAGGAATTAACAGAGCAATAATTATGTGCTTATTCAATTACCTCTAAAAACAATTGCACTATGATGTAATTTTCTTGTCATTAATAACTCAGTTCTGAACATTTCTCAATATCTGATTTACTCTCTAGAGAAACATACATATGCATGATATCTATGTGCTTACAGAAATAGTGGAAGAAAATGACTTCTGGGTTGATTTATGACTCAGTAATGTTGAAACCATTTTTTGGAATCCAGCATGTCTTATCAACAAAAGCTTATATTTGCTAAGTAATATCAGTTGAAATAATTAATTCCATTTTGAAAATTTGTGCTGTCAACAGAAAAATTATGTGAACTATGTACTGCAACTGTTAGCATATGTAAATAAAACATTATCTGCATATATAGAATATTTCATTTTTACTGTCAAAATTTTTTCTATGATTCTGACAAATATTGCCATTCTAAAAATGTAGCTTAAATAAGAGTCAGAATAATGTTAGTGACAAAAACACTGAGGTGAATAAAAAAGACCTAGACATAGGCAGGGCTACCATATAGCCTTGGCATGATCTATACATGATAGTGGTGGCTCTAGGACTCCTACTATCTAATTGCATGATTTGGGGTAAGATTCCTCAACTTCTTTGTTTCTCACTTTTCTCAGTTATAAAATAAAAAATCTGACCTAAGCTTCCAGCTTTAAGATTTTATTTTATGTTGACAGCATTAAAGGTGATTATTCTCTTTGACACAAAATGGTTGGATTAAGAATCAAATTCTAGGGAAGCGGCTGTGGCTTGGTCAGTGGGGCTCCCGTTTGTCATGTGGGGGGCCCCGGGTTCAGTTCCCGGGGCCTCCTGGTGGGGGTGGGCCCGCCCGCACGGCGTGGTTGGCTGACCCGGCGAGCGCAGGCAGCAAGGGGGGGATGAATGAATAAATAAATAAAATCTTTAAAAAAAAAAAAAAAAAAAAAAAAATCAAATTCTAGATTATCATCAAAGGACATAATTAAAGGCTTTATAGGTTATCTATAAAGCATTTTTGTCAATATATTTTGAGTGTTAATTTGTTTTATAATATTTTAATATGAAGCTACAAAACATTTGAAATATAAATCTATTATTTCCAAAATCAGTGTTATCAATAACCCTCAAGCCAAATACATTATGATTATACCTTACTGTCCTCTTCCAAAAGCACAGATACTCAAGCATAAACTGTGTTTAAAATCATATTAAGAAATTATACAAACTAAAGAATAATTCTCAAAGACTTAAACACATACGATCTTTTCTTCTCATCAAATCTCAAGTGAATACAATTTAAAATTACCATGCAAGCCTCCATTAAAGCAGTATGCATCTCATCTGTTTTGTGTTCTTGATCGGCACCAGCTTCAAGCAGAAAACGAACCATATCCAAATGGCCTTCAAAAAAAATAATAAAATTTTTAAAACTATATTTCCAAAAAATTGACTATTACTTTAATACATAAGTATTAAAATGAGGTATCTTTTTCATTGATAGCTATACAAAAATTTATAAGAGAAATTATTTTGCATTCAAGAAATAAATCAATGACTTTTTAAGAAAGCCAACCCAAAATAACAAACAGGCTCTCTTCAAGGTCTTATTATCTAGGTTTTAACAGTTGATTTAGTTCAAAGGGCATAACTCAATTAAAATGACAATACTTCTTTTTTATTTAATCTATATAAACTATCAATTCAAAACACTGAAATCAAACAGAATGCCAGGTCAAGTATCTTGGATCATATTTTTCAGAAAAACAGCTTTAAAATAATAAACATAAACTCACAGTGACAATAAGCAGCACAGAAAACTCCATTTAAAATAATTCTCACCTTCTTCATACATTTAATATATAAGAAGCTCTAATAGTCAATAAGAAAAAGACAAACACTCCAGTAGAAAAATGGATAAAGGACATGAAATGATCATTCAAAAAAGAAATGCAAATGAGTATTAAACTGATGAAAAAGATATTAAAACTTCCTATTAAAAAATGTAAATTAATGACACCATTTTTTACTATCAAAATGGCAAATGTTAAAAAGAATGATAATATCCAATGTTGGTGAGGGTGTAGGGTAGGTAAAAGATACTCTCAAATGCTGTTGTTGGGAGTATAAATTGGTTCAACCTTCCTTTCTAGAAGGCAATTTGGCAATAAGTATCAAAAGCCTTATAAATGTCCATAACATTTGACCCAGCAATTCAAATTTGACTTCCGGGAAATTATCTTAAGAAAATAATCAGAGATTAGGCAAAGATGTCTGCACAGGATGTTATCAGTGTTTTTTTTGTTTTTGTTTTTTTTTACCGGGAGGTCCCGGGTATCGAACCCGGGTCCCTCCATATGGGAGACGGACGCCCAACCATTTGAGCCACATCCATCCCCCTCAGTGTTTTTAATAATAGTGAAAAACTGGGACCAACAAAATTGTTTAACAATAAGCAATTATGGTTCATTCATTTGATGCATATGGCAGAGACTACTAATTCCCTACTCCAGTATCCATTCTTTCTTTTTTTTTTTTTTTTTTTATGGGGAGGTCCTGGGGATCGAACCCGGGTCCCTCCATATGGGAGACGGACGCCCAACCAGTTGAGCCACATCCAACCCCTCCATTCTTTCTTTCTTCCTTAATAACAGAACTCTGATTTTTCTGGGTGGCAACATGCCTGACTAAAAGACTGCTTTTCCCAGCCACCCTTGCAGCTATGCATAGGCAATGAACAATAAGTGGGAGTTATAATAAAATAGCACTTCTAGCAAGACTTCTTAAAGGGAGTTTATTAAATTGGAAGGCACGCCCCATTTTCTCTTTCTTTCTTTCCTTCTTTCTCCTTCCTAGAGTATGGATAGCTTAAGCACCAACTGCCATCTTGGATTATAAGTAACCTTGAGTAGAAGAAGCCACACATTAGAGTGGTAGAGCAGAAAAACAGGACTCTGAGTTCTTAATGACAAGGTAACTGCCATACTAGTCCTGAACTGCCTGCCTTTGCATTTCTTTTATGTAAAAGAGAAAAAGCTTCTCTCTTGTTCACATCATTAGTAATTTGGGTTTTGTGACATATGCAGTCAAATCTAATCCTAACTGAAATAATGAAACACTATGTGACCATCAAAAGCCATGAGGAAAGAACATTTATTGAGAAGGGAAATGGCCATAATATACTGCTAAATAAAATAAGCAGGCTATAAAACAGGGTTAGTGTATGATCATTTTGTTTAAAATACACATAAATATATTTGTTTATAAACAGGCTTAGAAAAACATAGGGAGTACGTACACTAAAATATTGTTTAGTGTCTTTTATCTTTAGATGGTAGCTTTACATATTTTTTAAAAATTTCTTTTCCTCATGCTAGTCTGTATTTTCAGGTTGTCTGCATCCAGTGTGTATTTTTATTATTATCAACATCATCATTATGCATGTGAATTGTTTTTTAAATAAAGGTTGGAAAATCATATATAACAAAAATTATTAAATAATGAAAACCTTCTTAATCTGTGCTAAAAGGTTTGATTGGCTTCATAGTCAATTGAATAAATTTGAATTAAAATAATAAACATATACTAGGAAACGGTACTCTAGGAAATACAGGCTAAGCCAAATGGATTTTCTATATAATTTACAAGCTAGATTATTTTATAGCCAAGGAAAACATAAACAATATAAAATTAACTCAGATAATACATATCCAAATATTCAAAGTTGTTATTTTTAAAAAAACTGCAAATATTCATATGTAGAGTACCTTTGTAGCATGCAAGTGTAAGAGCACTTTCTTTGAACTCATTAGAATGAGTGTTGATGCCTGCACCATGATCTAGAAGAACTCTGGCAACTTCCACATGACCTGCACTGGCTGCTTCCATTAAGGGGGTATGTCCATTTTCATTATGATCTTCTATGTTTGCACCTTCATTAAGTAGCACTTTCACAATGTCAACAAATCCTCCAGCACAGGCATAAGTTAGAGCAGTGTTTCCTAACAAAGAATAAAAAGAAATACAAAATTTTGACAAAATAATGACAATTATGATTATGCTACTGCTCTAGTTTTACCTCCTCATTTCCCTTACTTAAACCACTAAAACTATCAACTCAAGTTTTGTTTTTTTTTAAAACTGCTATTGGACAGAAATATTTTAATCTTATTGATTAAAATTTTTTAAAAAAGGGGAATAGAAACACCCTGATACAAAAGACCATATATTGTATGATTCTATTAATATAAAATGTCCAGAAAAGGCAAATCTATAGAGATAGAAAGGTTAGGATTTATCAGAGACTGGGGGTGACTGGTAAGTGGGCATAGGTATCTTTCTTGTGGTGATGGAAATATTCTTAAATTAGATTGTGTTGGTTGCACAACCCTATAAACTAAAAAAAAATCATTCTTGTACACTTAAAGCAGGTGAATTTTACAATATGTAAATTATACCTCAATAAAGGTGTTTAAAAAGAGAATAATAGAAAAAATCATAAGGATAATTTTAACAAAAGATGTGCAAGACTTGTACACTGAAAATAAAACATTGTTGAAAGAAATTAAAGACCTAAATAAATGGAAAGGCATCCTATGATCATGGATCAGAAGATTTCAATGCAATCCCTATTAAAAACTTGAGCTGGCTTTTTTGTTGAAATTGACAAACTGATCCTAAAATTCAAGTGGAAATGCAAGGGACC
The DNA here is from genome assembly GCA_026826555.1 of Tolypeutes matacus. NCBI lineage: Eukaryota > Metazoa > Chordata > Mammalia > Cingulata > Chlamyphoridae > Tolypeutes > Tolypeutes matacus. The sequence goes on from JAKSZT010053821.1 coordinate 39,951, forward strand.
CAAAATAGCCAAAACAATCTTGGAAATGAATAACAATGTTGGAGAACTCATATTTCCTGGTTTCAGGTCTTACCATAAGGCTACGGTAACCAAAATAGAGTGGTGCAGACATAAAGATTAGTGGAATAGAACTGACAGTGCAAAACTAAATCCTTATTATTTACAGTCAACTGATTTTCAACAAGGATGAGAGATAATTCAGTGGAGAGAGTATATAGTTTTTTCAACAAATAGTTGGAACAACTGGATATCCACATGCAAAAGAATGAAATTGGGCCCTGACACCTCATATACAAAAATTAACTCAAAATGGATCATAAGCCTAAAGTAAGAGCTAAGATTACAAAATTTTTAGATGAAAACATAAGTCATAAATCTTCATGACCTTTGATAAGGCAATGATTTACTAGATAGGACCAAAAAAATACAAACTACAAAAGAAAAAAAATAAATATTTACAAATCATGTATCTGATAAGGGACTAGTTTCAGAATATATAAAGAACTCTTACAATTCAACAATAAAAAGACAAATAAAATCCTTTGCCCATTTTTAAATTAATAGACATTTCTCCTCCAAAGAAGATACACAAATGGCCAGTAAGCATATGAAAAGATCCTTATTATCATTAGTCATTAGGGGAATACAAATCAAAACCACAAGATACAGCTTCACACCCACTAGGATGGCTAAAACAAAAACAACACCAGACAATCAAGTATTGATAAGGATGTGCAGAAATTGGAACACTTATACATTGCTATTGGGAATGTGAAACGATACAGCCACTTTGGAAAAGGTTGGCAGTTCCTCAAAAAGTTAAACATAGAATTACCATATGATTCGGCAATTCCATTCCTAGGTATATATCCAAGAGAATTAAAAACATGTCCCCACAAAAACCTGCACACAAATGCTCTTAGCAGCATTATTCATAATAGCCCAAAATTGGAAACAATCTATATGTCCATCAGGTAATGAATGGATAAATAAAATGTGGTATACATATATAATATAATATCATTCAGCAATAGAGGCATGAAGTACTAATACATACAACATGGATAAACCTTGAAAACATACGCTAAGTGAAAAGAGCCAGACACAAAAGGTCACATATTATATTTTTCCATTCATATGAAATGTCCAGAAAAGGCAAATTTATAGATAGAATGTGATTGCTAAGGCGGGGGTGGGAATAGGGGATGGGAGCAGGAAAAGTAGGGAATGACTGCTGATGGGTATGTGTTTCTTTTTGGGGTGATGAAAATGTTCTGGAATTAGATGGTAGTAATGGTTGCACAACTCTGTGAATATATAAAACCCACTGAATTTGTACACTTTTAAAGAGTAAATTTTATGGGATGTTAATATTATCTCAAAAAAGCTGTGAAAAAAAAAGTGACTACATTTGTACTGGATCTCAAAAGATGAGTAGGATTCCCATAGGTGCACAAGGGCATTCTAGGGTCAAAGGAAAAGCAAAAGCAAAAATAGATGGCTGGAACGGTGAGTACCCCAAACAACTGCAATGTGGTGCTGTGGTTTTCAGCATTAATCTCTCCCTAGACTTATAAGCTTTGGAATATGGAAAAGAGTCCTGGGAACCTGTATTTTTTAACAAGCTCTGTAAGTGCAATTTGTTTAATAAAGAATGAATAAAAAACTACCTTGACCTCAGATAACCCCTTCCCTCTTTCTATATGTCCACTCCCGTTTCTAAAATAAAGGACCAGTCTGGTAGTTTCCAAATTGTGTTCCAAAGAGCCTCAAAATGGCCCCCAGAATACATTCAGAGACAACAGAGAGGAGATGAGAAGGACCAGGAGCCAAGACTAAGCCCCCATTTATCCCTACTTAGATCATCTGCCCTTTTATCTATGTATTATTATATACCGTGCTCCCATACGTTATTTTGTTTAAAGTAAGGTGGTTTTTTTGACTGAAAACAAGTTTAAAAGCCACCCTAATTTGATGATCCCCAAGAATCCTCCAGGAGAAATTAAAAATCTCCTTGATGGCAGCAACCTATTTTTATTGATTATTTCTCAAATGTGCAGGATGCTGTTAGCCAGAAATAAGTTATTTATTTTATAAACAAGTTATTTTATCATCTTAATTTAAAATCTTGCAGTGGTTCAACAATCAATGAATGGCAACAACAAGAAGATTTCAACTACGAAATTTTATACATTAAAAATAATGGAAGGAAACAGATAAACATGGCAATAGTAGTAGCCACTGTGCCATGGAGATTACAAAAGAGTAATAGTTTATTACTACTTCTCTGCATTTTTCAAATGTTCTTACAACGAACATATATTACTTTTAAAATCAGACAAAAAATTAAATAAACTGGTGGTTCACTGAAACTTTCTAAATTACATTGTTTTCTTTCATGTAAGTATAAGCAGAAACTTTAATTAATAAAAGGAACCACTTTCAAAGGTGCCAATTAAAGTATGCACCAAGCTGCTCAGCAGAAATAAATCACAGGCAGAGTGGGTTCCCCTTTCTAAGACAAGTTTTCTCATTCTATACTTAAATAAATTTCATATAAAAGCAGGAAAAAAATAGGGAAACATCAGGGCTACCTTGGTGGGTGGTAGCAGTAGTGATGGCGGTGGTAGCAGCAGCAGTAGCAATAGTAGTAATGGCTTTTGGCCATTTGCAGTATTGCCATAGCACTTAAGTACTTAATATTCTGTTGGATAATTGTTTTGATTGTTTCATATATGTTACTTAGTATTATCTCTTTGACTAGACGGTAACCTACTTGAAGAAAGGGATTACACTTAATATATCTCCAACTGGCCAAGCACAGAGCTGGACATAAAAATAAACAACAGATACATTTTGGTCAAAAACTTTAAAAACACATTTGGCAAACTTTAAATGACTCTGTATAGATGCCCTCTAATACTATGAACTTTTATAATTTCCTTAATGTACTAAACATTTCCTGAAGAACAAAAAAATATCCTGGAAAGGGTTTATTATAAACAGGCCATTTTACCTCTCTTCATAATTCTTCAGCTTGTCAAATAAGATTAACTGCCATCTTGAAAAGTCACTTTCATCATTTTTCATCTAAAATACTCCAATGTATCATCCAAAATTATTCCTTTTTCTTTCACTATTTCACAATCTAGAAACATTTTCTTTATGTATATTCATTTCTTCATTTTCTTTTAATCTCTCTTTTGTTTACAAAGTTATTCATAAGACAATTCATTGTTTTAGATACATTTTTCTCCTGACACATACATTTAACCTATATTTACAGTTTGACCTAAAGCAAGCATTATTCCAGTATAACTCCTTCAAAAGAAAAATTCCTATAAAAGGACATTAGCCCTTGGTTTGCCACTTATTTCTTTCCTGATTTTTGAGGAGTTTCATTTATTAAAAGAGAGGGGAGGTGGTTTAACCATCTAGCAGTAGACAACTGAAAAGGATTATTTTAAAGGTTCAGCAAGAAAACCATTATTTTCAGAAGCCAATTTGTTTGGAATTCAACTGTTCTACTCTCTCAGACATTTTGTTTATTACTACAACAAAGAAAAAGTGGTCAGCAAAATGGCCTGTAATCTCTTCCAGAGGGTCTTGCTCATTTTAAAAATAAATTAAGCTGCATTTAAAATTTATTTAATGGTATGAGACACTGATAAACTTTCATTATTAAAAGTATTTTAAAAACCATGTGGTTGCCTCACAATTGTATAAACTCATTACCAAAATTGTAACTATAATTCAAGACAGGTGATCAAGGTTCCTCCTGCCTCTGATTATGGGAAGCATAAATAACTAAGGTAGCTTCTATGCAGCCACAAGAATATCTTATTAGTAAATGTATTCATTATACTAGACATGAAAAACCCTAAAGGGTAAATTCTCTCAGGTTAATCTATAATCTAAAGTCAAGGGAGCTATATTTAAATGAGATAAAGAATAACACAGTTCATAATTTTGGCTCTTTATGCACTACATATCATTGTGGCAAAAAAGAAAGTGTCCTCAACTGTCCATCTTGATAAAATAGAATCTAAATTTGTATTAAAGACTTTTGAGGGTATCAAACTAATCTGTATTTTACTCAGAGATTCTACACAAAGGGCTAAGGTTTTTTCTGCAGGTTTACAATTGGATTTTCCAGAAATCAAATTTTTATCTCTAAGGTTATGATTAATTATATCAAGATATTTTCCCCCAATTAACATATCATTCTCTACATACCCGTTGCAGACTGGGAGTTGACATCTGCACCATGAAGAAGTAATAGTTTCACAATATCTATATAGCCCCCACTGGAAGCTGCCATTAGGGGAGTTATGTCTCCTTTATTCCCTCGATCTTCAACATTTGCATGCATAGCAAGCAATACCTTTAAAACACACACACACAGAAAGAAATCGTCAGCTATTATTAATACTATTTCTAGAGAATATACTGAATCTGGGAAGATAATCTTTTAGAGTAGGTGTGTGAAAAAAACAAAAGTAATCACCTTTTGGGAAAACATGCCAGTATTCACTGCTCAAAAGGCCTCAGTATATGCTATATTTTACAATACCATTGCTTATTAATCTTTAAGTAATGTAGATTATCACATTAGCCACCCTATCATAATATGTGACTGCTCTTGTCAAAAAGTTTGTGGTATGCTTGGGATTATTTAGCAAGAGGGCAGCAGAATAAGACAAACTGGTAAAAACATGGCTATTTCCCAATATTGCTCTAACAGAAGGAAAAAACTGAGGGAAGCAGCTGTGGCTCAATCAGTAGGGCTCCCGTTTACCATATGGGAGGCCTTGGGTTCGGTTCCCGGGGCCTCCTGGTGAAGGCAAGCCCGCCCGCACGGCGTGGTTAGCTGACCCAGCGAGCACAAGCAGCAAGGGGGGGATAAATGAATAAATAAATAAAATCTTTAAAAAAAAAAAAAAACTGAAAGAACTGGGATAATCTGGATGCAATGAAAATCACTATTCTCCATTAAATTTGTACATTATTTCTAAAGACAAGTTTAAAACAAGATTATTATTTCTTTCTGTTACTTATTAATATATATATATTTTAAGATTCATTTATTTATTTTTCCCCCCTTGCTGCTTATGCTAGCTGTGTCCATTTTGCTTTGCATTTTTCTGTGTCTGCTTGTCTCCCTCCATTGGGCCACCTTGCTGCACCAGCTCACCGCACTGCGCAGGCTGGCTTGCCTCCACGAGGAGGCCCCGGGATCGATCCCCAGGTCTCCTATATGGTAAATGGGAGCCCAACCAATTGAGCCACAGCCGCTTTCTACTTATTAATATTAATATTAGCTTTCAGTAAGTCTCAAGTGGCAGAAAAATGGACAATACCCAGTTGCATGTGCAAACAACAAAATTAATTGTATATCTGTTTCTATTTTGCTTCTATTTCCAAAAAGAGAAGCGGGGGAGCCTTGGCCTGTAATTTTAATTTCTTTTGTAAGTGATAAAAGTAAATAAAATATCAAAACCCTTCCACAACTTTAATCACTAAAGATTATTTCTGCTTACTTGTGCTAATTCATAATACCCTGCTGAACAAGCCAAACACAGCAGACTTTCTCCTTCTTCTGTATGTTCATTTACACTCCGGCCTTCATCTAGCAATTTACGAACAGCATTCACATCCCCATCTGAACAAGCTTCTGCCAAACTGCGACTGGAAACAAAGCCATTCAACAATACATTGATACAGAAAAATTCAGGGTCCAATGATAATAAATTACATTAAATATAAAGAGGTAATCATACATAGAAAAATGCTGATATATTAAGAGAAAAAAATCGTACAACTTGTTTGCTGAACTTCCTATTTGCAACGCTAATATTCAAGTGTGTCAATCAAGTGAGAAAAGCAATAAGTGAATAGAAAAATAGCTGTCATTTTTATCTTTCAAAATGTTCCAGTTTATTGTCATTTTAAATTTTTAAATAAAGTTTCTTTAAACTCTACTAGTGTCTCCTTACAAACTGTCTTGAACAATATCTTTAACATAAAGATTCTCAAAGACTTTTTTAGGATATAATTCTATCACTTAAAATTTTACTTAGTAACACTCAAAGTGAAAATCTAAGTAAAACAATTTTACTGCAGAGTGATAGATGAGTAACAAACTTTAATGTGAATACAAATCATCTGAGTTTCTTGTTAAAATGCATATTCTGATTCAGTAGCTGTGGGGTGGGGCCTGAGAGTCTTCATTTCTAACAAGTTCTTAGGTGATACTGATACTGCCATATTCGAGTAACAAGCAACTAGATTATTGCATTAGCAACTCATTTACAACTACTCAAGCAGCTGGTTTAGGGTTTACTACTATAACCTTTAGAATAAATAGCTTCCTTAGAAATGGAAACCAGATTTTATCCAGTTTAGATTTCTCAGACTCTAGTATAGTACATTCCACAAGTCTCAATAAATATGAAGAAGGTGAACAAAAGAATAAAAATATATTATCTATATATGCCATTAATATACATATCTATACATCCACTTAAAATATAATATTCATTTTAATATCCATTTGGCTAACTAAAGTTTATAATGTCTCCAAAAGATATGCTTAACTTGTAAATTGTAAAAATTTGCTGCACTAAAAAATGTGTCTAATACCCAGCTGAAGTTATTAAACACATACGTATCTACTTGTCCTGCATTGTTGCTGTTTTCTGCTCTCATCCGCGTCAGTGCAGCAGCAGCTTCATCCAGTGCACAACTAACTGAGGATGTCAGTCTCCGGAGTACCTCAGGATCCGCAAAAGCTTTACCATCAGCAGTTGACAATTTGCCAATTCCTTCAATCAATCAGGTAGTGCAAGAGAAGAAAAAGCAAACAAGTACAAATTGTAATCACATTTCTAAACACTTTAGGGCAAAGAAATGGCAAAGTCTCCACAGATAAGGTTGATAGTCAAAAGATAAAGCTAATAATTTCAACTGTGCTACTAAAGACAAAGGTCATAGCATAATCATTTATCTTTACAATGCACATGATATAAATTTGTCCTTTACCTAACTCCAAATGTGACTTAATATGATGCTTATTGTATCAAATGAGAGAAATTTCTCTCAAAGTAAGTCACACCATAAGATATCTAGTATAGGATCACATCTGTCTGTACTATTTTCAGTAGTAATGAAGAGATATTCTGTAAATTTATAACAAATAATCCAACAGTTTCTTCCTTTGGTTGAATATCCACTTAGAACCATCTTCTGGGGCAATGTTTTAAAATAAGTTTTTATATTTAATATTTATTATGTGCTGATGATGTACCAGACACTGGAAAGACAGAAATAAAGCCTAGTTTCTGTCCTTAAGGAGCTCACAGTCTGGTGGGACTATCAGATGTCTAAGTTAACAATAAATCTTTTTCTCTGGATTAATGAGGAGTCAATGATCACTATGACAAAAAAATTTAGTTGATATAATCACTGTTGTCTTTCACTGCTGAAAAATGACAGAAAAATAGTCAATAAAATTTTGGAGAACTAAAAAAAAAAAAGGAAGTGAAGACTTACCCAATGAGTTATCAAATTTATTATGGTGCTTTGTAAATTACAACACTGTGATACTTGCACACACACAAAAAAGATAATTATATCAAGGATATAGATTAGAGACAAGAAAAAGATGCTAGATCATTTGTGAATTGAATATATGATAAAAGTGACATTTCAAATCAGTGGGGGCAGAAGGTCTTATTCAATAACCACTGGGCAGAAATCGTCTATCCATTCTAAAATAAAGTAAGATCCCTACTTTACACAAAGTAAGATCCCTACCATTCACAAAAATAAATACCAGGTAGATTTAAGATCTAAATGTAAAAAGTAAAACCATGAAAATATTATTAGAGTATGCAATATTTTTCTAATGGGGAAGGCTTTTCTAAGTATGAGACCAAATCTCAAAAGCCATGAGGTAAAAGATTGATAAATTTGATATTAAAAATATTTAATTTCAGTAAAAAACCTCTGTACAACTAAAGACATCATAAAGTTAAGGCAAAATAAAAACAGGGAAAATCACATATGCAACACCAGACAATGGATGCATATCATTCATTTATAAAGCACTACCACACAACTTACTAATAATAAAATAAAGCAAACTAAAATGGTAAGATAGTATTTCTAATCTATGAAATTGACCCAAAAAATTAAGATTGACGAGTGAGGCACTTTCAAAAAGTGTTGGTAGGAATGTATTCCTGTATAAACTTGGGGAACCAATTTGATAATAGTTACAAAACATTTAAATGCAAATATTCTTCGACCCAGTGATACCACTTTCTAGGAATCTGTCCTATAGAGATATTTGCACAAGAAGAGTTATAGATCTATAAGTATATAAACTAAAATATTCATTGTGACCTTGAGAAATTGAAAATAACCTACATATCCCTTACAAGGAATTCGTTAAAATAATTATGGTGCATCCAAGCAAAAGAATATTATCTAATCCTTTAAAAGGAGAATATACACTGTCATGGAAGTATGCCCACAATAAATTAAGTGATAAAATAAAAATGATAATTTTTGTATAATATGATCCCACTTTACTCTTTTTAATTATGTATGTTACAAGGCAAAGAGTCTGGAAATATTTGTAAACTCTTAACACTGGAAAGGCTTTACTTAATACCTTTCATACTGCTTTAGCTATTTCATAAAATATGTTATATTAAAAATTAGAAAACAATTTTTTAAGGTTCTTGTATAACATTTAAAGTCTTAATTTTCTCTAAGATCCTTAAAGAAAAAGATATTTTCAGTTTCCTTTTTTTTTTTTTTTTACCGGGAGGTCCCGGGGATCGAACCTGGGTCCCTCCATATGGGAGACGGACGCCCAACCAGTTGAGCTACATCCGACCCTTCAGTTTCCTTTTGTTTCACTTAAAAACATATCAAGAATTAAATCTGGGTGCGGATATAGCTCAGTGGTTGAGTGCCTGCTTCCCACGTACAAGGTCCTGGGTTCAATCCCTAGTACCTCCTTAAAAAATAATAATAATAATAATAATAATTAAATCTCACAAAGAACCCTATTAACAACAGGTAAAAGACCTGAATAGACATCTCTCTAAAGAAAATGTACAAATGGTAAATAAACACATGAAAAAATGCTCAATATCATCAGTCATTATGGAAATGCAAATCAAAACCATGAAATACTACTTCACATCCACTAAGATGGCTGTTATTTAAAATAAGTGGAAAATAACAAGGATGTGGAGATATTGGAACATTTGTGAATTCCTGGTGGGAAGGTAAAATGAGGTTGCCACTATGGAAAAGTTTGGAAGCTCCTCAAAAAGTTAAACAGAATTATGATATAACCCGGCAATTCCACTTCTGGGTACATACCCAAAAGAACTGAAAACAGGGACTCACACAGATACTTGTATGCCAAAGTATTAGCAGCATTATTCACAATAATCAAAAGGCAAAAGCAACCTAAGTGGAGGAACAGATGTGGCTCAAGCGGTTGAGTGCTTGCTTCCTACATGGGACGTCCCAGATTCATTACCCAGTGCCACCTAAAAACAAAAAAACAAACGACAAACAAACAAACAAAAAAACCAACTCAGGGGAGCCCATGGGGCTCAGTAACTAAATACTGTGAAATAAACCCTTAAAAAAAAAAAAGGCCATGTTAAAAAAAAAAAAAAACAACCTAAGTGTCTATCAATAGATGAATGGCTAAACAAAATGTGGTATATAAATATGATGGAATATTATTCAGTCATAAAAAGGAATGAAATTCTGATACATGCTACCACATGAATGAACCCTGAAAACATTATGCTAAATGAAATAAGCCAGATACAAAATACAAATATTGTATGATTCCATTTATATGAAATATCCAAAACAGGCAAATTCAGAGAGACAGAAAGTAGATTATAGATTAACAGGGGTGAGGAAAGAGGGGATAAGGGAGTTATTGCTTAATAGGTACAGAGTTTCTATTTGGCGTAATGAATAAGTTTTGATAATGGATAGTGGTGATGGTTGCATAACACTGTGAATGTAATTAATGCCACTGAACTGTTCACTTAAAAATGATTAAAATGGGAACTTTTATGTCATATATATTACCACAAAAATTTTTTAAAGAATTATATTTGGGAGGCGGCTGTGGTTCAATCAGTGGGGCTCCCGTTTACCATATGGGAGGCCTGGGGTTCGGTTCCCGGGGCCTCCTGGTGGGGGCAGGCCCGCCCGCACGGCGTGGTTGGCTGGCCCAGCGAGCGCAGGCGGCAAGGGGGGGATAAATGAATAAATAAATAAAATCTTTAAAAAAAAAAGAATTATATTTCATATAATTCTCATTCTCATAATTAAAAACACAAACATATACAACACAGTGAATCCTAAATTAAACCATGGAACAATTATAAAAATGTGCTTTCAATCAATTGTAATAAACATACCACACAAGTGCAAGGAGTTAATAATAGGGCGCTATAAGGGAACCCTATATATATATATATTATTTATTTATCTCCCCTTGCTGCTTGTGCTCACTGTGACAATTTGCTGTGCGTTTTTGTGTCTGCTTGTCTCCCTTTTGTTGTGTCATCTTGCTGTGCCAGCGCTGCACAGGCCGTCAGCTCACCAAGGATCCAGGAATCGAACCCGGGGCCTCCCATATGGTAAATGGGAACCCAACTACTTGAGCCACATCCACTTCCAACCCTATATTTTATGTATGATTTTTCTGTAAATCTATAACTTTTCTAAAAAAAACAAAATGCTCCAACACTTAAAAAAAAAACAAAAAACACAAAAATATAAATCTAAAAATTCCTCTAAAATTTTATAAACTCAACACATTTACCAAAAAGCAAATGAAAATAATGAAGCACAAAAAAGAAAAAGTATTCATTAAACAATTGACTTGCACAGGTATTAGAAAAGGGTATATAATTTTTAAAGACATCTGATGATTTCTTTGGACACAAAATCATATCCAACAATATTTGGCAGACAGGAAGTCATATTTCCAAGGCTTGTTTTCTAACAATACAGATATGAAGACAAGCAATTCTAAGGAATCTAGCTGCTTAAGAGGCTTTAACATACCAAATTTACTATGAACCAAAAGAGAAAATGGGAGAAGAAAAATGCTTAAGGCACCAGAAGAGCCAGGATTGAGTGAGAATCATGAGGTGCACAAAAGAGAGAGAAATGAGTTTAACCCTTAAATATGGGCCAAGGAGTATCACTCACAAGACAAATGGCATTCCGGTCTAAACCAGAGAGTAACAACGTAATACCACCAGTAAACAAAGCTTAGTCTGGGGAAGGAAAGGAAATTAATCCAGAGAAGCCTGGTGGAAGGAAGAAAAACACCTATTCTTTCTTCCACATCTTTCTTTGCTCTAAGCAAAACAAAAGTAAAGTTCCAGAGCAGGATAAAAAAAGTTAGGGAGTGACCATGGTATTCCCATTTCAGGAATCTTTTATAGTATATCCCTAAATCACAACTAGAAGACTCCCAAGAAATCCAGACCTATTACATTTGGGAGGGACACCAAATGTAATAAGTAAATGATCTGTACACTTTTTTAAAAAATTACTAGTTCTCCCCTAAATTAAACGGTCCTGTGCTATATTCTTAAATAATTTTGTTCAATCTAATTTTAAGTTCCTTTAAATTCCAAAAAGAGACAAGAGATGAATGGTGTAGCAGTGATGAGCTGTCTGGACTAAGCCCTGCCCAAATTACAGATTTGTGAGCAAAATATATTTAAGCCACTTAAAAAAAAAAAAGAAAGAAAGAAAAAAAAGATCAATCTGCTACAACTTTTACCTATGCTTTTCCAGAACACGACAAAGTTGAAGGACTAATAAAATATCACACAAATATATTTTTATCATAATAACTATGTCTTTCCAAAAATAATATAACAACAATCATTTTTAATCTACTACTTTTCTCTTAATTCATTATCTGATGAAATGCAACACTGTTTTTCTTTTCAATATGAAATATGTTAAAAGACTGCTGTGGTTTTTCTGAATACTTTTCTATTCTGAATACTAAAATTTTCTGCATTTAACAGCTTTAACATGGGATAAGATATATAAGGTATTCTAGCAAGTTTCTAGGCACTACTTTAAAAAAATAAGCTCTAAATTCTTCTGGATTAAATTCTTACATGTGTCACTTCAGCAGCACATATACTAAAATTAGAACAATATAGAGATTAGCATGGCCCATGTGCAAGGATGACATGCAAATTCGTGAAGTGTTCCATTTTTTAAAAAAAATCCTTATGTGTGTAATGTGCACAAATATTTGTATTAAATAAGTAAATAGAGTGCCACACAAAATGAACATACCTCAAAGGCCATATACAAAGATTAGAAAAAGTTAACGTCCTTCTTAAACTATTTAAATATAGCTAAAAAGTGTTAATTACAATGTAGTGAAAACTTTGCACAGCAAATAATGAAAAGATAGTATAATATAAAATAGTGATAAGTATATATTATTTTGAGAAAGGCCTGCTTATCACAGATTTTTATTTTCTATTACTTTAGAACAAGAAGTTGATATAGGTTGGCATATTTTAGTCCAATTTTACATCCATTTTTATATTTAAATGTCTTCTAAGTAAAAACAATCTATAATTAAGTTACATATCAATTAAAGTGAATATTTGATAGCATGCAGAGTTAAATCAGGTCAAATAAAAAGATTTACAATTTGATGAACTAAATTTATCTCCCACATTATTTTATAATGTAATTGGTAATAGATAATTTTTCTTAATAAATAGCTGTCTACTACTTTAAAAAATTAAGAGTTGAGTCCAGAAATCACTCATTGAAAACTTTCAAACAAGAATTTTTAAATATAAACTCTGAACATTTTCTTTCAGAAATAAAAAAAAAAAAACATTTTAAAGAGATTTCAAATTTTGTATAATATATACTTTGGGGGTAATCTTGTGTCATTTTGTATAGAGGTACAGACTTTTAAAGAGATAGAAAAGAGAAAACAAAAAATAAAGTACCTGCTGCTTCTAGCAAGGCTTCTAGTCGTGCCTGTGTCTCTGGATCCACAGTGCGTAAGTCTGCTCCTTCTGCAGTACTTGATAAGAATATCTCTGATGTTGTTTTAAGCACTGGGTTATCCAGATCTTCTTGGTCCAAAATAAATGATTCAACCTGTTTATGAATTAAAGATGCAATATCCATGAAACCGATATCATTATGGTTAGACTATCTGCACTAGTGTAATATTTCTGATATGGAATTTAAGTATAACCATATAAATTATTGTAGAAACACGGGGTTATGGGAAAGGACTTTGCAGGACCTTCCCAAATATTTATCTTCAGATATGACTACAGGTATATCCCAGGCACACTAGCCTAAAATTTCCTGGAGAGCACTGTATTTTCTGTGCCTAGCACAAAGGCTAAAAAATAGTTTTGTTTTTTAAATTAAATGACTACATGAACATAATCCTTAAGAAGATTATATAGGACTAGATAGTAAAAACACTAGTTATCGTAGATAAGTCATTAAGGTACAGTTTTTCCTGTCTTCTGAACAATTGACTCAATTCTGACCTTTAAATATAAAAAAATAGACTTGGGGAGTGTATGTAGCCCAAGTGGTTGAGCGCATGCTTCCCATATATGAGGTCCTAGGTTCCATCCCTTATACCTCCTAAAAAACAAAACAACAAACAAATGAAAAAACCAACTCAGGGGAGCTGGTGTAGCCCAGTGGTTGAGCGCCAGCTTCCTACATACAAGGTCCCAGGTTCAATCCCCAGCCCTGGGACCTAAAAAACAAACAAACCAGACTTTACCCACTGCCAAATATCTAGAATCTTATATTCAGGAAAGCTCCATGAGGTTATGAACCATACCTGTGTGTTCATTGCTCTATCCTCTGGGCCTAAGAATACCTGGTACAAAATAGGCATTCAATAAATATTTATTGAAATGAAGGAATGGTATAAGCAAAATCACCTTACAAAAATAAACATGTAACCCTCCAATTACAAATCAAGCTAATTCTAAATGAATTTTCTTAACAGATAAAATATGCCCAAGCTTTTTGGGAAGCAATTTGGAAATGTGCATTAAAATACTTCAAAAAGCTCATGCCTTTACACCCGGTAATTCTATTTTAAAGAATCTATTCCTTAAAAATTATCTAATAGCTAGACAAAAATTAATGTGCAAAGAATGTCCTTCTGTGAACTACAACAGATACACGTCACTATTGCAGGGTGGTGGGAATGTGGAGAAGCATGGGAAAAATACAATTAATGTGACCTATGGACTATAGTTAACAGCAACACTGTATTATTCCTGCATCAATGCCAAAGATGTACTGTGTTAATTATAGGGGGGATATGGAAAAAATATGCCAAATGTATACTATGGACCATAGTTAGTGGTAATAGTCTTATATTATCTCATAATCGGTAACAAATGTTCCACAACAGTGTATGTGTTGGTGAGGAATGTTGTACAGAATTCCACACATGTGCATGATTGTTTTGTAAGTTCACAACCTCTGTAATAAGAATATATTTTTTAAAAATTACTAGGCTTACCTAGAATAATAGGATTTGCAGACTGAACTTAAAGCCTAAGGAAGAATGAGGTTATTGAAAATTTGACTTTAATAAAATAGGTATCAACTTTTTAAAATAAAAAAAAATTAATGTGCAATTATATTCACTGTAACAATTAAAATTATAAAAATGAAGGAAAAAACTAAAATTGGGAATTTGATTAATATATTTTGTACATTCACATAATGGACTAACATGCAGTCACTAAAAACTGTTTTTGAAGTATATTTAATGGCATGAAAAATATTTATAAAATTAAGAGAATTTCACAAGATTCAAAATAGTATGATCCTTAATTTTGCTAAAAGTATATATGTGTGTAAGAAAATGAGTACTCATGTGTATATTCACAAGTACATATTTATATATCTATATATGTCTATAATATGTAAATATGTATAACCTGAGAAGTTAAAATATCTGTAGACAGATAAAGAAAAAGGAACTGAAAGGTTAAGTACTTCTCCAAGGTCACACAGCTAATAATTGGCAAAGTCAGGTTTCAAACCCAGGATATGTATGGCTACACAGTATGTGCTCTTTACCACAAGGCTACACTACCACAAATTCATAAACTAAGGACCAAGTATCAGGTCTACATGATTTGGCATATATAGATAGTTGGTCATGAGTTTTTAAAATGGGTACCAAATAAAGATATCCTAATAAAGACAGCAAAGTTAAAATAATTTGGGTATATTTTACTTATCTAGTGATGTACTATAATTTTAAATAACAAATCTTTAACTTCAGAACTAATAATATTGAGCCATGAAATATGTTGCAACAGTTTCTATAACATGTAATTACAAAGATGCCATTGTAGAGCCATGCCCATATATAAATGTAGATTACTAGTTTTCAAATGACCTTGAAGAGTAACTGCTTGTACAACAAAGAGCTTGTTGCAAGTCCAAGAAATTATATAGGTATCTGCAGGAATATAAGGCTGCCAGTTGATAGGATAAAAAAAAAAACATCATTCCAGTGGGAAAATCCTGTGATTTTTAATTAAAGATGGTATTTAGATGTTAACATTCCCATTTTATAGAAAGCATTGGTCTAATACAGACTAATTTATGTATTTTGTGATATTTTAAAAATCCAAATTAAGGGTTTCTAATTGTTTCCCATTCCTTTCCCTAATACTTATTGAAGGGTCATTAAATACAAAGCACCATCATAACAAAAACATGGTAGAAGTCAGAAAGAGACCAGTAGCCACCATCTTAACTCCGCACCTGACATGAGGGAAAGTGGGGCTGACTGAAAATCACAGTGCTGGTGGGGATGGGCTTCTTTCCATCTATGTCAGACTGCTGCTCTAGCTTAAGCCCCAGGGTCACCTCGGGCAGGAAGGAAGCTGGGGGGAGCTGCGCCAGCCTCTTCGGGAAACTACAGGCCACGCCGCGGAGGCCGGTGATCATCCTACTTTAACAGTGCAAGCCACCCCAGGAGCTATTCTGTGGCAGGAACTGGAGGCTCCATTTCCCAAAAACAGGGGAGGAAGAGACAGTTGGCCACTGATTTCAGCTACTGATTAGTATATTAGGCTGGCTAAAGTATAATCCTAAGAACAGCTAAAGTTTGAGCCTGTCCAAATCAGGAGGCTGGTAGCTGCATTTTGACTCCAGCCCCAGCATGAGGGGAAGCTGGGCTGACTGAAAATCACAGTGATGGTAGAGACCGGTTTCTTTCACCCAGGTTGAACTGCAGCCCTAGCCTAGGCTTCAGCCCTACCTCTAGCAGGGAAGAAGCTGACGGGCCCTGCACCAGCCTATCCAGGTAACTGCAGGTACATTTAGCTGGCATAGACAGAATAATCGGAAGTCTACCTGAGCAACATGGTCATCTTGGACCTGTACTGCACAGACTGTTGCCCATACCTGCCGCTCCATCCCTGCCCCAGGCAGGGGGGAAAGGGGCATGAAGCTTCATCAGTTTCTTTGGGCAACTACAGTCTAGGCCTGCATGAGTTGGATTATTCCACACAGCAGTGGCTCTGTTCCTACCCCTGGAAAAGGAGAAAGTTGGGAGAAGCTTCACTGGTCCTTGGGGCAATGAAGGTAGCTTGAGCCTCCACAGCTTACAGCACCAACTACATCCTTGGCTCCTACTACACAACCAGCAAGGGAGAAAGGGCAGGAAGCCCTAAACTAAAAAGAAAAACTGCACCCAGAATAAATACTCTAGTAAGCCAGATGCCAAGACACCAACAAAAAATTACAATCCACACCAAGAAACAAGAAGATATGGCCCAGTTAAAGGAACAAGATAAGCCTCCAGATGACATAAAGGAGTTGAGACAACCAATCATAGATGTTCAAACAAATCTCCTTAATAAATTCAATGAGATGGCTAAAGAAATTAAGGATATTAAGACATTAGATGAGCACAAAGAAGAATATGAAAGCATACATAGAAAAATAGCAGATCTTATGGGAATGAAAGGTACAATAAATGAAATTAAAAATACACTAGAATCATATAAGAGCAGATTTGAGGAGGCAGAAGAAATGATTGGTGAGCTTGAAGTAATGGCCTCTGAAAGTGAACATACAAAAGAACAGATGAAGAAAAGATTGGAAAAACTTGAAAAAGGTCTCAGAAAACTAAAGGACAGCAAGAGGCATGCAAACATACATGTCATGGGTGTCCCAGAAGAAGAGAAGGGAAAAAAGGCAGAAGGAATATTTGAAGAAATAATGGTAGAAAATTTCCCAACCCTATTGAAGGACATAGATTTCCATGTCCAAGAAGCATGACGTACTCCCATCCGAAAAAATCCGAATAGAACAACTCTGAGAAACATGCTAATCAGAATGTCAAATACCAAAGACAAAATTCTGAGAGCAGCAAGAGAAAAGCAATGCATAACATATAAGAGATAACCAGTAAGATTAAATGCTGATTTCTCTTCAGAAACCATGGAGGCAAGAAGACAGTGGAATGATATATTTAAGATACTGCAAGAGAAAAACTTCCAGCCAAGTATCTTATATCCAGCAAGACTGCCTTTCAAAAATAAGGGTGAATTTATAATATTCACAGATAAACAGAAACTGAGAGAGTTTGTAACCAAGAGACCTGCTTTGTAGGAAATACTAAAGGGTGTGCTACAGCCTGAAAAGAAAAGACAGTTCGAGAGAGAGGCCTGAAAGAGTCTAGAAATGAAGATTATATCAATAAAAGTAACTAAAAGTATCAAAAGAGGGGTAAAAATAAAATATGACAGATAAAATCCAAATATTCTGGAATAAACTTACCCAATGATGTAAAGCACTTGTATTCAGAAAACTACAACTAATTGTTAAAAGAAATTTTAAAAAAGACCTAAATAATTGGAAGAACATTCCATGCTCATGGATTGAAAGACTAAATATCATTAAGATGTCAATTCTACTCAAATTGATATACAGATTCAATGCAATCCCGATAAAAATTCCACCCGCATCTTTAAATAAATGGAAAACACGATCATCAAATTTATTTGGAAGGGTAAGGAGTCCTGAACAGCCAGAAACATCTTAAAAAGGAAAAGCAAAGTTGGAAGACTCTCATTTCTGGACTTTAAGTCATATTACCTAGCTACAATGGTAAAAACAGCATGGTGCTGGCATAAAGACAGACACATAGACTAATGTAACCAAATTGATGGTTAAAAAACAGACCCTCACATCTATGGTCAAGTGATTTTTGACTAGCCTGTCAAACCCACACAGCTCAGCAGAAGAAAATGTAGGAAAATATCTTCAAGACCTGGTGGTAGGTGGTGGATTCTTAAAGGAGATAAGAGGAGGACTGAGATGGACTACTGATATTTAATGTATATAGAAGTTTTAATTAGCTTTACTGTAAAAGTGTGGGAATGTACAGAGTTGATGGTAACACATTATAGTGAGTAATAGTTGGTTTATAAATGGGGTGGTGGCTGAAAATGGTAGTCTAGGGATGTAAATGCCAACTGACAGAAAGCTAGAGAATAATCTAGGGACTGAATAGCACAGTAAACCCAGAGGTGGATGAGTATAGTAGTTGATGGTATAGATGCAAGAGTGTCCTTTGTGAGCTAGTGCAGATGTACATCAGTATTGCAGGGTGGTGGGAATTTGGAGAAGCATGGGAAAAATACAACTAAAGTGACCTATGGAGTGTGGTTAACAGTAATAATGTAATATTATTGCATCTATGCCAAAGATGTACTGTGTTGATAATGGAGGAGTATAGAAAATGTGTGCCAAATGTATGCTGTGGACCTGGTAATAATCGGATGATATTATCTCATAATCTGTAACAAATATTCCACATGGTATGTTGTGTTAATAGAAGGGTGTTGGTTGGGAATTCTGCACATGTGCATGATTGTTTTGTAAATTTACAAATTCTGTCATAAAAATATATTTAAAAAATAATAATAGAGTGTGTTGGGGGAAAAATACACCAAATGTAAGATAAGGACTATAATTAGTAGTAAGATTTTGACAATATTCTTTCATAATTTGTAACAAATGTCTCACGACAATGCAAAGTGTTGGTGGAGAGTTGATGCATGGGACACCTGTTTGATGTTATGAATGATTGCTTTGTAAGTTCACAACTTTTACTATACACTTACTGTTTATGTATGTTCATGTATAAATGATATAAAAATAATAATAATAGGGTGGGTTGGGGGAAAATACTTTGGTTAGTAGTAATATTTTGAGGATGCTCTTTAATCAGTAGTTAAAAATGTTTCACAACAATGCAGTGGTGTGGTGAGGTATGAGAGCCCTGTATGATGTTATGTATGTTTGTTTGTAAGTTCACAACTATTATTATACACTTATTGTTTATGTATGATGTGCATGTATGAATGATATACTTCAAGAATTTTTTTTTTTAATTAAAAAAAAAGAGAACTGGGGTATCTATACTAATATCAGATAAAAAGAAGAAATTTAAAAAGACCTAAACAAATGGAAAGACATTCCGTGTCCATGGATTGGAAGAATATTGTGACGATGTCAATCTTGCCCAAACTGATTTATACATTCAATGCAATACCAATCAAAATCCCAACAGCTTACTCTACAGAATTAGAGAAGGCAATTACCAAATTCATCTGGAAGGGTAAGGGCAACCGAATAGCCAAAAGCATTCTAAAAAAGAAGAGCAATGTGGGAGGAATTTCACTGCCTGACCTTGAAACATATTACAAAGTTACAGTGGTCAAAACAGCATAGTACTGGCATAAAGATAGACACATCGATCAGTGGAATAGAACTGAGAATCCAGAAATACACCCTCACCTATACAGTCAACTGGTTTTTGACAAACCTACCAAGCCCATGCTAATGGGAAAAAACAGTCTCTTCAACAAATGGTGTTGGGAGAACTGGATATCTTCAACCAAAAGAATGAAAGAGGACCCCTATCTCACCCCCTATACAAGAATTAACTCAAAATGGATCAAAGATCTAAATATAAAAGCCAGGACCATAAAACTACTAGAAGAAAATGTAGGGAAACATCTTCAAGACCTTGTAGTAGGTGGTGGTTTCTTGGACCTTATATCCAAAGCACGTGCAACAAAAGAAAAAATAGATAAATGGGACCTCCTCAAAATTAAACACTTTTGCACCTCACAGGACTTTGCCAGAAGGGTGAAAAGGCAGCCAACTCAATGGGAAAAAATATTTGGAAATCACATATCTGATGAGGATTTAATATCCAGGATATATAAAGAGATGTTACAACTCAACAATAAAGACAAATGACTCAATTAAAAAACGGGCCAAAGACTTGAATAGACATTTCCCCGAATAAGAAATACAATGGCCAAAAAACACATTAAGAAATGCTCAGCATCACTCATGATTAGGGAAATGCAAATCAAAACTAAAATGAGATATCATTTCACACCTATCAGAATGGCCACTATTAAAAAGACGGAGAATTACAAGTGTTGGAGAGGATGTGGAGAGATAGGAACACTTCTTCACTGTTGGTGGGAATGCAGAATGGTACAACCCCTACGGAGGACTGTTTGGCAGTTCCTAAAGAAATTGAATATAGACTTGCCACATGACCCTGCAATACCACTACTGGGTATATACCCAGAAGAACTGAGAGCAGTGACACCAACAGACATCTGCACACCGATGTTCATAGCAACATTATTCACCATTGCCAAAAGTTGGAAACAACCCAGGTGTCCATCAACAGATGAATGGATAAACAAACTGTGTTCTATTCACACGATGGAATATTATGCAGCTGTAAGAAGAAATGAAGTCATAAAGCATATGGCAACATGGATGAACCTGGAGGACATTATTGTGAGTGAAGCAAGCCAGACACAAAAGGACAAATACTGTATGAATGCATTGCTATGAACCAAATATATTGTGTAATATATTGTTTGATTCAAAAAAAAAAAAAAATTATATGTATCCATTACATTTAATTGAGAAATGTATATATTTATTCATCTGTGTTTACTTTTTAGTTTTTAATTGTTTATATTTTCAATTATTAAATGTACAAAATAGGGAAGCGGCTTGGCTCAATCAGTAGGGCTCCCGTTTACCATATGGGAGGCCCCGGGTTCGGTTCCCGGGGCCTCCTGGTGAAGGCAAAGCCCGCCCGCACGGCGTGGTTAGCTGACCCAGTGAGCATAAGCAGCAAGGGGGGGATAAATGAATAAATAAATAAAATCTAAATGTACAAAATAAAGTAAAATAAATGTTTAAAAATTAAAAAAAAAAAAGAGAACTGGGGTATCTATACTAATATCAGATAAAAAAGACTTTAAATAAAAAACTGTTACAAGGAACAAAGAAGGTAATTATATACTGATAAGGGGGCAAATTCAACAAGAAGACATAACAATTATAAATATATATGCAACTAACAACAGAGGCCTAAAATATATGAAGCAAACATTGACAGATTTGAAGGGAGAAATTGGCAGCTCTACATTAATAGAAGGAGATTTCAACACACCATTTTCAATAATGGATAGAACATGTAGACAGAAGAACAATAAGGAAATAGAAGACTTGAACCATACTCTAAACTAGCCAGACCTAAGAGACATATACAGAACATTTCACCTGACAGCATCAAAATACACATTCTTCACTAGTGCACATGGATCATTCTCCAGGATAGACTATATATTAGGTCACAAAACAAGTCTCAATAAACTGAAAAATACTGAAATCATACAACATATCTTCTATGACCACAATGAGGTTAGAAACCAAAAACAGATGGAGAAATGGAAAATTCACAAATATGTGGAAATTAAACAATGTACTCTTTTTTTTTTTTTTTTTTTTAAGAAAGAAGAGGTTTGTCTCATTGCATACCTTTTATATTTATATATGCATACAAATATTTTTTTATCATAGTTCCCTTGACAGTTTCTCTAAAAAAATCAACTAAGCAGTGCAGGAAAGAAATGCAGGGAATTCTTGGAGGAAACAATGTACTCTTAAACAACCAATGTGTCAAAGAAGAAATCATGAAGGATTAGAAAACATCTTGAAGCAACTGAAAATGAAAACACAACATACCAAAACTTATGGAGTACAGCAAAGGCAGTGCTGGGAGGGAAATTTATGGCTCTAAATGTTTAAATTAAAAAAGAAAGATCTTAAATCAGAAACCTAAACTTAAAATTAGAGGATCTGAAAAAAGAAGAGCAAACTAAAACCAAAGTGAGCAGAAGGAAGGAAATGACAAAGATTCGAGTGGAGATAAATGAAATAGAGAATAAAGAACAAGAGAGAGAATCAACAAAACCAAAAGTTGATTCGTTCCTTGAAAAGATCAATAAAATTGACAATCTTTTAGCTGGAGAGCGGACAAAAATAATTAAAATCAGAATGAAAAGGGGACATTTCTCCTGACCTCAAAAACAAAAAATAATTTTTAAAAACCTGACCCCACAGAAATAAAAAGGACTATAAGAAAACAATATGAACTGTATGCCAACAATTTAAATAACCTAGATGAACTGGACAAATTCCTAGAAACACACAAACTACCCACACTAACCTAATAGGAAATAGAAGATCTCAACAAACCAAAAACTATTTAAGAGATTGAATCAATCATCAAAAACCTCCCAACAAAGAAAAGCCCAGAACCGGTTGGCTTCACAAGCAAATTTTACCAAACATTCCAAGAAAAAATAACACCAATCTTGAACCTCCCCAGGTGCTCCTGAGGATGGTAGAGACTGGAGAAGGACACCATAAATGCTGAATTGAAGAAAGAGAAAACTATCAGATCCAGTACCTTAAACCTGAAAGGGGGCATTCATTGTTAAGGTAACCTGTAGTTTGTGAAGGAATGTGGACTATTATAAAAAAATAGCTATAATAGAGGACAGGCTGAAACAGCCCCCAAAAAGATCTTCTAGGGTTTAGGACAGCAGGTGAAGGGTGGACACCACCCAGAGGAGAGAGGGACAAAGGAGGGAAATCCCAACGACAGAACCGTGAGTTGAAACTAGTGACTACTGCTGCTGGCACCATCCCCCACACTAAAGACACTAGAATTCTTGGGCCTCTGGGCCTGTGACTACAGACAAAGGGGGCTCCAGGGATCTACCACCCCAGGAAAGGGGAGAGAGAGGGACACAGCCGAAGGCAGACTCAGCTTCTGAACCACAAATTTGGTCTGCTGTGTCTCACAAGCCCTTCCAGGCCAGGGCTGATTGTTGAGGACTCAGAGGGGAGTGGAAATATTTCCTAGCCGGGAACAGAGAGGGGGCTGCCAGAGAAGGCTGGAGAACTGTTTCAGAGAAAGTTTGAATTACAAGGCTCCTAGCCCCCAGACAGGAAGCTCTATCACATTGATCCCGTCTGTGTTGCAACAACTACACTCTGACCAGGCATTGAACTGAGAGCTGCTAAAGAGCGCCATCTCCTGGAAGACCAAGGAAGTGCATGAAAGAAAATTAAAAATAAGTAGGAGAGGCTTTTTCCCGCCTCTATAGCTTCCCTGACCAAGACCCTAGGAAGCGACTCTACAACCAATTACTGGGTCCAGTGCCCAGTTTTGAGCAACCAGTAGGACAATTCTAACAATCCAGGTAGAGCCAAAAATCAAAGAGCACTGGTAACTCACAGCCTCCTGCCACTAAAACCCTACAAAACAGAAAGAAATTAAGCATCTGAGTAAACTACATCCTAATCAAATGCCTAGATATCAGCAAAAAATTACAAGCCATACTAAGAAAATAGAAGGCATGGCCCAAGAAAAGGAATATATCAAAGCCCCAGAAGAGATGCAGAATTTGAGAGAACTAATCAGCAAGATGTGCAAAAATTTCCAAAATCAAATTAATGAGTTGTAAGACAATATGGTTAAAGAGATAAATGACATCAAGAAGACATTGAGCGAACGCAGAGAAGAATTTGAAGTTCTGAACAGAAAAGTAACCAAGTTCATGGAAATGAAAGACACAATAAGTGAGATCAAAAATACATTTGAGGCAAACAACAGCAGACTTGAAATGATAGAAGAATAAGTGATACCGAAGACAGAGCAGCTAAAATTGAAGAAAGGAAACAAGAGAGAGAGAAAAGAATGGAAAAAATTGAGCAGGGGCTCAGAGAGTTGAATGACAACACAAAACGCAACAACATACGTGTCATGGGAGTTCCAGAAGGAGAAGAGAAGGGAAAAGGGGCAGAAAGAGTATTTGAGGAAGTGATAGCTGAAAATTTCCCAACTCTCACAAAAGAAGAACTTACAGGGGGTGGATGTGGCTCAAATGGTTGGGCATCCATCTCCCACATGGAGGGACCTGGGTTCGATCCCTGGGACCTCCCAGTAAAATAAAGAAAAATACAAAAGGTACATGGGCTGCTGGGCCCTGCGCATGGGCACGCCGCCAGGCCCTGCCGAGCCCTGCAGCAAGATAATGACATAACAGGAGGGTGACACAAGGGAAAGCCAAGACAAGACGTGCCAAAAAAACAGGAACTGAGGTGGCTAGGTGGCAGAACACCTCTCTCACACATCGGAGGTTCCCAGGATTGAATCCCGGTGAAGACAGGAGAAGAAGGATGAGAAGGGAGAGTAGGAAACAGATACAGAGAATTGCCCAGCAAATGGACACAAAGCAGCAAAAACGAGGGGGGGGGTGTAAATGGATTTTAAAAAGTAAATAAATAAATCTTACCAAAAAAAAAAAAAAAAAAAAAGAAATGAACTTACATGTCCAAGAAGCACACCGTATCCCAATCACAATAAATCCAAATAGACCTACCCCAAGACACATACTACTCAGAATATCAAATGTCAAAGATAAAGAAAAAATTCTCAGAGCAGCAAGAGAGAAGCGAACTATCACATACAAGGGATGTCCAATAAGACTTAGAGCAGATTTCTCTTCAGAAACAATGGAGGCAATAAGACAGGGGTATGATACAATTAGGAAACTGAAAGAGAAAAACTGCCAGCCAAGAATTCTTTATCCAGCAAAACTGTCCTTCAAATATGAAGGTGAGTATAAAATATTCACAAGCAAACAGAAACTAAGAGAGTTTGAAAAAAAGAATCCACCTTTGCAGGAAATATTAAATGAAGCCGTAGAACCTGAAAGAAAGACAGGAGAGAGAGGCTTGAAGGACAGTATAGAAGAAAGAATAGCAGAAAAGATAACCAAAAGAGAGACAAAAACAAGATGACATATGAAAACCAAAGAATAAAATGGAGAATGTAAATAGTGTATTTACAGTAATATCATTGAATGTGAATGGATTAAACTCCCCAATCAAAAAACACAGGCTGATAGAATGGATGAAAACACATGAGCCATCCATATGCTGCTTACAAGAAACTCATCTTAGACCCAGGGATACAAACCGGCTGAAAGTGAAAGGTTGGAAAATGATACTCCACACGAATAGTGACCAGAAAAGAGCAGGGATAGCTATACTAATATCAGACAAAACAGACTTTAAATACAAAAAAAGTTATAAGAGATACAGAAGTCCACTACATATTAACAACAATTCTGCTCAAACTATTCCGAAAATTTTAAGAGGAGGGAACACTGTCTAACTCATTCTTATGAGGCCAACATCACCACTCTCATATGAAAGTCAGATAAAGACACTACAAGAGAGTAATATCTCTTATGATAGATGCAAAAATCCCCAACAAAACAGTAGCAAACCAAATCCAACAGTACATTCAAAGTATCATATACCATGATCAAATGGGATTCATCCCAGGAATGCAAAGGTAGTTCAGCATAAGAAAACCAATTAATGTAATACACCACATTAACAGAATACAGGAGGAAAACACATGATCATCTCAATTGATGCAGAAAAGGTACTTGACAAAATCCAGTACCCCTTCTTGATTAAAACACTTAGAAAACTAGGAATAGAAAGTGTGGTGGTTTGGGGTTGTATGACCCCAGAAAAACACATTCTTAAACTTAATCCATTCCTGTGGGTGTGAACCCACTGTAAAAAGGAACTTTTGATGAGGTTACTTCAGTCAAGGTGTGTGTTTCACCTCAGTCAGGATGGTTCTTAATCCTATTACTGGAGTCTTTATAAGCAGAATGAAATTCAGATAGAAAGCCACAAGAGGCAAGAAGCTGAAATTTAACATACCCCAAAAGAGAATGGAGAGGCTGGGAGAGGCTGCCATGTGCACTGACATTTGACAGAGGAGCCAAGGACCACCAATTGCTGGCAGCCAGCCCCAGAATGCCAGTCTTCAGGAAGAAAGCATCACCTTGATGATGGCTTGATTTGGGTTTTCTCTTAGCCACAAAACTGTGAGCTAATAAATTCCCATTGTTTAATCCAACCCATTTCATGGTATTTGCTTAAGCAGTCAAGGAAACTAAAACAGGAGGAAACTTCCCCAACATGATAAAGGGCATATATGAAAAACTCACAGCTAACATCATATTCAATAGTGAAATAATCTTAACTTTGCCCCTAAGATCAAGAACAAGACAAGGATGCCCACTGTCATCACTGCTATTCAACATTGTACTGGAAGTTCAGCCTGGAGCAATAATGAAAGAGAAAGAAGTAAAAGGCATCCAAATTGCAAAGGAAGTAAAACTTTCCCTATTTGCAGATGTCATGATCCTATATACAAAAAATCCTGAAAAACCCATGACAAAGCTACTAGAACTAACAAATGAATTCAGCAAAGTGGCAGGGAACAAGATTAACATGCAAAAATCAATAGTGTTTTTTATAGACTATTAATGAACAATCTAAGAAAGAAATCAAGAAAAAAATCCATTCACAATAGCCACTAAAAGAACTAAATATCTAAGAATAAATCTAACCAAGGATATAAAGTATTTATACACAAGCAAAACATTGCTGAAAGAAATCAAAGAAGACTGAAATAAATGGACACCAGGATCACCAGTAGCTGACTTCGGTGAGAAAGCAACCCTGATGGCTCTTTGATTTGGACATTTCACAGCCTTTGAACTAAAATCCCTACTGGAAAAGCCAACCATTTCTGGTACCTTGCATTTGCAAATGTGGCAAAATAAGACAGAAAGATACTCCTTGTTTCTGTACTGGAAGCCTAAATATTGTAAGATGTTAATTCTATCCAAAGCAATTTACAGATTCAAGGCAATCACAATAAAAATTCCAACAGCCTTCTTTGAAGAAATGGAAAAATCAATCATCAAATTATATGGGAAGGTAAGGGACCCCAAATAGCCAAAGCCATTTTGAAAAAGAATGAAGTTGGAAGACTTGTTCTTCCCAATCTTAATACTTATTACAAAGCCACAGTAATCAAAACAGCCTGGAAAAAACAAACAACAATAAAAAATAAAATAAAATAAAAACCCAGCATGGTACTAGCACAAGGACAGACATATAGACCAGTGGAATTGAACTGAGAGTTCAGAAATCAACCCTCACATTTATTAACAGATTTTTGGCAAAGATGCCAATAACAAAGGAAAAGAATAGTCTCTTCAACAAATGGTGCTAAAGAACTGGATATCCATATGCAAAAGAATGAAAGTGGACCCCTACCTCACATAATATTAAAAAATCAATTCAAAATAGATCAAAGACTAAAGAACCAGAACTATAAAACTACTAGAAAAAAACATAGGGAAGCATCTTCAAAACCTCTGTGTTAGGCAATGGTTTCTTTTTTTTTTTTTTTTTACCGGGAGGTACCGGGGATCGAACCCTGGTCTCTCCATATGGTAGACGGACGCCGAACCTCTTGAGCCACATCTGTTTCCCAGCAATGGTTTCTTGACTTTACACCCAAAGCACAAGAAAAGAAAAAAAAAAAAATTAATAAATAGGACCTCATCAAAATTAAAAACTTTCATGCACGTTATCATGAAAGTAAAAAGACAACTTCCACAATGGGAGAAAATATTTAGTAACTGCATAACTGACAGAAGTTTAATATCCACAATATATAAAGAAGTCCTACAACTCACGAATAAAAAGACAACCCAATTAAAAAATGGACAAAAGGGGAAGCGGCTGTGGCTCAATCAGTGGGGCTCCCGTTTACCATATGGGAGGCCCGGGTTCGGTTCCCGGGGCCTCCTGGTGAGGGCGGGCCCGCACGGCGTGGTTGGCTGACCCGGCGAGCACAGGCAGCAAGGGGGGGAGAAATGAATAAATAAATAAAATCTTTAAAAAAAAAAAAAATGGACAAAAGGCTTGAGTAGAAATTTCTCCAAAGAAGACACACGAATGGCCAAAAAGCACATGAAAAGATGCTCAACATCATTAGCCATTAGGGAAATGCAAATCAAAATCACAATGAGATATCATTTCATACCCACTAGAATGGCTACTATTAAAGAAACAGAAAATTACAGAAAATTGGTTATTGGAGAGGATGTGGAGAAATAGGAACAGTCAATCATTGCTGGTGAGAATGCAAAGTAGTGCAGCCACTATGGAAAAGAGTTTGGCAGTTCCTCAGAAAATTAAATATAAAATTACCATAAGATCTGGCAATTCTACTTCTAGGTAATATACCCCTCCAAAGAAAAGAAAGCAGGCCCTCGAACAGATAGATATTTGCACTGATATTCATAGTAGCATTATTCACAACTACAAAAGATAGACGCTACTCAAATGTTCATCAACTGATGAAGGGAGAAACAAAATGTGGTGTATACACACAATGAATATTACTTCAGCCGTGAAAAGAATGACGTTCTGATGAATGCTACAACATAGATGAACCTTGAAGATATCATATTAAGTGAAATAAGTAGGACACAAAAGGACAAATATTCGATGTTCTCAATGATATGAAATAATTAGACTAAACAAATTCATAGAGCCAAAAACTAGAATAGGTTACCAGGGACTGGGGTGGGAGTAGCGAATGGGGAATTAATACTTAAATTGCACAGAATTTCTAATTGGGGTGATGAAAAGTTTTGGTAATGGATGATAGTGGTGGTAGCACATTGTGAAAGTAATTAATAGTACTGAAATATATATTTGAATGTGGTTAAAAGGGGGAAAGTTTAGGTTGTATATATGTTAACAGAATAAAGATTTTTTTAAAATATAAATATGGGAATGGATGTAGCTCATGTGGTTGAGTACCTGCTTCCCACATACAAGGTCCTGGGTTTGATCCCTGGTACCTCCTCAAAATAGAAACAAACAAAAAAAAAAAACCAACTCTCTCATTGGGGAGCAGATGTAGTTCAGTGGTTGAGCACCTGCTTCCCATATACAAGGTCCTGAGTTCAATCCCAGTATCTCCTAAAAATAAGAAAAAAAAAAAAAAAGTCTCCAGCCGGGGCGGCGGCGGCGGCTGCGGCTGCGGCTGCGGCGGGGGAGGGGTGCGGGGGGAGGGGAGGAGGCCTGGCCCCGCTGCCGCCGCCCGCCAGCCCTGACCGCCCTGACCGCCGAGGGCACCCGGGCCCCCGGATTCGCTTCAGCTCGGCCGCGCATATATCTTCCTTCCTCCATGATCTCCAACACTGACAAAGTGGAAGAAACTGAGGTACTGTGAAAGAGAAATGTAACTGGGACTGAGAAAAAGTTTTCAGTGAACTCAGAGGACAAGGAACTCAGAAATGCATCTGTCAAATGCAAACCATAAATTCGATGCCCCCTCCAAGGAACTATGAAAAAAAAACCTGGGAAGCGGATGTGGCTCAAGTGTTTGAGCTCCTGCCTACCACACGGGAGGTCCCTGGTTCGATTCCTGGTGCCTTCTTTAAAGAAGACAGCGAGATGGCAGGCACGGCAAACTGACACAACAAGGAACACAAGGAAAAAAAAACATAATGAGAAATACAACAAAATCAGGGAGCGGAGGTTCCCAGTGCCTCCTAAAGAAGATGAGCAAGACAGTAAGCTAATGTGACGGGCAGGTGCAGCAAGTTGACACAACATGATGATGCAACAAGAGGCACAAGAAGAGAAAACATGAGAAACACAACAAAATGGGGAACAGAAGTGGCTCAAGTGATTAGGTGCCTCCCTCCCACATCAGAGGTCCTAGATTCGGTTCCTGGTGCCTCCTAAAAGAAACAAGAAAGATGAACAGACACAGCAAGTGCAAACAACAAGGGGGTGGGGAGAAATTTAAAAAAAAAACACACAGCAGCAGCAAAAACCTTAATAAGGGACTCCAGCCAAAGCTAACAATGTTTATTAAAGCAAAAGCAAAAAACTTAAAAAAAAAAAAAAAAAAAAAAAAACAACCGCAGGACTATACAACACAGTGAATCCTAGAGTGAACAACAGACTGTAGTTAATAGTACAACTATTAAAATGTTCTTTTATCAACTGCAACAAATGTACCATACCCAATGCAAAGTGTTAATAACAGAGAAGTATACGGGAACTCTGTATTTTATACATGATTTTTCTGTAATCCTACAACTCCTCTTAGAGAAAAAAAATTTAAAATAAGGTCCCTCAGACATTGATGGTGGGAATTTAAAATGGTGCAGCACTATAGAAAAAGTTTTGCAATTCCTCAAAAACTTAAATTTAGAGGTAACATATGACCCAGCAATTGCGCTCCTATATATATGTATACAAGACAATGAAAACTTTATACAAAAATTGTACACAAATATTTACAGCAGCATTATTTATAAAAGCCAAAAAGTAGAAAAAATTCAAATGTTTTTCATGTGATGAATGGATAAATAAAATGTGGTGTGCACAAACACATAAACAAGGGAATATTATTCAGGCATAAAAAGTAATAAGTACTGATATACGCTTTAACATGGATGAACCTTGAAAACACTATGCTTAGTGAAAGAAGCCAGACACAAAAGGTCATATTGTATGATTCCATTTATATGAAACATCCAGAACAGGCAAATCCATAGGCAAAAAGTAGATTAGTGGTTGCTGAAGGGAGAGAAGGAGTGGGGGAATCAGAGCAACTGTTAATGAATACAAGTGGGAAGCGGCTGTGGCTCAATCAGTGGGGCTCCCGTTTACCATATGGGAGGCCCCGGGTTCGGTTCCGGGGCCTCCTGGTGGGGGCAGGCCCGCCCGCACGGCGTGGTTGGCTGACCCAGTGAGCACAAGCAGCAAGGGGGGGATGGATGAATAAATAAATAAAATCTTTAAAAAAAAAAAAAATGAATACAAGTTTCTTTTTTGGAGTGATGAAATTTGTCATGGAATTAGATAGTAGTGATGGCTGCACTATCTTGTGAACGTACTAAAAACCACTGAACTGTACACTTTAAGAAGGTGAGTTTTATCTCAATTTTAAATATATATAAACCGTTGTTTTTACACTTTGGATAAATTGTATGATTATTATGCATCAATAAAATTGATTTGTTAAAAAAAATAAATAAATGTATACACACACACCTAAGCTAGAAAAAACTAGGGATAGATTTGAGTAAGACTATGTAAAAGATGACAGATTGCTCAATAGCTACCTGGTCACTACTACTACTAGGTAGAGAGAACCAGTAGCAATGCCCTCCTGTGTATCAGTAACACCAGCATCACATATACAAGAAAGAACATTCCTAAGTGCTTGAAAAGAATCAAGTTCAAAGAAAAACACAAAGTAGAGATGTGTCCCTTGTCTTCAGAGGACTGAAGCATAAGTTACAGTATTATCTCTAGTATACAACACATACCCCAGTAAATACAACATATAAGACAATTTATTGAATTTAATTCTCCTGTGTCTTAAAGTGCTTGTAAATTCAAGTTTTAATCAGGCAACAAGACATAAGAAAGATATTTAATGTCACTGAATTGTACTCTTAAAAAGCAGTTAAAATGGCAAATTTTAAGTTATATACCACAATAAAAAAGAAAAATAAATTATTTTGGAGCAATAAAAATATTCTAAAATTGACTGTGGTGATGAATGTACAACTTTGTGATTATACAGAGAGCCACTGATTGTGCACTTTGGATGGACTGTATGATGTGTGAATAAAACTGCTTGTAAAAAGTTAATAAATTAATTTTTAAAAAGGACCAAAAAAGAAAATAGAAATAACACTGCACTAGGTTCAAATACCTCTTCCACCAAGCACTGTGTGTGACTTCAGACAAATCATTTAACCTTTATAACATTCAGTTTCTTTTTCAATAAACAAAGACAATATCTGTCCCATCTACCTTTATGGGGCTATTAGAATGATGAAATGAGGTAATGGAGGTAAAATAATTTTAGAAATAATATAAAAATATATAAATGTAATTTTAGAATATGATTCTTCACAATTACAACTCTTTTGTCCCATGACTCACATGGTATTTATTTTATATGCCTTTCCAAATTGAAAGAATTATACTTACTAAGAATCTAGCATGATGTATTTTTATCAGTGTTCATTTGAATTTTCAAATGTAGTTTTAGGCATTTTATATTTAAGATGTGACCCAAAAGATAAAATTTTAAATATCCACAACACTTGTGGGAAAAATCTTAAGTTCCCAGAATGAGAGATACAGTTATGCATAACTAACCACACAAATGATTTGAATACATTTTTGTCAATCAGATGTGCCAAAAGCCACTCAATTCTAATATTTATTTTGTCCTACCCTTTCTAAAATTTTAAAAGCCTGTCTCAATATGGTATTGATAAAAGGACAACATATCAAGTAACGCCTATTCCTTTCAGGATCACTTTGGCAGTTCATAAATATATTGCCCAATAAACCTGCTAAAGCAAATGTTCTTGCAATTCAGACTGCAATACATAACCTTAAAATACATCTGGCCAGCCAAGATGGAATTTTAGCTGCATGGAAATATTAAATATGGCTAATTCTGTATATTAATATAAAAGGCTTGGTCAGGTCCATATAATGGGAAAGCCCAAAATAATGTCTAATGAAATTAGTCTTCATCATGCAAATAAATATAAGAGCCTCATAGTTTCTTATACAGCTAAAGGAACACAGCAATTTTCTTATTGCCTGAATGATGCTACATAGATCTCTATTTAGCAGCTACATTCAGCAGCAAACATGCATACACATACTTATAGTAGTACTGTCTGCCAATAGCAAGAAAGTTTATTTCAAGTCCTAAATATTACATAATCTTTTTTTGTTTTTTTAACCTCTGACTAGGTAATAAGGAAAAATGTGGGGAAAATGAGGGGAAGGGAATATGGGTTCAGAAATGCTAAAGGCAAAGCACTTTATCTTTTCCACCTCAAAAGTCTTTTTTTTCCTTCCTTCCTTTTAAAACTAAATTAAAAAAAAAAAAAAAAAGAGGGGAGGAGGGGAAGCACTCTGTCCCATTTTACTCCATTTCAACATTTCAGATATGAACTCGATGGTAACAGTTACTATGGAAATTAACCACAGACTCAGCTATTATCATCTAAAAGAACTAAGTCAGACCTTTATGCCAAAAACTAGTTAGAAAAATCATTTATGACTCTACCTACAATTTGACCAAAACTTGCTTCCACTCAAAAATAGTTTCTATCAAGTATATGTAAGAAATACTATAATTAAAACTTTCAATAATATTAATGTTTAAAGTTTTATAATAGTAAGGTAATAAAATTTCATATACATTTATCAATAACCAACTGTTACCTTTTCTAAGACTGTATTTCTAGAAATAGAAATTGCTAGGCAGCAGAGAAAACAAGTTAGTAAAAAAGAGCATTCTATTATAAAACATGTATTTATATATTTTTGTTTATATATTTTCTATATATAAACTATGAGAAAACTCAAGGGGGAGCAGAGGTAGCTCAAGTGGTTGAGTGCCTGCTTCCCAAGTACAAGGTCCCGGGTTGGATCCCCAGTACCTCCTAAAAACAACTCTCACTGGGGAGCAGATGTAGCTCAGTGGTTGAGAGCCACCTGCTTCCCATGTACGAGGTCCGGGGTTCAGTCCCTGGTAACACCTTGAA
The DNA here is from genome assembly GCA_026826555.1 of Tolypeutes matacus. Classification (NCBI taxonomy): domain Eukaryota; kingdom Metazoa; phylum Chordata; class Mammalia; order Cingulata; family Chlamyphoridae; genus Tolypeutes; species Tolypeutes matacus. Next base: position 73,985 of record JAKSZT010053821.1, read on the forward strand.
AAAAAAAAACTCAAGGGAAGACTAAATCTTTATTTTATACTACCTCACTGCCTCTTCTCACAAACCTTAAAAAATGGAAACATCCTTAAGAAACTCAGATTTAACAATTAAAAAATGGGAAGACAAAGCACTTTAAACATTCAAACTATATATATTTTAAAATGTACTTTCTAGTTCTTTTTCTTTCTTATTTAGTTTATATTTGGATAAACCAACATGTCTTACTTTTCCCCACACAAATTGAATCTTCTACTTTTAAGTTACAATCAACACATAACAATTTAGAATACAGGTGGCTTTTTCGAGTCTGAGCAGCAACAGGATGGGCCAGTGTTCCAAAAGGTAGTTATTGAATAGGACATAGCAATTCCTTTTTTTTTTGTAAAAAACACAGTACTCCAAAGTTTCAACAGTAGCATCCACTACAAACATGCCCCAAGATCCACTCAAAGAAAGAAAGTAAAGCAGTTGCAATTCAAGACCAAATAATGACAAATTTATTAATGAATTTTGTTGATTAAAAGGAAATCAAAAGAATGAGATCACCATCTCACACCCTATATAAAAACTACCTCAAGATCGATCAAAGACCTAAATACAAGAGGCAAGACCATAAAGCAACTAGAAGGTAATGTAGGGAAATATCTAAGAAATCTTGTAGTAGGAAATGGTTTCATAAACTTTATGCCCAAAGCGTGACCAATGAAAGAAAAAACAGATAAACTGAACCTCCTCAAAATTAAAGTTTTATGCTTCAAAGAAGTTTAAGAAAGTGAAAAGGAGAAAAATAAAAATAAAAAAATAAAAAATAAAAAAAAGAAAGTGAAAAGGGAGCCTACTCAATGGAAGAAAATATTTGAGAACCACATATCCAATAAGGGTCTAATATCCAGCATATATAAAGAAATCCTGTATCTCAAAAATAAAAAGACAACCCATTTTAAAAATGGGCGAGAGATTTGAATACTTTTCCAAAGAGGAAATACAATTGGCTAAAAAGCACATAAAAGATGATCATCACTAGCTATTAGGGAAATGCAAATCAAAACTACAAATGATATATCATCTTACCCCGATTAGACTGGCTATTTAAAAAAAAACAGAAAACTACAAGTATTGGAGAAGATGTGGAAGAATGGGAACACTCATCCACTGCTGGTGGGAATGTAGAATGGTGCAGCCATTGTGGAGTATGGTTTGGCGGTTCCTCAGGAAGCTAACTATAGAATTGCCTTATGATTTAGCAATCCAGCTACTAGGTATATAGCCAGAAGAACTGAAAGCAGAGACATGAACAGATATACGCACAACAATGTTCATAGTGGCATTATTCACTATTAGCTCAAAGCTGGAAGCAACCCAAGTATCCATCAACAGATGAATGGATAAGCAAAATGTGGTATATACAAAAATGGAATATTACTTAGCTGTAAGAAGGAATGAAATTTTGACACACACGACAACATGGATGCATCTCAAAGACCTTATGTTGAGTTAAGTAAGCCAGTCACTAAAGGATATATTGCATGATATCACTGATATGACCTAAGCATATTGAGCAGACTCAAAGAGATAAAGTCTGGAAGACAGGTTACCAGGAGACAGAAAGTGAATAGAGAGTGGTGAGCTAATGCTCAATCTGGACAGAACCTATAAGGTGGAAGGGGGTGGTTTGGCAGTGGATGGGGGTAATGGTGGTGCAGGGATATGAGTGGGGTCAATGGTGCTGGAATGTGAGGTTGAGCAGGGTTGGGGGGGTGGACTATCCATGGAACTAGGGGGAGGGCTAGAAAAAAGGAACAGGTAAACTCTGGGGAGGTGGAGGTCCGTGGTTGAAAATACAATTGTAGGAATGTTCTTTTGATAAATATGGCAGGGGAGGGTCACTGGTGTAGGGTATCAATGGTGGGGGGATGTGTGGGGAAGGGTGCACCTGAGGTGTACTTCTATGGAATATAAATGTGTTCATCTTGTCATAGGGTATCTCAGTGGGTGGAGACCCATACAAAAAACGACAAGATATTACATCACATCCTGGGGAGTCCTGCTACGTTCTCAAATAGAGGGCAAGAATCTTTCAAATATGTAGGCAGTGCCTAATAAAAGAAAATAGACCAATATGTCAAGCCTTCAATGTTAATGCATGTAACTATGAACCTTATTCTTGTAAAATTAAAACTTAGACTAATAATAACTAATGCCTAAGAAGAGTTAGATCCTGAAAACCTCCTTGTTACTCAAATGTGGCCTCTCTCTAAGCCAAACTCAGCAAATAAATGTACTACCTCCACCGCCACCACACACACACAAGACATGACTCCCAGAGATGGGCCTCCCTAGCTCCGAGGGATTAATACCAAGCACCAACCAGTGATGCATTTGGAAAAAGACCAAAAAAGGGAAACATCAAATACAAAAGAGTTTTTATGGCTAAGAGATTTCAAAATGAGTCGGGAGTTCATTTCAGAGGTTACACTTATGCATGTCTCAGGCAGATCTCACTGTCACTGTGAACAAAGCATCAAATAGGGGTGCTCCTGTGGGCTCTAAAGCCATGTGGACACTACAGACAAGGCATACAATCCCTTGAAATCAGCACTCTGTTGGTGGGCCTTACCTTGAAATATATGACAACCTATTTCCCCAATGTAACAGAGTTAGACTCATTTATAATTTCCCTACACATGATTCTTCTACCCCTTTTATTTGAGCCTATAAATAGCACTATACCCATTAAATATATGTCTCAGAGACTTAAATCTTTGATCTGTTTATATGCTGGTTGAGCCCTGAATCTCAAAAGAGTTGTGGCCAACACCTACTCTCCAGATCATCAGACTCGCCCAGGACAACAAACAAAATGATGATGATGATGGAAAACTCCCATCCCCCCCAAAAAAATCTACAACTACAAGCAAAACAGTTCCTTCCATCTGCCACATAAGATCTAAATCCCCTCTCAATCTGAGGCAGAACGGGCATCACTATATTAAAATTCTCAAGTTTGAAGAATGAACAAACTTAAGGTGGGAATGCAACTATGGACAAAGTAAAATTATTAATATTGTAGTAATGGAAGAACATGTAACATTGTTATAAAGATAGTGGTTACCAGAGGTTCTGAGGGGCGGGGGAGGGAACATAGGGCATTTTTAGGGCATTGGAATTAAGTGTGAACCACAATGTAAATATAGACCTTGGTTAGTAGCAATGCTTCATTATTTATTCATCAATTGCAACAAACATACCACACAACTATAAGATGTTATTAACAGGAGATGTGGGAGGGGGAGGGAGGTACATGGGAATCCCTTACACTTTTGATATAACTTTTCTGTAACCTAAAACCGCTTTTTTTTTATTTATTTTATTTTTTGAGGTACTGGGGCCGGGGATCGAACCCAGGACCTCATATGTGGGAAGCCAGAGCTCAACAGCTCAAGCTACATGTGCTCCCCTAAAATCTCTTTTCAAATAAAGTTTACATATTAAAAAAAAAAAAAGGCTCAATATAATCAGCAACATCTTGAAATACTCGAATGATGAGGCTATATTCATTTGCATAAAAGCTTTTTGAGTTTCTTCCTACAAAGAAAACTGCATTCCCAATTTCAGACCCACACCCCTTCTCTCAAAAAACATAAATGGTATCTTGGGATTTCTGAAATTGGTTAGCTCCACACAGCACAAGACAGAACCATCTTGTTTTCACTAATTTGAAGTTGAAGCTGAAGAAAATTAACTAGCTTTGTTCAACCACAAAAGCTCCATTTCTAAACTATAGTTTTAATTTGAAGTATCTGTTAATAGATGGGAAAAAGGAAGAGTTTAAAAAAATAACTACCATTAATTAAATGCCTCATATGAGCCAGCATTTTCCAAATAGTATTCCATTCAATCATTTTTTTTTTTATGGTATCAGGGCCAGGGAATGACCCTGGGACCTCATATGTGGGAAGCCGGTGCTCAACCACTGAGCCACATCGGCTCCCGAGTTGGTTTTTTGGTTTGTTTGCTTGTTTTTTGTTTGTTTTTAGGAGGAATCAGGGACCAAACCTGGGACCTCCCACGTGGGAAGCAGGCACTCAAACGCTTGAGCCACATCTGCTCCCCAGCATTCAATCATCTTAACTACTGGATGAAGTAGAAACGATCTTCTTTGAGTTTTTTGAAACTCAAAAAACTTAGGTGATTTGCCCAAGGTCACGTAACCATGCAGAGTTCTGAAGTTATGTGTTTACTCTTTCACTACACTAAATTGCATTAAGTAAATCTTCTACACGATGAAGTAAAACTGAAACAAATACCAACCAATGAAGTAAGCAGGAAATCTACAGCTCTCCTAAGGTCACATTTCATTATAATAGTAATGTCAGAAAAAAGCTTTTAAAAATTAAATTAAATGTAATAAATTAATAAGCCCTGTGCCAGAGTTATAAGAGGACAGACATATCATGCTTTCATTTAATAATTTCTGGCAGCTATATCTATGTTATTTCTAATCAGTATATACAAACAAAACACTTGTGGCACCATGATTTAGAAAAACAAGACGACTGCTCAAATACTCATTATAATAAATCACAAGGAATGAACTACCTGGCAATTAACGTCAAGGAAATCTTAATGTTGAAAGAAGAAAAGTTAGTCTGTATTTTCCCTATCACAATAAATGGGTAGGGTTGAAATTAGAAAGAAGTCCTGACTTCTGGTCATTATCCTAAGTAGAAAATAAATATTGACTACTCCAAAGAAATACTAAATTTTAATTAGCCTCAAACAGCCATAAACCTCTAATTACTACCAATAAGGGGAAGAGAACATAATGACTAAGAGCAAGGACTCTTAGAATACCAGCCCATCACTCACAGAGTGATCTTAGTTAACTTGTTTTACCTTTCTTAGCCTCATTTTCTTCAGCTATAAAATAAGGATGCAGTAGCTACTTCATAAAATTATTAATGATTAAATTAGATAATACATCTAAAATTGTACAACAGTACTTAACACATGATAATTGCTCAACAAATATTAGTTGTTATGGTTACTATTAATATTACTACTACTACTGAGGCCAGCTTTGCCTAAGGACCTGATCTTTTTAAACTCTTACTCTCCACTCCTCCCTCCCAATTAATATAGAATCCACTATAATTGTTTTAGGCTAAGAGGTAATCTGAATATTTTAAGCACTACACATACATTCATTCAATAATTATTTATAAAGCACCTACTATTTGCCAGGAATTCTACTGTATACTGACGATGCAAAAATAAATGAGACATGATCTTTGCTCATTCAGAGCAGACAAAGAAGCAAATAAATGCAATATAGTATTATAGGGGAGTGGATGTGGCTCAAGCAGTTGAGTGCCTGCTTCCCACATGGGAGGTCCCGGGTTCAGTCCCTGGTGCCTCCTAAAAACAAACAGCAAACAAACGATAAAATCAACTCAGTGGAGCTGATGTGGCTCAGTGATTGAGCACTGGCTTCCCATATATGAGGTCCCAGGTCCAATCCTCGGCCCTGGTACTTATAAAAAAAAAAAAAAAAAAAAGAAAAAAATATATATATATTTACAGATGCTATAATAGTTATATACAGGTAACAGGAGAACACAGAGGAGAAAATGGTCAATTTCAATTGGGAAAGTAATGAAGGAAATCAGAGTAGATGACTAGAACAAGAAGGTATCCAATAGGATTGGAAAAAGGGACTGCTGACAGCAGTAATGCAGAGTAGTGGTTATAAACATGGGCTTTAAAGTCCAAGAAATCTGGGGTAAAATCTTTACTCCATCATTACTAGAAGTATACCTTTGTATATGTTATATAATGTCTCTAAACTTCAGTTTCCTCATCTGTAAATTAAGAATATCACTTTCCTCGCATGGTAGTTGTAAGGTTTACCTGAGAATATATAGGTAAGCATTTAGCCTAGCGGACAAAATACAATATGCACTCAGCATATAGGTAGTTATTATTATGATTCTAGAAGCCAACACAGTGGAAGTAAATGTACCAGAGCATATAATAGCTTAATATGTTCAAAGAACTACAGCACTTTGGTACAGATGGAATAAAAAAAGTAAATAAAGTAATGTACAGCAAGTATATGGTTATAAAAGTAAACAAAGGCCCCTAAATAACCTTTACCAAGGAATTTGGATGTACCCTTTATCAAAGGATTGAGAAGGATTTTAGCCAAAGAGTGACATGATTGAACTGGCATTTGAGAATTTACTCTGATAGCAGGATAGAAGAATAACTAGAGGTATTATCTTGGAGATAAGGAGACAAGGATTACTGCAATAGTACATGTAAAAGATGATGGTTTAACTTCTAGAAGATTAAATATTGCAAAAAGTCTTCCCGGCAGCCTAGTGTTTGAATTGCAAAGGTAGCATAATTGCAAAAGACACAAATCTTTAAAAAAAAAAAAAAATGCAAGGAGGCGGCTGTGGCTCGATCGTTGGGGCGCCCGTTTGCCGTGTGGGGGCCCCGGGTTCCGTTCCCGGGGCCTCCTGGTGGGGGCGGGCCCGCCCGCGCGGCGTGGTTGGCTGGCCCGGCGAGCGCGGGCTGGGGGGGAGGGGGGCGGAAGATGATGATGAATGAGTAAATGAATAAAATCTTTAAAAAAAAATAAAAATAAAAAATAAAAAAAAAATGCAAACTGTGCAAAAGCATGCAAAGTAAAACATCAAAGTTATTCTCCTTTCCACATATTTTTTTCTATATCATTACAGAAACAGTATTTGGCAGGTCTTAACGTTGTTATACTTAACACTGGTTTCCTCAACATGATTTATTCAAAAACAGTCTAATTTTATTTGGTATTATTTATTATCCTTTATTATTACTCTGAAGGATTTGTATTCTTCTAAACATCCCTTGAAATCATTGACAGTGATAGCCAATGATGGAGTCAGCAGCAGAGTAACAGAAATAGCCCTGGATTCTCTGACAAAAATCCATGATTCTGGGCTAACTAGTCTCACTCATGGTGTGACTTTGGGTAAATCATTTAATTTCCTTTTGTTTGTGTCTGAGTTTCCATTCTGTTTTGTAATTATTCTCTTACCAAATAAAGAAATTTCTACAAAAAAAAAAAAAAAAAAAAAGATGATGGTTTGACTTATGGGCAGAATCAGTGAGGCTACAAGGGATAGATAAAGGTGTTAAGAAAGAAGCTACCTGACAAAGTGCCTGCTTAAGTGTGTATGGTGAAAAGTAGTAGCAGATGTGGGCTTTCAGGTCTCTGACTAGAGTGACTAGTTCAGGGCAATGCCATTTACAAATGTAGAGGGGTAAGGAATAAAGGATTGGGTAGAGGGGAAATGATAAGTTCAGTTTTAGAATTGGTGAGCCTGAGATATTTATGGAACATGAATACACTAGGAAGTTAGTAAGCCTCTCAGCAGACAGAGGGATGGAAGCCACATGGATATCTAAGAGAAGAATGACCCTGACAGAGGAGACTGCAAATGTAAAAGGGCCTGAAGCAGGATATGCTTGGAGGGTTTATAGAACATAATAAAGGAGCAATTGTGGTTTTGCTCAAAAAGGAGCACAATGGGGAACAGATGTTGCTCAAGTGGTTGAGCACCGGCTGCCCATGTACGAAGTCCTGGGTTCAATCCCCCGTACCTCCTAAAAACAAAACAAACAAACAAATGAAAATCCATCTCTCATTGGAAAGCAGATGTAGCTCAGTGGTTCAGTGCCTGCTTCCCATGTACAAGGTCCTGGGTTCAATCCCCAGTACCTCCTAAAAAAAAAAAAAAAAAAAAAAAAGAGCAGAAGACAGTTTTGTGCTGATGGATTATGCAGTTTTTCATTTTAAATCATTGCCCCCTTAAACCTGCCCCTAAAAGCCCTTCAAACTCCCAGAGTAAGGCACTCAAGCATCAAAACTTTAGAATAGTTATCATCCAGTCACCTCAGGGCAATGATCTATAACTTGAATTCAGGGTCCTGGAATGTCACAGAACTATGAGAAAATTAAATGAGGTGATGCAATTAAAGTGTACAATGCCTGGAACACTCAAATATAACTTATTAATATCAGAAAAGAATTTAGAAGGGCAAATATAATTTGAATATATAATTAACCTTGTTTTCACATTCCCAGAAACGGGTTTTTAAGGGCAGGGACCACAATTTTTCATCTTTGTAATTCCAAAGCTTAGCATAAAGCTTAACAAATAGTAGGTTCTAAATAAATAATTGTGAAATAAATAAATCCATTCTAAAATACCAAACAGAATTCTAAACAGAAGGCCAAGGACTTTATAAAATTCTAAAATATAATTTTATATAAGATGTGAGTTCATGAATAAGAGGCCCTCCTCTAAACTAAACTTTCATTTTCTTCTACAGAGAATGAATGAATAATTGTAACAGATTAGGGACAAGAAGGTAATACACAATAGTAAGTAGAGATTATTTCTAATACTGCATTATCATATTATTCTAAATTTTGCTTGGGAGAGTATAGGTCAAATCCATGCAATTATTTAAGTATCACCTTAAATAACTGTCTCTTCAAACTAAAAGAAGATTAACTTTTCTTTGTTAACCTGTCAGTCAAGTCCCAATTAAAGCAGGTACTAAAATATAATATAGACTCACTGTTCATAGAGTCAGAGTAACTAGTAATCTAACATAATGGGGACCATTTCAGGGATGATATCCAAGATTTGATTTTTGCAATTTTTTTTTTTCAGGAGGTACTGGGGATTGAACCAGGGACCTTTACATGGGAAGCAGGAGCTCAACCACTGAGCTACACCTGCTCCATTTTTGCAATTTAATCACACAGGTGATAACAATGGCTTGAGTGTCCAGCAAATTGCATATTACTTAAATATTGAATTCACACCTCTTAAGCAGTTTTTAGAAGATTTTTTTTCATATTTTGGGAAACAGATGTGGCTCAAACAATTGGGCTCCCATCTACCATATAGGAGGTCCAGGGTTTGATTCCCGGGGCCTCCTGGTGAAAGGCAAGCTGGCCTGCGCGGTGAGCTGGCCTGTGCAGCGAGCTGGCCAGCGCAGGAGTGCTGGCCTGTATGGAGAGATGGTGCAGCGAGATGACGCAACAAAAAGAGACACAGAAGAGAGACAATAAGAGATGCAGCAGACCAGGGAGCTGAGGTGACACAAGAGATTGGGCGCCTCTCTTCCACTCCAGAAGGTCCCAGGATCGGTTTCCAGTGTCACCTAAACAGAAGACAAGCAGACACAGAAGAACACACAGAGAGCAGACAGCGAGCACAAAACAATGGGGTTGGGGGGTAGGGGTGGGAGAAATAAATAAATCTTTTAACAACAAAAAATATTTTTTTAATATTTTATTTCACTTATCCATTTAAAAATGTGAAAAGGAAACTGTCCATATTCTCCTTGGGCCCCATAGTCTATATCAGATGCACTCAAACTACAACTACCCAAACCAACCATCTCCTCCCTCTTTAGTTCCATCTCCTTTCAAACATAAGTGCAGGCTTTGCAGGAAAGGGGATGCACTAAAAAACAACAACAAAAACACTGACCTTCTGGCAGTCTGGCTTAAATCACATCCACCTTCACATATACAAAGGGGCAGAAATTTCAAGGTCTAGAAAGTTATTAATGGGGGCAAGGGGAATCTTTTATGTGTTAACACAAATTCTGCAGCACATTAAAAATCCCCTATTACTCTTCTCCTCAAAATTTGATCTCTTAACATATCCAATAACCCAGAACAGCCAAAACAATTTTGAAAAAGAAAATGTTTGAAGACTCACATTTCCTGATTTCAAAACATACTACAAAGCCACAATAAACTGTCATAAGGATAGACATATAGATCAGTGAAATAGAATTGACAGTCCAGAAATATAACCTTACATTTATAGTCAACTGAATTTTTTGTTGTTTTTTCAACTGGATTTTGATAAGAATACCAGGACAATTCAATGGGGGAAACAGTCTTTCAATAAATGATGCTGAGAGAACTGAATATCCACATGCAAAAGAATGAAGTTGGATCCCTAACTCACACCTTAAAATTTTTTTTTTTTTTTTTAAAGATTTTATTTATTTATTCATTTATCCCCCCCTTGCTGCTTGTGCTCGCTGGGTCAGCTAACCACGCCGTGCGGGCGGGCTTGCCTTCACCAGGAGGCCCCGGGAACCGAACCCGGGGCCTCCCATATGGTAAACGGGAGCCCTACTGATTGAGCCACAGCCGCTTCCCACACCTTAAAATTTTAAAACTCTAAATGACACTATCAAGAAAGTGAATAGACAACCCACAAAATGGGAGAAAATATATGCAAATCACATATTTGATAAGGGACTATATAAGTACCCAGAATTTATTTTTTCAAAAAAACAATTCAACAATAAAAAGATAAATAACCCAATTTTAAAATGGTAAATATATTTGAATAGATATTCCTCCAAAGAAGATATGCAAATGGCTAAACACACCTGAAAAGATGCTCAAAACCACAATGATAGGGAGCAGATATGGCTCAAGCAGTTGAGTGCCTGCCTCCTACATGGGAGGTCCCGGTTCGGTTCCTGGGGCCTCCTTAAAAAAAAAAAGAGCAGACAACGAGCAAAAACAAATGAGCAAGCAGATGAGGGAGCCAACTCAGGGGAGCCGATGTGGCTCAGTGGTTGAGCACCTGCATACAAGGTCCCAGGTTCAATCCCCAGTCCTGGTACCTCAAAAAACAAACAACAAAAAAAAAAACAGTGATATACCACTGCGCACTCACTAGGATGGCTAAAAAAATGAAAACAGATAAAAACAAGTGTTGACAAAATTGGAGAAATTGGAACCCTCATACATTTCTGGTGGGAATGTAAAATGATATGGCCATGGTGGAAAAGAGTTTGGCAGTCCCTCAAAAAGTTAAACATAGAATTATCATATGACCTAGGAATTACAATCCTAGGTATACATCCAAGAGAAGTGAAAATATATTTTTACCCAAAAACTTGTACACAAATGTTCATGGCAGTATTGTTCCTAATATTCAAAAAGTGGAATAATATAAATGTCATATCTTGATGAATGGATAAACAAAAGGTGGTTTATCCACATAAAGCAATATTATTCCAATGACAAGCTAATTCATGCCACAACATGTAGGAACCTTGAAAATTCTATGCTAAGTGAAAGAAGCCAGACACAAAGGCCCACATATTATATGAGTTCATTTATATAAAATATCCAGAATAGACAAATCCATAGAGACAGAAAGTAGTTTAATGGTTGCTAAGGACTAGGGAGAGGGGAAAATGGGGAATGACCACTGATGGGTATGGGGTGGGGGTTTCTTTTTGAGATGGTGAAAATGTTCTGGAATTAAATAATAGTGATGGTTGCAAAACTCTATGAATATACTAAAAACCAATGAATTGTAAACTTTTTTTTTTTTTTTTTAATGATTTTTTTATCTAGGTAATTTAGAATTACCTAGGGAGTTTTTGTTTTTTTTTTTTTACCGGGAGGTCCCGGGGATCGAACCCGGGTTCCTCCATATGGGAGACGGACGCCCAACCATTTGAGCCACATCCATCCCCTGAACTGTAAACTTTTAAAGGATGAATTTTATGGCATTTGAATTATATTTCAATTTTCTAAAAAAACTTTGGGAATTTGAACTTAAATACTTTGGAAATTTGTTAAAGATCCTGATTTTGATCACTTGAACTGTGGTTATATAAGATAATGTCTGTTTGAAGGGAATGTATACTGAAGTCTTTGGGAGTAAAGAGGCATGGTGTCTGCAAACCTACTTTTAAATGTATATATATGGGGAAGCGGCTGTGGCTCAATCAGTAGGGCTCCCGTTTACCATATGGGAGGCCCCGGGTTCGGTTCCCAGGGCCTCCTGGTGAGGGCGGGCCCACCCGCACGGCGTGGTTGGCTGACCCAGCGAGCGCAAGCAGCAAGGGGGGGGATAAATGAATAAAATAAAAAATCTTAAAAAAAAAAAAAAAAAATGTATATATATGAAAATTATATATATGGAAAGAGAGAGACAGTGAAGACAACTGGTGAATCTGGGTGAAAGATAACATGAGAGTTCCTTGTAGTATTCTTGTGACTTTCCAGTAGGTTTGAAATTACATTAAAATGAAAAGTAACACAAAAAAGAGCATATCCAATATAATTGGACTATTGACCCTTTCGGGATTTGCTCTTCGATGACAATGATTTGTTTCACATGTGTTACTGAATTTAGTAACTGTACAATTTTTAAAAGGCAAGAATAAGAATGTGGAGATTTAGCAAAAGAAAAAAACAATTAGAGAAAAAAAGCAATTACAAGCTGATAAGAGTTTTAAAGTCCTTTCACAGTGACAATTTAAAGTTTCAACTGGCATAACCAAACTATATTCTGACTCAAGATTTCACAAAATGCCTACATGAAAACTTTCTCAATTCTGCATCATTAAACAAAATACTGCAAGTTCATTTAGGTTTAATTTCAGACTGAGATAATTTTTCCAAAAATGAACTCATCCCTAATCATATAAAGGATAAAAAGTATTCTTCCTAGCATTTAACCAATATATGAAGCCTTCTGATTAATCAAAAATTAGCCTATAGGAAGAAAAATTAGAAAAGAATAAGGATTATATTCCAGAAACATCTACTCAGGGCAAGGCATCCCATATTACCTGGGTTCAATGGCTTTAAGGAGGATATCAGTAAGTGTTCAGGCAGTCTCCCTGTTATAGACATTTTTTAATATTTTGTCCCACTAAAGTCCTTTGATTTGTTAATATCCATTTTGATTAAACAATTATATAAGATTTGTACTAAAACTTGCTCTCAGTCTGTCTTCATTACAAACTGTTAAACACATTATACTTAACTTGGCAACTTAATAATCTGTTCTGTTGAATTCTTTGGTTCTTGAGGCAAATCCCTGAGAGTATACTTGACTTTCTCTTTTTTTAAGATTGCACACTAATGCAGGTGAATCAAACCACTAGAATGTACTAGGGTAGCTGTGTTTTTTGTTTTTTTGGTTTTTTTTTTAAAGATTTTATTTATTTATTCATTTATTCCCCACCTTGCTGCTTGTGCTCGCTGGGTCAGCTAACCACGCCGTGCGGGCGGGCTTGCCTTCACCAGGAGGCCCGGGGAACCGAACCAGGGGCCTCCCATATGGTAAACGGGAGCCCTACTGATTGAGCCACAGCCGCCTTCCCAGGATAGCTGTGTTTTTAAAAACACCCTTTTATTACTGAAAACAGCATCCATTCCTAAGAGGAAAACTTTGTGAGAACACAAGTGTACATAGTAGGGGGAAAGCAAAATGTGCTCTTTGACAGTTGCTAAATTTCAGACTCTAGCAAATGAAAGAGCCTTATAGGCAACTTTACTTTCTTCCTGGTTTAGGCAAGCTTGACCTGGAAGAAAGGTAAACTAGTCAATCATCACAAGGCAATTGATCTTCATTCATCAGAAGTAGGCACCATTAGTAACTACCAATAGAGTAATACACGGATTTTAATTTTTACAAAATAATTAGATTATAAAAATATCACAAAACCTGTGTTTCCCATATTGGCAAAGGAAGTAAAGCTGAGCATATGCCTTTGCATATAAATTGTTTTAATTACTTCTTAATCCTTTTAAAATGAGTAATAACAAGGACTTTTCAAGTAAGTTCAATTACAAAATTACCTTTAGACTAGTATTCCTCCTATACTCAATGGTTCACCTTTGATTGTCTTAATAGGTTAATTTACATGGCTGTCATCAATTTCATCAATATAAAACTTTTTCTACAAGGCTAGCTAAGGATTATGTGCAAGTTTGGGAAAGGCATTTCTTAAGCAACTAATTAAATTCTTTGATACAATGCATCAGAAGAGTTAACAGGAACAATTTAGCAGGTAAGATAACTAAAATGGGAGTCAAATGACCTATTTTCTAGTCCTGACTGCTACAAATTAGCTGTGTGACCCTGGGCAAGTCATACAACTCAGTGGTTCCCAAATATTCAAGGCTTTACCACCAGAGCTCTGACACGAAGTTTCCAATTTGATATTTTATCAAGTACTGATATCTTTAAAATTCATTTTGTATAAGTAGGAAGGGCATTATCTCAAAATAGGAAAACAGTGAAAAAAATTGCTTTATGAGAAATTCACCACATTTTCCTTAACTTTCTCATTTCATTTTACAACTATGAAAACTTCAACAGGGATTAAGTAAGCATTTATTGGAGCAACAGTATTTGGCAACCAAAAACTTCGCCTGTTTCTTATTCTGAAGAAGCAAGATAGTAGCATGAGTTCTGGATTTAGTACTGGATTCAAATCCTATCTTAACCACTTAATTAGCTGTGTCGTCTCCTTGGACTCTCTACTTCATTTCTCTGAGCCTACATTTATTCAACTATAAAAACGTAGATAATACCTACCTCAAAGGATGTTCAAACGATTAAATAAAATAACGAAAGTATCTAGTACGATACTGGCATATAATAAGCATTCAATAAATGGTAGCAGTTACCTAAAAATGAGATGAGATAGGATTATCACCGAGATTCTATGACTCTATAGACAAGCAGCAGGAGGGGAAATGTGATCAACAAAGTCCAAGAAGACAGGTATACTGAAACAGTTCATTTATAATAGATTTTTTTAAAATCTAATTTTATTTCTTACAACTTTGGTTTTAAGGAAAGGTAAATCTGGCCAAAAAAAAACTAATACTTTTTGAAAACTGCTTTTCTTTTCTTTAAAACAACATATTTATCTTATCCATCATGGAATCAGAAGGCCAAAACTGGTTTTCAGAGATCATCTAGTCCATCATCACCTTATGAACTGAAAGACTCAGATAGGAATGTGCTTAAACTCAACTCCCTGCTTCATTCTTAGCATGTTTTACCCCTTGATTTTTTTTTTTTTAAAGTCTAAATTCCTTTCAAATTTGCCATTGGAGGGTGGGGGGAAATCACATGAATAGTATATTAACTTTCGCATAAGAAAAGGGAAACTAAAAAATTTATTTGTATTTAATAAAGAAATTTTGAAAGGATATATAAGACATTAAGGGGGACAGATGTGGCTCAAATGGTTGGGCGTCCATCTCCCATATGGAGGGACCCGGGTTCGATCCCCGGGACCTCCCAGTAAAAAAAAAAAAAAAAAAGACATTAAAAGTGTGAAGGACAGGATAAGTGGGAGTAAGGGTGGGATCATACAACCTATTGAACATGTACTAAATAATAACCAAAAGAATTCTCATACTTCAAATCTGACATTAAGGTTTTCCTCAACCCATATTTAATCAACACTACATTGACTCACCATTCATATAATCATACTCATATCATTTTATATTTAAGTCTGAAGGTTTTTCAGAATGAAACTTGTACAAGGCGGATACTCATGCAGCACATAACAAATTGTTACAGTAATGACATGTAACCCTTTTTCTTGAATAAACAGTTCCAATGTCTTCAAAATTTGCACATTAGAATTCAAAGTCATATTTCCTTTTTTATTCCTACTGATGATAATTTATGGAATAAAGTCCTTTCTACCTTAAATAAATTGAAAGTCCCCATAAAAGATTTTTTTTTTAATTCATTTTCATGGACAATAACATAGCTTTCCAAAAGTAATATAACATTTTAAGTGAAAGTTCCCAAAATGATAAATTTACCATAGAAAATTTAAAGCAGTACATGTTAGTTTTATATTAAACTTTTCAATACCCCTTATATCTCCCTTGCACAGGCTATGAGTGTAAGCTCTGAAATGCTTTTAAAAGCAGTGATTCACCTTGTTTAACTAAAGTTTGAATATAGAGTATTCACGACAAAATTGCCATCCTTGATGAAAGGGATGGTCTCTAAACCTTAGTGGTTCTCAACCAGGGAAGATTTTGCCTCATGGGACAGTTGGCAATGTTTGCAGACATTTTTAGTTGTCACAACTAGGTGGGTGTTACTGGCATCTAGTGTGTAGGCGCCAGAGATGTTGCTAACACATAACAGAATTATCTGGCCCAAAATGTCATCAGTGTTACTGTTGAGAAACCCTGACTCTTGATTTATAGGTCATAAGTACTCCTAAAGGAATTGGTTCATCTCCTCTCCCACTGGAGAAAACCAGAATGAGATCTATGTATGGTTTGTACTTTTAAAAGTAATTTTCATGAAAAAAAATTTTTCCTACAAAGCTTTTGTTATAATTTCATAACTGCATACAATTCTGTGTGCTTTTATATAATTATAAATATAGTAATTGCCTCAGGATAAGAAATTCACCTCAGTATGATATAAAGTTATGCTTTATAATTTGATATCTGTCTTTAAAGTGGGTATATGAACATATAACACATATGTAGACTTATATAGGCCTAAAAAACTTACTGAAAGATACAAACATTTTAATACTGGCTATCTCAGAAGACTGAGATTTGAAGGATCAGCGGGGGTGACAAGGAGGACTTTTACTTTTCACCTTATGTCTACTATCTATACTGCTTGAATTTTTCAAGACTATATTACTTATATAATCATTTTTCAAGACTATATTACTTTTATAATCATATTACATACACCCACACACACACATATACAGTAAATACAGTAAATGCACATTCTTACAACAGAAAAATTAAAGATCATAAACCTCACCAAAAACTTTTGCTTGAGTTTTATTTCTCTTTCAACTCACTAAAAAAAAAAAAAACAAAACACACACACACAAACTACCATTCTCACCTAAACTTGTAAAAATTGGATTTTAAAGAATTTTCAAACTGACTTCTATTCTGAACAATAGGTACAATTTCAATAGGATCCAATGCAAGTTCTGACTTTTCTATTCAAGGCCTTGGACCTTGGACAGCTAAGGTACATACATGTTCAATAGGCCTGAATAAATACAAAACACCTATTTACCCCAATGTTTAAAACAACTAAGAAGCAAAGATACCAAGTGGTGGCATTCCCTCTGCTAGCACAATTCTAATATTAAAACATTTTTTAAAGATTCAAGCCCTTTCCTCAAGCTAAAAGGTTTTTTAACTTGGCCATAAGGAAAATCAGCTTTTCCCCTGCTGCCCCCCACCAGCTCTTGGCACTGATAATAAATAGAAAAGAGGTCCTTAGAGTATTTAGACCTCTGTGCACCAAAGGTATAGGAATTCGACTAATTCTAGAGCAAATCCACTAGGTCTCCACATTTCTTACTCACTTCTCACATAGGGTTGTCCCATTTGGGAATCAAAACAAGCTTCACTCCCAAACTACATACCAACGCATGATCTCTCTAGATGTCTAGGGGCTCAGCTCTAAAATACTCAGGAAAGATGAAAATGAAGATTTTAGCATTACTCATTAAATGCCAATTACATGAATGTTTCTTGAAAAACATTATTTATGGTCTCTTCAACCTGGAAATTCAAAGGCAATAATATGGAAAAGATAGCTCGTCTTGTCAGAGAGCAAACAGAAACGGCAAGGAATTTGCTTTGGGCAAAATAGGGCATTTCACTCACAAAAGCATAAACCATATCCTAACACATATACTAAAATAGCAGAGATTAGACACCCCAAGAATTTCTTCTCTCTGTGGTATGGGAGAAAAGGGACACAAAAACAAAGTTTCCTTTCTCCACAGGTTAAGAAAGAATCTATGGGTATCCGTGGGTATCCTAAAAACCTCCATTCCAAAAATGAGGATTATGTATATACTTAATACCTAAATCCTTTCCAGGTCCAGAAAACATTTAAGAAAACAAGAGAATAAGGGCTTCTTTTATCATCAGCCACTGCCAAATGGGTGTAGGCACCAAGAATACATGACTTCTAAAATAATAAATTAAAAAAAAAAACAACACAAAAAGCTTTAGCTACACGTATGAAGACTCCAAATGGAAGGCACACCCATATGTTATATATCAATATTGCTATCAACAAGCCTTACAAAAAATGTTACTTCAAAGACTCACTTCCTAGATACAACATACGAACCCAAAGAGAGAACTTTGGAGGTTCACAGGCAATCTACCTCTGAAGAAATTGTCTCACCCATGACAAGTACACAAAAATAGTCCAGAAAATCAAGGACATCCTCTTTCCATCATGTTAAGACCAAAACAAACAATTTCAGATTCTCCCTTATAAAGTTTAAAGAAAAATAGACTCTGATTCTTTACTGTCTAAAGATATTCCCCTCCCCATGCCTGACCTCACTTCACTACATCTCCTAGTTAAAAAGTACATACGTTCTAAGTTCATCTCTCATCAATGTTCATTGGAAGGATAAAAAAGAAAGCCTTCCACAAACCCAAGAATGTGGGTACTCCAGAGATTCTCCTCAAAACTGCCTGCTCCAATAAAATCCTTGTCTCACCTTGGTTTAGAAGTTTTTCCCTTAAAATGAAATTCAAACATTCAAGAGCCTATCCCCTTTATAACCTACACTATTTTTTCCAAAGCAAAATGTTGGGGGTCAGAATGTACTAATGTTTCATATCTAAAGGAACTCCTGTTCAGACTTAGGAAGATAAGACAGTGTATTAACTGTATTCTGAAACCCACAAATAGAAGGTCTTTTTCTCCCAAATACAAGAGCCGGGATAGAAGTACATAGAATTTCCCATACTTTCATACCAAGGCCAGGCTGAAATGATTGGTCACAGGGGATGAACCAGACAACTGAGAATCAAAATAGAAGATATACCCTTAGCAATTAGAACAATAGTCACCAAGACAGTACTATATTCAAGCCATAGCCAAGAGAAAAGCAGTACAGATACCAAATATCCCCTTTTTCCCTAGGGCCCAAAGAAGATGATTCCTACTGTCCTGGGTTGCTCAGACCTAAAAAGGCCCAGCATAATACATAAGAGTTAAAAGAAATGGAGCTCACTCCAAAAGAAAAGGTGTCCACAGGGTGCCTCACCGTCTCCAAGACTAAAAACCTCAAGAGTTCATCTACCCAGCAATTCCGAAGGTCAGAGATGCACTGGAACTTCCTTTTCCTGTCTAACTTCACAAAAAGGCCCAGAAGCAAGAGTCACGTGATTTTTCAGGGTAAAAGCTGAGAGCTCCTTAATACCTGTCTCAAATTAAAGCAGGGACCTAAAACCCCTCCTTAAATATACAGATGAGACATATAAGGCATATATAAAGCATAAGGTAAATAAATGTCCAACCCCCCAACTTCGGTGAAAGACATGTAATGGAAACGCTCTTTGGGCGCTCATATTCTCTCTCAGTACCAAGGGCAGGGACTCAGGCAAGACCCCGCCTCTCCCCAACCCCCAACTCCCAAGCAGGGTGGGCGGGAGGTAGCCTGAGGAGTCCTTGTTCCCGCGCGAAGCTCAGATACCAAGGGGCTCCCTATTGTGGGTCTCCGGATGGTGACGGGAACCCGTCCCGCTCGAGTCCGGGGCTGCAATGTAAGCCAAGGGCGCACTAGGCCTGCACCGCTGCCACCGCCGCCATGGGGCCGACCGCTGTCAGAGAACGACTCCACCCGGGAAGCGGGAGGGTGGCCCGGCCCTGTGCCGGCCCAGAGAGAATTTATGTCTCACGCTGTGTGGGAAGTGGGGGCCCTGGAGCCGTACCTCTGACACCTCGTCCTCGTCGCTGCCAGAGGCACCACCTCCACCCCCGGTCCTCAGCACTGCAGCCGCCAACTTGAAATCCAGCGCCGCTTCCCCTCCGCCCGCACCACTGCCGCCGCCACCGACTCCCGGCGCCGGCCCGGCCTCCCCAAAGAGTCTCACGGTGCGGAGCCCCAGCCCGACCCCTCCCGGCGGAGGCGGTTCCGAGGCCCCGGCTGGGGCGGATCGCGGAGCCACCGAGTCCAGGTCCTCCTCAAAGGAGGTGCCGCCGCCTCCGCCGTCGGTCAGCATGGTTAGCACCGCGGAGCCGGAGATGCCGCCGAGTCACTCGCGGCCACCGCCGCCGCTGGTCCCGGGACGAGAGGAGCAGCAGGAGGAAGAAGCGTCTCCTTTCCCCCGTCCCAGCAGCGCCACTAACTTCTCACTACCTAACCTGCTGCCTCCCGCCCCTCCACTCGCCACTGGCTGCAGCTCCCCGGCAGCTACAGATCATTGGCCAAGTTGTCCCGTCGCTCAGACTCTTAGTCACGTGCCTCTCGCTGGCTCGCGGCCCCCAAGCTGCGTTGACCCGTGCAGACCAAGGCGGTTGCGAACACCCGCCTCTGGCTCCCCACGCGCCGACTTCCGGTCTTTTCCTAGGTCTATTGGTCAACCTCGCTGACGCTTGCGTCACGACCTTAAAGAGGATTAGTTGGCCTAGTGGTCGGTCATAGTGACCCCTAACAATGGAAAACTTCATTGGCGCCATAAAATGTCGGTCACTTTGTCACAGGACGTCGCGTGGTACAATTGGCCAGGAAGGGTACCATGCATCCCACCCCCATCTGAGGTGACGGGAAAGGATTGGGGAATTTCCACTTCTGATTAAAATGACGCCTGAAATGACGCTCAAGAATTGGTAAAATTTGGAGTAGAATTCACCCTGCGCTTGGTAAGACTTCTATGTCAAGGATCCAAGTGGCGCCGAGGTTCCGCAGCTCCCACCTGTCGCTCTCTGCCAGGCACGGAGACTATGGCCGGAGAGTTGCTGCTCGTGGATTGGAGGAAAGAAGCAATCAGTCTCAGCTAGGCACCACCTCCCTGCCATTCCCTCATTGGAGGAGCATTGCGTCAGTCACAAGGAGCGGTCGCCACCTTTGGGACAGGTGAGGCTGCGTAACCTATCTGCCTGAGGCTATTTGCGCGGGAGTGGGAGCCTGGGAACGGCGAGCCGACGGGATTGAACCGGCGAGTACAGGGCAGTTCCTGCTTCGCGCCTCAAGCCTCTTGGAGTGGAGTCCAAGCGCGCGGAGCTGAGCGGGCGCGGGGAGCCGTTTTGGATGGCTGCCCTGAGGCGATTCGGTCCGCTGGCGTGCCAGGATGTGGGTGGGCGCGACAGTTCTGCGACTTTTGGGCGGGATCGCCCCGCGGGGCCTCATTCTCCTGCTTGTGGAAGGCTGGACAGCGCCCTCCCTCAGTACCGGGAACTGTCCCGCGAAGGAAGGTGGGAAAGCCGTGAAGAGCGCGCGGAGTCAAACGATCTAGTTAAACCCGGTGGTTAAGAGTGCGTGCTTTGGAGCAGTTTGGAGTTCTGGTGCCGCTACTTATTAGCTGTGTGACCTCGGGGCGTTTGTTGTTAATCTCTGTGACCTTTGGTTCCCTCATCTGACAATGGGGGTAATATTAGTACCTTCCTTATTGGGTTGTTATGGGTTAGATGATGGTATAAAGCGCTTAGCAAAGTGCAAGACTTAAAAATTAATTTTTGTTACTTACTGCCTCCTCTTCCTTCAGGAGTTCTCAGTCTCTTTCTCTCTCTCTCTCTCTCTCTCTCTCTCTCTCTCTCTGCCCCCTCCCTCACCCACCCCTCGCCTGCCAGCCAAACTTTAATTCTTGTCAGAGTTCAGTGATGCAGAGGAAAGCTAGCTAAGGAGTCTTCCTTCCTCTAGGATCCCTCCTCCGAGCCCCACCCCCACCCGCACCCCACTCTCTCATCTCTGTATCCTTTGTCAATAAAGAGGGGGTTAAAAAATGTACATGGTCATGCTCCAACTAATCCTACGATCAAAGATCACAAGAAAGACATTTGGTGACGTTTGTGTGGCAAATGTCCTTTGACCCAGAGAATGTCCATATGATAACAGAGATTGGCTAAAAAGAAAGATTTGACATTGTCTCCTCCCTTGCGATTAACAAAGGGCTTTTATATGGCTTGTGCAATATTTAGTATTTTACCTCTACGGAACTAAGACCTGAAAATTCTATAAAGAATATAATGATTTTTAAATGACTTTTTAAATTGATTTAAAGAACATTTTGAAGAGGGAGCGGATATAGCTCAGTAGTTGACCCCTGCTTCCCATGTACTAGGTCCTGGTTTCAACCCCCATATCAACTTAAAATTAAAAATTAAAAAAAGAACATTTTGAAGATTGTGAACATAACTTTGTCCTAGTAGCTGCTCATTTTTGCATTTTATGTGCAAAGAAAAACGTTTTTTTCTATGATCCCAGAATATAGTAGGTAAATGTTCTTTCTAGAAAATAAATGAGTTGTACAAATGAGTAGAAAAAAAAAGTCTTATACCTACTGTAGAAAAGAATTTTGATGTAAATGCGATGTACCTGGCTTTGGTTAGAATTTGGGAAACTTAATTAGCTCATATCCTCAGTGTTAAGTTTACAAGGCATGTGTGATTAGGTCACAACTCAAACTAATAGCACCAACAAAAGAAACCCAGCACTGCCCAACCTACTTCAAAGCTGGATTATCCAGAATAGGTATGGAAACATCCTTAGGCAAAAACAGGTATTGACTGGTGCAACATTACAAAGAAACTACTTGTCATTCCTACCACTAATACAAAAATAATTTCTGATGCAACTCCTGAACAAACTCATTAAATTCTTTAAACAAATGTGATAAATCTCAAGGACAGAAGGAAAGGAAATCTAGGTATTTATATTTTCCCAGTATATTTGAGAGAGAAAAATGCTAGGAAAATTTGAGCAATAATCTTTGTTTCACCTGGACCTTTACCTGAAACACTTGTTTGTTGTCAGTAGTTTGACAGCCAGTATGGGTGTTAGGAACTCTCAGTCTCCTAGATTTTGCTGACTGATGTATAGAGTCTGTATTAAATATGATTTACTATTTCCACATATACCAAATCCCTGTGGTTTCACAAATGTGAAAACTAATTGATTGAGAGATCATTGCCATATCAGGTAATATATTTGTTGAATATATAAAACCACATTCAATATATTCAATATAAAATATCAAGTATTAATGTGATTTATGGGTACCTTGATTTTGATATAGTGTATCTTAAGATATTTTGATTAAAAGAAAAGTAATGCACTGATTTTCAAGTGCTGAACAATTAGTAGAGAGCAAAATTTCCCTTTAAAAATATACTTGTCAAAAATGAGCATTAGAATAAAATGTACCTTGGCACAGAAAACCAGAACAATATTTACTAGGGTGTATTTGTAATGTATGCTCTTCTTTTTGACCATCTTTCAGTCAGGAAAAGAAAAGGAAAAAAGGGAAATTGTACAGCCCAAGGAATTTTTTTTTAATTCTGAGGTAATAAGAGGCTTCATTCCTCATGAGAAATATGAGATTAACAAACTAAATCATATGTAGTTTATCACTTGCAACTTGTATTTTCTCAAGATATATAATTTCTATAATGCCAGTCCATCTCAGTTCAGCTGGTCTGTTTAAGGAAAGAAGTAAATAATTTTGTTGCATTTGGATGTTATGTCATTTAACCTTTATTATTATAAAGATTTCACCCAATGTACAGACGAGGTTGTTGAAACTTGAAAAAGGTTAAATAACTTTCCCAACATTATAAGAACAGTATCTCAAAAGGCCGATATTTGGATTTATTTTTGCCTTTCTCACTCCATCACATTGTTTCTATGGCACTCTCAAAGGCAGAGGAACTTCCTCAATCAGGTAAACAAACTCCAACCATTAGATCCTTCTCATAAACCTAATTAGCCCTCTAGGTGGTTATCCCTGACTACCACCACATGTATCTTTCTTTCCTTGTAACAATCGAAAACATTTAATCTGAAACTTAATAGTTTCCTGATTTCTCCAACCATTTTGTTAGTTTCTTAGGCCATGTAATTTGCACATTAAAAAGTCTGAATAGTTAATACAGTCACATTGTTCAACTTTCCCCAAAAGGTATCCAATGAAAACAGTCCTTTTACTTTGTCCACTAGACATCCAGATCCCCTCCTCACAGGCAAACCCTGTTATTAGTTTTTAAAATAAAAACTAGAGGTTTTTATGCATATATTAGTAACTTCCTATATGTCCATTTCTTTTTTTAACACAAATGGCAGCATACTGTAGACACTTCTGCATCTTGCTTTTTTTACTTAACAATTTATTCTGAAGATATTCCATGTGAGTATATAAAGAGCTCTGTCATTCTTTTGTACATACATATATATACTACTTCCTAGTATTCTGTTGACTGTGTAAACCATAATATAGTTAGCCAGTCCTATAATGTTCAATATTTAGATTGTTTCCAATTTTTTTGCAGTTCACAAACAATGCTACAATGTCTAACCTTCAAGCCCACTCTCCTTCCTTCAGAAAATGCTGGGCACTTTAGTTTAGTTGGAAAGACATAACATTGCAACTGGACTCAGGGCACCCACTTGTCTGACCTACTACAATTTAACACCTTCAAGATGTCTAGCAGGAAGTGGATGTGGCTCAAGTGATTGGGCTCCCGTTTACCATATGGGATGTCCCTGGTTCAATTCCCGGGGCCTCCTGGTGAAGGGAAGCCGGCCGACAGCCTTAGTAGCGCACTGAGCTAGCGTGGCATGGTGAGCTGGCGCAGCAAAATGATGCAACAAAGGGAGACAAGCAGACACAGAAAAACGCACAGCAAATGGACACAGTGAGCATAAGCAGCAAGGGTGGGGGTAAATAAATAAATAAAATAAGATAAATATTAAAAAAAAAAAAAAAAAGGATGTCTAGCAACATCTAGGAGGTGGACATATAAGAAAAAACAAGGAGTTATGTCCATAGATGGACTACCCCTCCTACACAGCCTAAGAAAACTATATGAAATTAGTCATAAAATTCCCTAGAGATTAGTCTTCTACAGAACTCATCCTTCCTGGAAATGGGCAAAATACACAGATACACACACAGACACACACAAATGATACTTGCTGTGATGGTTAGGCTAATGTGTCAACTTGGCCAGGTAATGGTGCTCAGTTTGGTCAAGCAAGCACTGGGCTAATTGTAATACAAGGGCATTTTATGGACTTTAATCATCAGTGGGTTGATTGTATATATGGCTGATTATATCTACAATCAACTGAGGAAATTGCTGTCAGCAATGAGTGACATCTCATCCAATCATTTGAAGGCCTTAAAAGGAGAAGTGATTTCAGCATTCAGGGAGAGAATTCTCATCTCTGCTTGTCAGCCAGTGTCTCTTGGAGAGCTCATCAAAGATCTTCATCAGAGTCCTTGACTTGCATCCTGCACTACAGAATTTGGGCTTGTGTATCCCTGTAGTCATGTCAGACAATTTTATAAAATCTCATACTATTTACAGTTATCTTCTGTCAGCTCTGTTTCCCTAGAAAACACTGACTAATACTCTTGACCACTAAAAGTTCCATCCTTGTTGCCTCTCCAACAAAAAATGAGGCAAGTAAATAATGTTGCTCCTTTTAGTTTTACACCTTTAGTGCCCAGAACAGTTTTTTTTTTTTTTTTTCAAACTTCTAAACCTAGTGAGTACATTAATATCTTTTGTGGTACAATTACTCAGGTTCCTAACAAAAGAGACTGGAGGGACAATTCTTTAATATCCACCTTCTTGTGTGGGGCTCTATCAGGATTCCTTAATCCTCATATTATTGGATAAAGGACAGCATGTCAAGGAAAATGTGCATTAGGGTTACTGAGAGTAAGTAGGATCTGGTCACTGAGCAGGAAATCAGACCTGTGCTCTTAGACCTAGGAGGTTTGTGTGTCCAATTGACCTTTAGAGATATATTTTACAGATATATCACTTTATTTTTTTTTCTTATAAATATAGTATTTATTTGTCTTCCCTCTGTCAAACGCTGAGCCAACCAAATCCCCAGGCTGCCTGGGGAGGTATAGGAAAAGGAACACACAGAGCAGACAAGACATGGGAGAAAGAAGAATTATGGGAGGTGGAGACAGCTCCTTCACATGGCGAAGAGGATGAGTAAGGCCACCATCAACAAAAAAGTCCCATGTTCTCCGAGAGGGCAAAGCCCAGAATGGCATAGGAGAAGAGCTATTGCTTCAGAGAAGGGTTCCTGACATAACCAGTGATGAGGCTCCCAAAACCAGTCCCAATCCCAGCCCCAGAGCCAGCCACCTCTACTGTGGTGGCCCCAGCCCTAAATGAATTTGGCTGCATGTCACTTTAGAGGCATTTCACATTCCAAAATATAGTCATTACTTCAAATCAAGTACCATATGTGCATAGAAAAAGTATGGTAGTTTACACAGACATCAAGATGTTAATAGTAATTATCTCTGGGTAGTGGGGTTAAACAGAGTTATACAGAGATTTTTTAAATTATTTTCATTTTGAATATTTGTATTTTCTAGGATTTCCTTTTCTTTTTTAGTTTATCCATAATGAACATATACTTTTTGTGTAATAAAAATTAAATATCAATTCAAAAAGTTTTTAATTTTTTATCTGTTCATTTAACATTTATTCATTTCCTGTTATGTGTGTGGCACTGTGCCAAGTGCTTTAAAGAAAACATAAAAAAAGCAGAAGAGGGGGTTGGATGTAGCTCAACTGGTTGGGCGTCTGTCTCCCATATGGAGGGACCCAGGTTCGATCCCCGGGACCTCCCGGTAAAAAAAAAAAAAAAAAGCAGAAGACTTAATGTGCTTCTTTTCAATTACCCTGATAAAATGCTCGTGAAGTAGAGAACAGTCTAAACAACAGAAAATCAAATTCAAGACAGCATAACAAAGTATTTTATAGAAATATTGAGGAGATATGAAGCAAAAGAGTAATCAAAATGGAAATAAGTTTAGTGAAAAGCTTGAATTATGAGTGTTTTGAGCTAGGACACTGACTGAGGGAAGAAGAAAAGTTAAACCATTTCAAATGGAAAGGACCAATATAGATATATAAAATGACAAATATTGAAAGTCTTCAAGTTGTGCATCAAGATGGTAAAATGAATGACTTGGTCAAAGCAGAGAGGGATTAAAGAGAAATTAGGTTAAATAAATATTGAATACTGGACTGAGGGCTTTAAATTTGGTTGAGTAGACCTCCCATCATAGGTTCTTAAGTAGTAGAGTTACCAAGAGTTGTTGAAAGAAGATTACAAATTTTGTTTTGTTTTGCTTTGGTTGTATAGTGTAAATTAGGTTGGAATGAGGGATACTGCAGTCTGGGAAACAGCAGTCTTGCTGTTGCTAATAGTATAGATATGAGGTAATAAAGGCCTGAATTAGGAGAGTGGCTATCATAATGGAGGAAAAGTAACTAGTGGGTAAGCTCAAAGAAACAGCAAGACTTGGTGCCTGATTTTAAAAGTGGAAAACAAAGGAGTGTAGGTACAAAAGCTAATCCAGGTAAATGGATACAAACTTTCTGAAGAGAAATGTGGCATTATGTATCAAGATCCTTCCTTTTAAAAATTTATTTCCAATTAGAATGGTTAAAGTCTTAAAACAAACAAACAAAACTGACAGTACCAATTGCTGGTGAGGATGTGAAGCCACAGAAATTCTTATTGGTAATACAAAGTGGTACAGCCAATTTGAAAGACAGTTTGGCAGTTTCTTTTTCTTTCTTTCTTTTTTTTTTTTTACCGGGAAGTCCAGGGATCGAACCCAGGTCCCTCCATATGGGAGACGGACACCCAACCATTTGAGCCACATCTGTCCCCCCTGGCAGTTTCTTACAAATCTAAAACATGGTCTTACTATACAATCCAACAATTGCAGTCTTAGGTATTTATCCAACTGATTTGAAATTAGAATTTTGTGTCCAAAAAAGTTCTGCACACGAATGTTTATATCAGCTTTATTCATAATTGCCAAAAGCTGGAAGCAACCGAGATATCCTTCAATAGATGAATGGATAAACAAACTGTGGTAGAGCCATACAAGGGAATACTATTCAACTATAAAAAGGAATGTGCTATTAAGCCTTGCAAAGACATGGGTGGATCTTAAAGACATGTTGCTAAGTAAAAGAGGTCAGTTGGAAAAGGCTATACAGTATATGATTCCATTTATTTGACATTTTGGAAACGGCAAAACTATGGAGATGGTAAGCAGAGCAGTGGTTGCCAAGGGTTTGGAGTGGGAAGAGGTTGAATACGTGAAGCACAGGGAATTTTTAGAGTGGTAAAAACCATTCTGTATGATACTGTAATGGTGGATACATGAAATTATGCATTTGTCAAAACCCATATAACTTTACTGTACAAAACGTGAACCTTAATGTGTGCAAATTTTAAAAAATCATTTAATAAGTCAAGGGATTCCAAGATGGAATGCACACTAAAACAAAAGAATCTAATTGTATTACCAAATATGAAACTACTTCTCTGAAAGGGATGGGGCAAAAAGGTATTGACCTAAGTAACTTTGGAAATGAGTGGTAGCTATAAGACTAAAACCAAAAGGAACTGTACATAAGCTGTGTATTCTGATTGACAAAGTTGTTTCCCTTGGGGGTGGGTTATCAATTCTGAAACTACTATGCACATGTACTGGAATTGAACAATTAAAAGTAAATACATGGCAGATTGTGGGAACTGAGTTTCTCACTTTTGGAGTGGGCAATTACAACTAAGCAAGGGAATGAAGCTAGAATTATCCATGTGGTAATGGATTATGGTTGGAGACATTGAACTTATGTGTAACTTAATATAGATAGAAATGAATATAGGTAAAGGTGTGTATGATGTGTATATATACACAGCATATGTGTATATACCTATATTTCCTTAGTCTGTCTGCTGAGAGGGCCTAGAAGTAACAGCATCCCAGTAGCAACACACACCTAGCACCCAGATCTTGGTTTTTAATATCCCTATCTAAGAAATTACTGACTCTAGGACTGGGGCAGGAAATAAAATAGTATTGGATTATAACTCTAAATATAAAATAAGTATCCATGAGACCATGTGGACATAAACAAATGATTGGATAAATAAGTGGAAAAGAATAGATAAATCTTCCATGCAGAAGAATTACAAATGATTTATGTAAATAGCTGGAGTGTTAATTCCTCCCTCCTCAAGTGTGGGCTGCACATAACATCCTTCTAAAGAGTGCAGTATGGAAAGGGGGGGGGAAAAAGCCTAACGTTATAGTGGAAAAACCTGACAAACTACCTTAGCCAGGTGATCAAGATTAACGTCAACAGTGATAAGTCGTGTTGATAGTATGGACCTTTAATATGATGTGATGAGAATGGCACTTTATCTCTGTGGTTTCCTTTATAAAAACAAAACAAAACAAAAACACCATCACCCTTGTTTAATTATGAGAAGATGAGAAGAATACCAGACAAATCCCAGTTGAGGGACATTCTATGATATTGACCGGTACTTATAAAAACTGTCAAGTTAGTCAAAAACAAAGAAGGTCTGAAAAACTGTCACAGCCAACTGGAGTCTAAGGAGACATGGCATCTAAATGTAATGTGGGATTCTGGATGGATCCTGGAACAAAAAAAGGACATTAGGTAAAAACTAAGGATATGTGAATAAAGTATAGCTAGTAATATATCATTATCGGTTCATTAATTGTGACAAATGTAATCTACTAATGTAAGATGTTAATAATAGGGGAAACTGGGTGTAGGATATATGGGAACTCTCTGTACCATCTTTGCAACTTTTCTTTAAATCAAACTATTCCTTTTGACTTCTAGGAATTTATCTTTAAGAGTTAATCAGACATGGGCACAAAAAATATCTAAAATATTTGTAATATTTGTAATATTTATGTAGCAAAAAAAAAAAAAAAATCAATACAACCTGATTGTCCAATAGGAAAATGATTAACCAACTATGGTATACAATTGACTATTGGTGGGAATGTAGAATGGTACAGCCACTGTGGAAGTCTGTTTGAAAGTTCCTAAGGTTTACGGCCATACCACCCTAAACGCACCCGATCTCGTCTGAAAGTTCCTAAGGACATTAGATATAGATCTATCATTTGATCCAACAATACCACTATTAGGTATATACCCTGAAGAACAGAGAGCAGTGACATGAACAGATATCTACACACCAATGTTCATAGCAGCTTTATTCACAATTACCAAAAGATGGAAACAACCGAGGTGTCCATCAACTGATGAATGGATAAACAAACTATGGTATACACACATGATAATATTATTCAGCTGTACAAAGAAGTAAAGTCATGAAGCATATGACAATGTGGATGAACCTGGAGGACATTTTGTTGAGTGAAGCAAGCCAGGCGCAAAAGGACAAATATTGTATGATTTTGCTATTATTAGCTAAATATAATGAGCAAACTCATGGAGTTAATAGCTAGAATATAAGTCACCAGAGAATAGAATGTGGTTAGAAAATGGAAAGCTGAGGTTTAATCTGTACAGAATTGGTAGAAAAAAAGGTGTAAATGTTTGGAAATGAATAGAAATGGTGAAAGTACATCATAGGATTTATAATTAGTAGTGCTAACATAATGGGTATTGTAGTAGTTTGGAATTATTTATGAATTCCAAAAATAGATATTGGATTATGTTTGTAAACTGGCCTGTTTGCACATTAGATTGTATTGAATTCAGAGATTTTACTTTTACTTGATTAAATTATGAGGAAGGCTTTGATTGGGTCATGTCAGTAGGGCATGAGCTGGAGCCAGGGAAGTAAACACACACAGGAGCAGAGCAGCTGAGCCTGGAGAGAATCAAGCCCCAGGGAGAGAGACAGAGCCAGTCGCCTGACAGTCTACAGCTGGCCTTGTGGAGAGTCTAGGGCAGCTGAGCCTGAAGAGAAACAAGCCCTGGGAAGAAAGGAACCCAGGAAGCCTGAACTCTTGGCGGATGTTGGCAGCCATCTTGCTCCAACATGTGGCAACAGACTTTGCTGAGGGAAGTAACATGCTTTATGGCCTGGTAACTCTACGCTTCTACTCCAAATAAATACTCTTTATAAAAGCCAACAGATTTCTGGTATTTTGCATCAGCACCCCTTTGGCTGACTAATACAGGTATGATAGTTTTTTGTTGTTGTTTGTTTGTTTTTGAATAATGAAAATGCTCTAATAGTGATTGAAGTGATGAATGCACAACTCTGATTATACCAAATGCCTTTGCTTGTACACTTTAGATAAATTATATGGTTTATAAACAAAAAAATTAATAGGGTAGGTTGGGGGAAAAATACACCAAATGTAATATATGGACTATAGTTAGTAGTAATACTTTGATGTTGTTCTTTCATAATTTGTTACAAATGTTTCACAACAATGCAAGGTATGGTAATGTATGGGAGCCTCATATGATGTTATACATGTTTGTTTTGTAAGTTTACAACTTTAAGTATACACTTATTGTTTATGTATGTTCATGTATAAATAATATACTTCAATCATTTTTAAAATGCATTTTTGCTTTAGAAATAGTTATTTTTCATAAAATATCTTATTTGTGTTACCATAGAATAAAATGTTATAGGTTTTTATTGCAATTTTGAAATGAATTAATCATTTTTTTTTTGTTTAAAAAAACTGATTTGTGAGTATAGCTAATAATATATCAATATTGGTTCATTAATTGTGATAAATGTAACCTACTAATGTAAGATGTCAATAGGGGAAACTGAATGCAGGTTATATGGGAACTCTTTGTGCTATCTATACAACTTTTCTTTAAAACTATTCTAAAGTAAAAGTTTTTTTTTTTTTTTAATTTGTTTGTTTCTTTTGACTTCTAGGAATTTATCTTTAAAAATTAATCAAACATGGGCACAAAATTATCTAAAAAGGTATTTGTAATATTTATGTAGCAAAAAATAATCAATACAACCTAAATGTCTAACAGGAAAATGGTTAACCAACTGTAGTATACAGTTCATTCTATAGAGATATTAAAAATGAAGTTCACTAATGTGAACTTATGTAATTATTAAATAAAAATAAAATTATAAAACAAAAGGTAATAATATTCCAAATACATGAAAATGAATAGAATATTCCTGTACATCCACCAGTAGCGGATGTAGCTCAAGTGGTTGAGCGCCTGCTTCCCGTGTATGAGGTCCTAGGTTCAATCCCCTGTACCTCCTAAAAACAAAACAAGCAAACAAACAAGCAAAAAAAACAACTCAGGGGAGCTGGTGTAGCTCAAGCGATTGAGTGCTGTCTTCCCACCATACGAGGTCCCGGGTTCAATCCCCAGCCCTGGTACCTCAAAAAAAAAAAAGACATAGACCAGACAGAGATAGCGTATCTATGGATGGATGGTGGGATAATGGGTAATTCTTGTTTGTTTATTTGTGCTTGCAATGTTTAAGTAGAATAATCACTCCAGTGTGTATGAAAAAAATCACCATAGATGTAAAACTAGGAGGCTGTTCAAATAGCATACTTATTAACAGTATTAATAAAATTGAGTGGGAGCAATTCTTTTTTAGGTGATAATGATCATGGGAAGAATTTAGGATATGTCAAACACTACTTTTTGTATGAGTCAGCCAGAAACCCTCCAGACAACCATTATGAACAGAAACACAGATAAATATATCTTTACTGTAATTGAAAACAAACTTTAGAAAGATGTTAAGTTGTAGCTTTGCTTTTCAGAAAATGCAAATGTCTCTTTGCAAAAAGATCACATGGGTGGCAATAATGATTAAGCCACTTTTCCCCTAGGTGGGTCCTTGATAACTATATTATCTGTGATTGCCTCCACTGGAAGATACACACTGAAATTATGACTACTAGTAGCATTTCTGTGAACTTTCCTTCTTGGTACTAATTAAAAAGGAAAGCCAAGGGAAGTGGATGTGGCTCAAGTGGTTGGGCTCCCATCTACCATATGGGAGGCCCTGGGTTCGGTTCCTGGGGCCTTCTGCTGAGGGCAAGCTGGCCCAGGCCCGTGGAGAGCTGACAGCCCGCACCCAGCCCACACCAGTGGAGAGCTGGCACAGCAAGATGACACAACAAAGGGAAACAAGCAGACACAGAGGAAATATGCAGCAAATGGACACAGAAAGCAGACAGTGAGCACAAATGGCAAGGGGGGGAATAAATAAATAAATTTTTAATTTAATTTAAAAAAGGGAAGGCCAAGAATCACACTGAGAAGTAAGTACCAGCAAGTATATAGGGGTTCAGCCCAGACGCCTCAGTCCACAGTTGTACAAGCTCTTTGAAAAGACTAAGGTTCCAAGAGCCTGCCATCAACAAATCCCAGGGAGGAATCCAGAACCCTACCAGGTGCATCATAATAAAGCCCCTGCCTCTTCTATCACACACTTGGGAAACCAGAGGCTAACCACTCCAAATATCCTCTTTCATATGTCCCCTTGCACACTACAATTTAGGCAGCCACACCCATCTCCTCTAGAAATTGTCCTTGGCTGGCGTTCTGCCACAGACTTTAGAAGCTCTCAGGACTAGTGAATCCCATGGTCTGAGTACTTTCCTAATGAGAGAACAGTTAGGTAGCAACCCCTAAAGAAGGAATCGGCTTATATATTCCAGGTCATGGTGAATTGGCACTTAAAGAATCTGTATATGTGTATATAAATATATATATATATTTTCCTAACTCCATCAAAACAAATATTTATTGAGTACCTTCTATATGCCAGGCACTGTTCTAAGCCTGGTGAACAAGAAAGATATAAAATAAGCATGGTCCCTGCCCTCAAGGAGCTTACATTCTAAGGGGTCTCTCTACCTTCAGGGTTTCCACTCTCCAGGCTAGTGGATCTCAAACTTCAAAGCAAATCAAATGGCATGGGGGGTGGGGTGGGGAGATGGTTTTAAATGCAGATCTTCATCTCTATAACCAGAGGGTACATTGAGAAGACCTGGGAATCTGCATTTTAAAAGCCCATCAGGGAATTCTGTTGCCAGTGTCTGAAGAGCTCTATATGTATATTTTTTTATTAGAGAAGTTGTGAACTTACAAAACAATCATGCATAATGATTGTTTGTGGAACATTTGTTAGAGATTATGAAAGAACATTATCAGAATGTTACCACTAGAGAATATGTTTTTTTTTTGAGTCACTAAGATCCTTGAGAAGTCCTCTGGTCTTCACACTCCCCTTTTTAATAGAGGAGGAACTGGAGGACCAGGCATTAGGGTCAGTATTTCCCAGGAAAATCTCTAAGGTGACTACACAACCCCATCCATCACCATCTGATGTTTCTATGAGAATCAGAAGTACATCATTGTATACCAAAGTGAGGAGGGAGCAGGCCCAGGACTCCTACTGGAGCAATTTTGGTTTACAAGTGAGAACTGAGTCACTCTGTAGGCTGATCTTTGAGACTCTTGTGGCGTCTTTGAACTCAGTTCACCACACCCCTTGCTCATCAAGGCAGGCCCATAAATCAGGAGACGCAGCATCGTGTTCACCTGCAGGGCAGGTAACAGTGCCACCTACCAGGTGTTCTTTCCCAAGGAAGTAGCATGGTGTCTGCTATGACTCCAAAAGGACATCTATAGAGAGTCCAGTTGAGACTTGAATCCAAACAAGTTCATAGAAGCTATAAGAAAGTTATTGTCAGGACTTAACCCTGAAATTTTACACCTAGAAGACCCTCTTAAACCCTGGCATTGACACCATTAGTGGCAAGGAAGAAAAAACAATCAAGATTGGACATCTCCAGTGGATATAGTAGATGCAAAAGATTTGTCAGTTGAAGAGAATCATTTCACCATTACAAATAATTATATCATCACACAATATAAGACATGTATCTGAGAAGCCTCTGGGGTTTGGTTAAAACTGTAGACTGTCCCAATGACTCTGTCTATAAGCTTACAGGGTTTTTAAACAAAATTGAGCTGTAAAATGGTCCAAAGAAAGCAGCAATGCTATTATGTGTACAGGGGATTCCAGATGAATATTAGGATTCCTGGAGAGTGACCAAAGGACTCTGAACAATATTTTGAAACCCTGAAGAGCACCAGTTGGACCACTATTTAGAACCTGGTAATCTCATGCCCAAGAATTTCTCTACAAGTTCTCTATTGCACTCTCATATACCATTAGTGGCAGTGTTAACTGATATAATCTTTAGGGAAATCTGTTTAGAGGTGCCTTCAAAATTGAAATGCATAAACCCTTTGTTTTAGTAAATCTACCTCCAGTTCTGGGGGAAAAGAGGTGTAGAATCACACAAGAACTCAAGAATAAGACATTGGGGAAACATACAGAAGAAATTGTCACTGTACAGAAAAGATAACATATCTTATGTTGATGAAAGTCACAATGAAAAATTTTTTTTAATTTTTTGTATTTTTGTATTTTTTTTTTATTTTTATTTTTGTATTTTGTTTGTTTTATTATTTTTATTCATTTATTTTTTTTGGCTTTGTTTTTGAGGGAGGTTTTGGATTGCAGCAGGTTCTCAACTGTGGCAGGGGAGGATCACTGTTGCAGGGTATTGGTGATGGGGGATATGTGGGAAAGGATGTGTATTAGTCAGGGTTCTCTCAGGAAACAGAATCAACTGAAGATATCTGACAATAATATTAGATTTAATAAGAGTCTCTCACGCGACCGTGGGGATGCACAAGTCCAGGTTCTGCAGGCAGGCTGCAAACCAGGGGCTCCGATGAAAATCCAATGAAAGGTCCTTGATGAGTTTCTGGGAGAAGCTGGCTGTCCAAAGATGAGCTGAGAAATTCTCTCTGAATGTTGAAACACTTCCCCTTTTAAGGCATTCAACTGATTGGATAAAAGCGTCACCCATTGCTGATGTAATCAGCCATCTAAGCAGTAAACTCACTGGTGATCAAAGTCCATAAATGCTCTTGTATTACAATTAGCCCAGTGCTTTCTGGACCAAACACCTGGACACAATTACCTGGCCAAGTTGATACATTAGCTTAACCATCACAGGGTATACCTGGGACATGCCTTTATGGAATATGAATATGTTCAAGTGGTCATGGAGCATTGTCTTGGTAGGTAGAGACCCACAAAATAATCAAAAGAAAATTGAATTCCCATCCTGGGAAGTCCTGCTATATTCTCTAATAGAGAGGCAAGAATCCCTAGAGTACATGGGCAGTGCCCAGTGAAGGAGGACAGACCAATACGCAAGGCCCTTGATATTGATGCTTATACATATGAACCTCATTCTTGTGAAATTGAAACTTAGTTTAGTATTACATATTGCCCAAGAGTTACCTCCTGAAAGCCTCTTTGTTGCTCAAATGTGGCCTCTCTCTAAGCCAAACTCAACATATACACTCACTACCTTCCCCCCAGTGTGGGACATGACTCCCAGGGATGAGCCTCCCTGGCACCGAGGATTATAACCAAGCACCAACTAGTGATGCATTTGGAAAAAGACCTTGACCAAAAGAGGGAAATATTAAATACAAATGCATTTTTATGGCTAAGAGATTTCAAAGTGTCGGGAGGTCATTCCAGAGGGTACACATGTACATGTCTCAGGAGGATCTTATTGAATGCCACAGTAAACTGTGCCTCAAACAGGGGTACTCCTGAGGGCTCTAGAGACGATTGGACAGTATAGGCAGGGCAGATAATCTCAGGAATTCAGCACTCTGTCAGTGGGCCTTACCTTGGAATATATGTTCCCTAGTGTAACAGAGTTAGACTCATTTATAATTTCCCTACACATGGCTCTTCTGCCCCTTTTATTTGAACCTATAATTAGCACTACACCTGTTAAATATATGTACCAGAGACTTAAATCTTTTGGCTGTTCATATGCTGGTTGAGCCCTGAATCTCAGCAGAGTTGTAGCCAACATCCACTCTCCAGTTCATCAGACTCACCCAAGATAACTAACAAAATGATGATGATGGACAATGCCCATCCCAAAAAATATCTACAACTGCAAGGAAGACGGTTTTATCCACCTGCCCCATGGGATCTAAGACCCCTCTCAATCAGAAACAGAATGGGCATCACCATCCTAAAATCCTAAAGATCGAGGAATGAACAAACATAAGGTGGGAATGCAACTAAGGATCAAAGTAGACATTATTATTCCAACAATGGAAGAACTTGTAAAATTGATATAAAGGCAATGGTCATAGATTGTGAATGACACTGCAATGACAGATACAGGCCATTAAACATTTTGTCAAAGCCTATACAAATATGCAGTGCAAAGTGTAAACTATCATGTAAACTATTGACCATGGTTAGTAGCAATGCTTCAATATGTGTTCATCAATTGTGCAAATGTTCCACACTAATCAAAGATGTTGTTAATGGGGAAAAGTGTGTGTGGGGGAGTGGGGGGGGGTATATGGGAATCCCCCTGTATTTTCAAGTATCGATTATGTATCTAAAGCTTCTTTAAAAATAATAAAAATTAAAAATAAATAAATATGTCAGGAAGATTCCCCTTTATCTCATTGAAGAACAAAAAAACAAAAACAAAAACAAAAAACAAGGCAGACATCCTTTCTCCTACCAAAGAAATGTAAGTACAGTCATGACCAAACAGCTAAGTCCAATAACATCTTTCTTCATCTGAGGAACTGTAAAAAGAAAAGAAATGTTTTCACCAACATTTTATTTCATATTATTAGATGAGGATTATTTTACAAGGAAAGGAGAAAATTTAAAACAATTAAATAACTAGAATATAATCATCTACTATATATTAATTTATAAACTATGATATTTAGTTATAAACTGTGAGATACATTAATTTGTAAATATTCTTTAAAAATAAGATTTAAAAGAAGAATATGTGTACAAGGATATTGAAACCTTGGTTGTCCATCAATAAACGGTTAAATTGTTGTAAAGCTATAAAATGACTATTTCTTTCATCATTTTTAAGAAAGTGACACAACAATGTAAGGTGTTGGTGATGGGGTGATGTGTGGGAATCCTGTAAGGTATGCCTGATTGCTTTTTTAATTTTTGAAATAAAAAATAAAAGTAAAAAAAATGACTTATTATACACTTATTTAAAAGAAAGAAGGAAACAGACAAATAAAAGAATGAAGGGATCTGCGAGTAGAATGTCTATGATACACTGCTGAGTGAAAAAAATGCAATTATTTCAATTTTTAAGTAAAAATATTACTTAAAGACTTAGTGTTTGAATTTGTTTACAAAGAGCACATAAAAGAACTCTTTTCAAAAGTACCCCATTTCTCCAGAAAAATAGCTAGAGGACAAGCTGATACAGCCCCGAAAAAGATCTTCTAGGGTTTAGGACAGCAGGTGAAGGCTGCACACCATTCAGAGGAGAGAGGGACAGAAGAGGGAAAACAGAACGACTGAACCAGAACTGTGAGTTGGAAGTAGCAGCTTCTGTTGCTGCCGGCACCCTCCCCCACACTCTTCAGAATTATCCAGCCTCTGGGTCTGCGACCACAGACAAAGGGGCTCCAGGGATCTACCACTCCCGGAAAGGGGAGAGAGAGGGACACAGCCTTAGGCTGACTCAGGTTCTGACCAGTAAATTTGGCCTGCGGAGCCCACGGACCCTTCCACACGGAGGTTTGCCCTGGGAGCCTAGGAAGGGCTGGAGAAATCCGACCCTCGCAACCTCCCTCTCTTCTAGCCTGTACTAATTGTTGAGGACTCCACAGGAGAGGGGAAAGAGAGCCTGGGGCTGACCCTGCTTTTGACTCCCAGGTTTGGTCTTCCCTGTCCCGAGAGCCCTTCCAGGCCGGGTGGGGCTACGCCATTGTTTGCCTTGGAGCCTGCAAGGGGCTAAAGATATACAAACCTCCCAATCTCCTCCTCTACTAATAGGGAGTGATTGTTAAGGATTCAGAAGGGAGTGGAAATATTTCCTAGCTGGGAAAGGGGGGGCGCTGCGAGAGAAGTCTGGAGAACTGTCTCAGAAAGTTTGAATTACAGGGCTCTTAGCCCCCAGACAGGAAGCTCTATCACATTGATCTGGTCTGTGTCACAACAAATACGCTCCAACCAGGCATTGAATTGAGAGCTGCCAACAAGCGCCATCTCCTGGCAGACCAAGGAAGTGCACATAAGAAAATTAATAAGTAGGAGAGGCTTTTCCTGGCCTCTAAAGCCTCCCTGCCCAAGACCCTAGGAAACGACTCTACAACCAATTACTGGGTCCAGTGCCCAGTTTTGAGCAACCAGCAGAACAATCCTAACAATCAAGGTTGAGCCAAAAATCAAAGAGCTGTGGTAACTCACAGCCTCCTGCCACTAAATCCCCATAAAAGAGAAAGAGATAGAGCATCTAAGTAAAATACAAACTAAGCAGATGCCTAAGCACAAGCAAAAAATTACGAGCCATACTAAGAAAATAGAAGACATGGCCCAAGAAAAGGAATACAGCACAGTCCCAGAAGAGATGCAGAATTTGAGAGAACTAATCAGTGAGATGAGCACAAATTTCCAAAATCAAATTAATGAGATGAAAGAGAATATATTTAAAGAGATAAATGACATCAAGAAGTCATTGAGCGAACGCAAAGAAGAATTTGAAATCCTGAACAGAAAAGTAACAGAGCTCATGGGAATGAAAGACACAATAGGTGAAGTCAAAAATACATTTGAGGGAAGCGGCTGTGGTTCAATCAGTAGGGCTCCCGTTTACTATATGGGAGGCCCCGGGTTCGGTTCCCGGGGCCTCCTGGTGAAGGCAAGCCCGCCCGCATGGCGTGGTTAGCTGACCCAGCGAGCACAAGCAGCAAGGGGGGGATAAATGAATAAATAAATAAAATCTTAAAAAAAAAAAAATACATTTGAGGCCTACAACAGCAGACTTGAAATGATAGAAGAAAGAATAAGTGATTCCGAAGACAGAGCAGCTAAAATTGAAGAGAGAAAAAACAGAGAGAGAAAAGAATGGAAAAAAATGAGCAGGGGCTCAGAGAGTTGAATGACAACACAAAACACAACAACATACGTGTCATGGGAGTTCCAGAAGGGGAAGAGAAAGGTAAAGGGACAGAAAGAGTATTTGAGGAAATAATAGCTGAAAATTTCCTAACTCTCACGAAATAAATGAACTTACATGTCCAAGAAGCACATCGTACACCAATGAGAATAAATCCAAATAGACCTACGCCAAGACACATATTATTCAGAATGTCAAATGTAAAAGATAAAGAGAAAATTCTCAGAGCAGCAAGAGAGAAGCAAATGATCACGTACAAAAGACGTCCAGTAAGACTTAGTGCAGATTTCTCTTCAGAAACCATGGAGGAGGCGAGTAGACAGTGGTATGACACAATTAGGAAACTGAAAGAGAAAAACTGCCAGCCGAGAATTCTTTATCCAGCAAAACTGTCCTTCAAATATGAAGGTGAATATAAAGTATTCACAAACAAACAGAAACTAAGAGAGTTTGCAAAAAAGAATCCACCTTTGCAGGAAATATTAAAGGAAGCCTTAGAACCTGAAAGAAAAAGACAGGAGAGAGAGACTTGGAGGAGAGTATAGAAGAAAGAAAAGCAGAAAGGATAACCAAAAGAGTAAAAAGAAAGACAAAAATAAGATGACATATGAAAACTAAAGAATAAAATGGAGGAAATAAATAGCACATTTTCAGCAATATCATTGAATGTGAATGGATTAAATTCCCCAATCAAAAGATACAGGCTGACAGAATGGATAAAAAAAACATGAGCCATCCATATGCTTCTTACAAGAAACTCACCTCAGACCCAAGAATACAAACCAGCTGAAAGTAAAAGGTTGGAAAAAGATACTCCATGTGAATAGTAAACAGAAAAGAGCAGGGGTAGCTATACTAATATCAGAAAAAACAGACTTCAAATGCAAAAAAGTAATGAGATGCGGAAGGCCATTATATATTAATAAAAGGGACGATCCTCCAGGAAGATATAACAGTCATAAATATCTACGCACCTAACCAGGGTGCCCCAAAATATATGAGACAAACTCTGGCAAAACTGAAGGGAGAAATAGACGTTTCTACAGTAATCGTCGGGGACTTCAACACCCCTCTCACATCATTAGATAGAACAACTAGACAGAAGATCAACAAGGAAACAGAGAACTTGAACAATATGATAAACAAGTTAGACCTAACAGACATATACAGAACACTGCATCCAAACTCAGCGGGTTATACATTCTTCTCAAGTGCCCATGGATCTTTCTCCAGGAT
Organism: Tolypeutes matacus; assembly: GCA_026826555.1. NCBI lineage: Eukaryota > Metazoa > Chordata > Mammalia > Cingulata > Chlamyphoridae > Tolypeutes > Tolypeutes matacus. The sequence goes on from JAKSZT010053821.1 coordinate 114,948, forward strand.
AGACCACATGTTAGGTCACAATACAGCTCTCAATAAATATAAAAAGATTGAAATTATACAAAGCACTTTCTCAGATCATAATGGAATGAAACTAGAAATCAATAACAGACAGGAAAAAAGTAAATTTGCAAATGTGTGGAGACTGAACAACACACTCCTAAATATTCAGTGGGTCAAAGAAGAAATTGCAAGTGAAATAAGTAAATATATTGCGACAAATGAAAATGTGAACACAACGTATCAAAACTTCTGGGATACAGCGAAGGCAGTCTTGAGAGGGAAATTTATAGCCCTAAATGCCTATATTAAAAAACAAGAAAGAGCTAAACTCAAAGATTTAACTGAACAACTTGAGAAACTATAAAAAGAACAGAAAACCAATCCCAAAGCAAGCAGAAGGAAAGAAATAATAAAGAGTAGATCAGAAATAAATGAAAATGAGAATAGAAAAACAGTAGAGAAAATCAACAAAACCAAAAGCTGGTTCTTTGAGAAGATCAATAAAATTGACAAACCCCTCACTAGACTAACAAAGAAAAAAAGAGAGAAGATGCAAATAAATACAGTCAGAAACGAAAGGGGGGAAGTTACAAATGACCCCACAGAAATTAAAAGAATCATAAGAGGACATTATGAGAAACCATATGCCCACAAACTAGACAACCTGGATGAAATGGACAAATTTCTAGAAACGCACAACCAACCTACACTGACACTACAAGAAAGAACTTAACAAGCCAATCACATTTAAGGAGATTGAATCCATCATCAAAAATCTCCCAGCAAAGTAAAGTCCAGGACCAGATGGCTTCACAGGTGAATTCTACCAAGCATTTCTAAAAGAATTAACACCAATCCTGTTTAAACTCTTCCAAAAAATTGAAGAGGACGGAAAATTACCCAACACATTTTATGAAGCCAACATCACCCTAATACCAAAGCCAGATAAAGATTCCACAAGAAAAGAAAATTACAGACCAATCTCTCTAATGAACACAGATGCAAAAATTCTCAACAAAATTCTTGCAAATCGAATCCAACAGCAAATCAAAAGACTTATACATCACGACCAAGTGGGATTTATTCCTGGTATGCAAGGCTGGTTCAACATAAGAAAATCAATCAATGTAATACATCACATTAACAAATTGAAGGAAAAAAACCACAAGATCATCTCAATAGATGCAGAAAAGGCATTCGACAAAATCCAACATCCTTTTTTGATAAAAATACTTCAAAAGATAGGAATAAAAGGAAAATTCCTCAATATAATAAAAGGCATGAAAAACCCACAGCCAATATCATACTCAATGGGGAAAGGTTGAAAGCTTTCCCCCTAAGATCAGGAACAAGACAAGGATGCCCACTATCACCATTGTTATTCAACATTGTACTAGAAGTTCTAGCTAGGGCAATTAGACAAGACAACAAAATTAAAGGCGTCCAAATAGGAAAAGAGGAAGTAAAACTCTCACTGTTTGCGGATGACATGATCCTGTATTTAGAAAATCCTGAGGGAAGCGGCTGTGGCTCAATCAGTAGGGCTCCCGTTTACCATATGGGAGGCCCCAGGTTCGGTTCCCGGGGCCTCCTGGTAAAGGCAAGCCCGCCCACACAGCGTGGTTAGCTGACCCAGCAAGCACAAGCAGCAAGGGGGGGATAAATGAATAAATAAATAAAATCTTAAAAAAAAAAAAAAGAAAATCCTGAAGTATCCACAACAAAGCTACTTGAACTAATAAAGGAGTTCACAAAGTGGCAGGATACAAGATCAACACGCAAAAATCAGTAATGTTTTTGTACACTAGTACTGAACAATCTGAGGAAGAAATCAGGAGGAAAATCCCATTTTCAATAGCAACAAAAAGACTCAAATACCTAGGAGTTAATTAAACCAAAGAAGTACAGGACCTATATGCAGAAAACTACAAAACAACGCTAAAAAAATTTTTAAAAGACCTAAACAAATGGAAAGACATTCTGTGTTCATGGATTGGAAGAATAAATATCATGAAGATGTCAATCTTGCCCAAATTGATTTATAGATTCAATGCAATACCTATCAAAATCCCAACAGCTTACTTTACAGAATTAGAGAAGGCAATTACCAAATTCATCTGGAAGGGTAAGTGCACCTGAATAGCCAAAAGCATTCTAAAAAAGAAAAGCAGTGTGGGAGGAATTTCACTGCCTGACCTTGAAACATATTACAAAGTTACAGTGGTCAAAACAGCATAGTACTGGCATAAAGATAGACACATCGATCAGTGGAATAGAATTGAGAACCCGGAAATAAACTCTCACCTATACAGTCAACTGGTTTTTGACAAACCTACCAAGCCCACGCTAATGGGAAAAAACAGTCTCTTCAACAAATGGTGTTGGGAGAACTGGATATCTATAACCAAAAGAATGAAAGAGGACCCCTATCTCACCCCCTATACAAGAATCAACTCAAAATTGATCAGAGATCTAAATATAAAAGCCAGGACCATAAAACTACTAGAAGAAAATGTAGGGAAACATCTTCAAGACCTTGTAGTAGGTGGTGGTTTCTTGGACCTCACACCCAAAGCACGTGCAACAAAAGAAAAAGTAGATAAATGGGACCTCCTCAAAATTAAACACTTTTGCACCTCACAGGACTTTCTCAGAAGGGTCAGAAGGCAGCCAACTCAATGGGAAAAAATATTTGGAAATCACATATCTGAGAAGGGTTTAATATCCAGGATATATAAAGAGATGTTACAATTCAACAATAAAAAGACAAATGACCCAATTAAAAAATGGGCCAAAGACTTGACTAGACATTTCTCCGAAGAAGAAATACAAATGGCAAAAAAACACATGAAGAAATGCTCAGCATCACTCATGATTAGGGAAATGCAAATCAAAACTACAATGAGATATCATTTCACACCTATCAGAATGTCCACTATTAAAAAGACAGAGAACTACAAGTGTTGGAGAGGATGTGGAGAGATAGGAACACTTCTTCACTGTTGGTGGGAATGCAGGATGGTACAGCCACTATGGAGGACTGTTTGGCTCCTAAAGAAGTTGAATATAGACTTGCCACATGACCCTGCAATACCACTACTGGGTATATACCCAGAAGAACTGAGAGCAGTGACACGAACAGACATCTGCACACCGATGTTCATAGCAACATTATTCACCATTGCCAAAAGTTGGAAACAACCCAGGTGTCCATCAACAGATGAATGGA
>JAKSZT010053821.1:133589-176089 GCA_026826555.1 Tolypeutes matacus
TCCATTCATCTGTTGATGGACACCTGGGTTGTTTCCAACTTTTGGCATGGTGAATAATGTTGCTATGAACATCGGTGTGCAGATGTCTGTTGGTGTCACTGCTCTCAGTTCTTCTGGGTATATACCCAGTAGTGGTATTGCAGGGTCACATGGCAAGGCTATATTCAATTTCCATAGGAACTGCCAAACAGTCCTCCATAGTGGTTGTACCATCCTGCATTCCCACCAACATTATACTTCCTTTTATCATTGAGGTTTCAGCTCAGATGTTATTCTTTCACAGAAGCTCTCACTAACCCCCAATCTAAATTAGGCAGCCACCAAACCCTCCCTCATTATCTCATTAACCTGTATTATTGCATTTTTCACTGTCTGATAATGTCTCATGTGTATATATTTTCTGCCTCCCAAACTTCAGAGTTCATCTGTAATGATCTTATTTTGTTTGTTTGTTACTTCTCTCCTTCACTCAATTCCTATACTGAGAACATTGCCTGGCATATAATGATATATATTTTTTAATGATTTATTTATATTTACTTTTATCCATTTTAAACCGCCCCCCCCCCATTTTTGCTGTTTTTGTGTCCATTCACTGGGCAATTCTCTGTGTCTGTTTCCTGCCCTCTCTTTTCATCCCTCTCCTCCTGTCTTCACCGGGATTCACCTGGGAACCTCTGATGTGGGAGAGAGGCATTCTGCCACCTGCGCCACCTCATTTCCTGTTTTTTTGGTGTGTCTTGTCTTGGCTCTCCCTTGTGTCACTCTTCTGTTACGTCATCATCTTGCTGTGTAGCTTGGTAGGGCCTGGCACGCCCGCACATGGGGCCTGGGGGCCTGCGTGCCTTATATATATATATATATATATATATATATATTTTTTTTTTTTTTTTTTTTACTGGGAGGTCCCTGGGATTGAAGACGACGCCCAACCATTTGAGCCATATTTGGCCCCCTATAATGATATTTAATACATATTTGTTGAATGAATGAATGAACCAATCAACCAACCAATCTCTGGACACACCCATTAGTGGGATTCAGCACCAGGAAGGAAGCTAAGAGGCAGTGAATTGACCCTTAAATCAGAATTGTCCTTGTACTTACCTTTTTCTCTCATTTTGCACCAGTCAACCATTTCTCCCTCCTTTCATTCAAAGATTTCCCCCAAGCTCTCCCTCCTAACATCTACCTGCATTTGAGAAAGTACATACAGACACAACCCCTGCCTTCCCAATCTCTGTTCTATTTCTCTCAGGAAAAAAAGACCAAAGGTGTCTCTCACCATAGTATATATGGACAACTACACACTCAAGGTCACCAGAGAAACAGCATTTGCAAAGACAAAAGTCTAAAGTATTGGGAAGCATGAAGCACAGGACAAGGGAACAGAAGAACACAGAACTGAAAGGGTTAAAACCCAGACCGCAGAGAGAATCAAAACCTTAGGCACAAAGCCCAATAATTCACATTATAACAAACTTTGCAGTGATTCTAATGCCTACAAAAGTTTAAAAACCATTATCCCACATCTACAGACTGGAGAGGAGAGGATGTAGCTTATTGATGAGAGATTTGCCCTGGAGTTTGGGAGGCTCTAAGGACCCTATATACAGCCCTGGGCGTTTCATCTAAAGATCTTATAGAATGTCACAGGCATCAATTAACCCTTGCAGCACCCTAGACTGAAAATCCAGGCTCTCGGTACCATTTCACTGACAGAAAACTCAAGCCTATGTTTTCAGTCTGGGAAAGGAATATCTCAGGCTCATGTGGCCTGGACTGAACAAACTAAGGGTTATGTTTGAAGCCAAATGTGATTAAGTTCATGTGTCAACTTGGCTGGGTCATGGTGTCCAGTTGTTTGGTCAAGCAAGCACTGGCCTGATTGTTACTGTGAGGATATTTTGTGGATTTAAATCATCAATAAGTTGATTGCATCAATAAGTTGAAGGCCTTAAAAGAACTGATGGTTTCAGCAGTCAGAAGAAAGAACTTCCAGCCATACTTCAGCCAGCTAGCTTCTCCTAGGGAATTCATTGAAAACTTTCATCAGAGTTCCCAGCTTGTGACCTGCCCTAGAGAATTTGGACTTGCCCATCCCCACAGTCGTGTGAGCCAATTCTTGTAATATTTACATTATAAATGTAAGTTCCGTTTCTCTGGAGAACCCTGACTAATATACCAATACTGAACATAAAATCTTTTCCCCTATGACCATGGTTCCTAGAGCACTTAAATTTATATGTATTTTACCATATGTTGGCTGCAGGCAAACAAATGATTTGGCTCCCTACATTCAGGACTCAGCTTAAAGGTCACCTGCTCAGATGGGCCTTCCCTGAACACCTATCTTAAGTAATGCCTTCTCCCAGTCCCTATCATATTACCCTGTGTTTTCTTCAGAGTACTTTCCATTTGTCTATAATGACCTTATGTTGTTTGTTACTTCTCTCCTTTACATAAAATCAGAACCCTTATCTGACAGAACATTTTTGATGCTCAATAAATATTTGTTGCATGTTTAATAATAAGTCTCAATGAAGATGTTATCAACCATATGTAGATGCTGTTATAATTAGTAAAATATATATTTTTAAGTCTATATTTAAATGATAATTTTGGCATGTATTTCTCTTGATCAATGGACACTTAGACTATCATGTGAGGGTCCTTATTTTTAACCCTTTGAAAAGAGCTATTAGAATATCCATATCTAGCATTACATTGATTCGAATTTCTGATCTAAACAAACTTCTAGCTAAAACAACTAAAATGTTAGATTAAATATATTTTTAACTCTAAAATTCATAGAGGAGTTGGTACAAAAATAAGGTGTTAGAGTGACCCCTCAAACAAACTGCTACCAAGAGCAATTCTCCTTGGAGCATTTTCTTTACTCTGTGTCCATGACACCACATTCTCCTGGTTTTGCTTCCATGTCACTAGCCACTCCTCAGTCTCTTCCTTTGCTGATTATTCCTTATCCTCCTACCCCTTAACACTGGAATGTCCCAAGACTTGGTCCTTGGATCTGTTCTCTATGTCCACTCCCTTGGTAATCTTATCTAGTCTGTGTTTTAAATATAATTTATGTACTAATAAACTTGCAGAATTCATCTCTGACTCAGGCCTCTCCCTTGAGCCTCAGATTTGCATGTTTAGCTGCCTATTCGATATCTCTCTTTGACTGTCTAAGAGGCATCATTCTTAAAATGCCCAAATATGAACTTAGTCAATAACAATTCCATTCTTCCTGCTACTTAGGCCAAAAATTTGGGAGTCCTCCTTGGCTCCCCTCTTTGTCTCACATCCCAAACAAGTAGAGGGAGGAAAATGAAAAAGAAAAAGAAAAGACAAATAAAGCAAGAAAAGAAAGGAAAAGAAAACAGAAAAATGGGGAAGCGGCTGTGGCTCGATCAGTGGGGCTCCCGTTTACCATATGGGGGGACCTGGGTTCGGTTCCCAGGGCCTCCTGGTGAGGGCAGGCCCGCCCGCGCGGCGTGGTTGGCTGACCCAGCGAGCGCAAGCAGCAAGGGGGGGATAAATGAATAAATAAATAAAATCTTAAAAATAAATAAATAAATAAATAAATTTCTTTAAAAAAAAAAAAGAAAACAGAAAAATGAGACAATAAAAATCTGATTTAACTAGATTTCTAGCATACAAAATAGACTTTTGGGCAGAAAGCATTGTCACTACATTCTTTTGTGCTGATCTTATTTGATCATTACAAAATAGTAAAAGGATTGATTAACCAGACAGGTAAAACAATTCTAAACCAGAAAGCATCCAATATCACATCTTTAAAAATACATAAAAGCAAAATTTGAAAGATCTACAAGAAGATACTGGCAAATTCATCATCTTATTAGGTATATTAACATACCTCCCCCAGTATTTGATAGCTCATGTAGACCAAAAAGATGTCATTAAATATATAGAACATTTTGAACTTCACAATTAGTCGGCTGGTCTAATCTAATAGAAATAGAAAACTGCTCCCAACAATGGGAAAATAAACATTCTTTTCAAGCATATGTGGAACATTTACAAAAATTGACCACATGTCAAGCCATAAAGTTATCCTCACATATGCCTAAGAATATCATATAGACTGTATTCTCTAACAAAATACAATTAAGTTAGAAATCAGTTACAGAAAGATAGAATTTTAAACAAGGTACCACACAAATACAAAATGTTAGTAACAGGGAAAACTGTGTGTGTGTGTATGTGTGTGTACGTGTATGTGTATGTGGAGGGGTTTTATGGGAACTCTATACTTGCTGCATGCTTTTTCTGTAAACCTACAACTGCTCTAACAAAAAAAATGGGTGAAAAAACAAGTTTTGAAATTTAAGAAATGTACTTCTCAGCCACTTGTGGGTAAAGGAGAAATCATAATGGAAATTAGAAAATATTTAGAAATGGTAATGAGAATACTATGTATCAAAGCTTGTGAGAGGGGGGCAGATGTGGCTCAAATGGTTGGGTGTCCGTGTGCCATATGGAGGGACCTGGGTTCGTTCCCCGGGACCTCCCGGTAAAATAAAAATAAAAATATATATATAGAAGGCGCATGGGCTGCCAGGCTCTGTGTGCCGGTGAGCCGCCAGGCCCCGGGAGCCATGCAGCAAGATGATGACGTAACAGGAGAGAGACGCAGGGGAGAGACAAGATGAGATGTTCCAAAAGCTCTGAAAACCAGGAACCGAGGTGGTGCAGGTGGCAGAACACCTCTTTTGTACTTCGGAGGTCTCCAGGATCAAATCCTGGTGAAGACTGGAGGAGAAGGATGAGAAGAGATGGCAGGAATGGACACAAAACAACAAATGGGGAAGGGGGGGTTTAAAATGGGTAAAGTAAATAAATAAATCTTTAAAAAAAAAAAAAACTTGTGAGATGCAGCTAAAGTGGTATTTATGAGGAAATTTTTAGTTGTAAGTACTTACATTAGAAAACAAGCTGAAAAAATGAGCTAAGAATTTAGAAAAACAAAAGAATAAACCTAAGGAGACTAGAAGGAATGACTAATAAAGAAAGAGCAGAAATTAATGAAGTAAAATACATTCAATAAAGATCAACAAAGCCAAAAGTTAGTTATTTGAAAAGGCGAATAAAATTGATGAACTTCTGGCAAGAATAACCAAGAACAAAAAAGAGAATGCACAAACATGTTAGTAATGATAAGGGGACCATAGCTCAAAGTACTAGAGATTAACTAGATAAGGGGAAGCAGATGTGGCTCAACTGATTGAGCTCCCACCTACCACATGGGTGGTCCAAGGTTTGGTTCCCAGGGCCTCCTAAAGAGAAGATGAGCAGGGTAATGAACTATAGACTAAAGTAGACTTACAGGTATTCTATTATAGACTTATTGTGATTCTAACAATGGAAGAAATTATATCATTGAGATGGAGGCACTGGCCACTAGAGGTTCTGAGGGCAGGGAGAGGGAAAAACAGGTGAAATATGAGGGAATTTTCGGGACTTGGGAATTTTTCATGAATGACATTGCAACGACAGATATAGGCCATTACATATCTTGCCATAACCTACAAAAATGTGTGGGAGAGAGTGTAAACTATAATCCATGCTTAGTAGCAATGCTCCAAAATGTTTTCATCAATTGTAATGAATGTAATACACTAATGAAGGATGTTGTTACTGTGGGAAAATGTGTCAGGTATAGGGAGCAGGGCATATGGGAATCCCCTATATTTTTATGTAATACTTATGTAATCTAAATATATTTTTAAATATATATATGTTTTAAAAAGACAAGAAAAGGAAAAATGAGAAGATGAGCAAACACAGAAAGCACAGAGTGAATGGCCACAGAGCAGACAGCGAGTGCAAGCAATAGGGGGAGGATAAATAAATAAAATAAAAATCTTTGTGCCAATAAATATGAAAACTTGGATGCAATGGAGAAAATCCTACAATCATTAAAGAATTTGAATCAACTTAAACTTTCCACAAAACAAACACCAGGTCCAGATGGCTTCACCAGTGGATTCTGCTAATGAATGAAAAAATCAATCATTGAATTGTGGTAGAATCATATAATGGAGTGCTACATAGCAATGAAAATGAACAAACCACAGCTAATGCATCAACTGATGGATCCTCAAAACAATGTTGAGTGAAAGAAGCAGTCAGAAATTCACACACTAATATTCCATTTGTATTCAAAATAGGCAAAATAATAGAGGATACATAAATAGGTGGTAAAACTGTAAAGAAAGGCAAGAGAATAATTATCATAAAATTGAGTAGAGTGCTGTTTCAAATAATACCAGCCATCTTCTCATCCTAAAGCATTGAGAGGGACCTCCATGGACACAGCTGGCCCCTTTCTGGACACTGATGGCAGAGCAGGCTGTGTGCCCCAGCAGCTAAGACTGTTGTGCCCTTCTGCTGCACCCTTCTGCCCTTGTAATCAGGGTGGGGCTGCCTTTTGCTAGGAGGCATCAAGCCCCTCAAGAATGTCTTACCCTCTCAGCCCAGAAATGATGTCTTTCTATAGACTGAGGTGGTTGTCTCAATCCCAGGCTCTCGGTGAATGTGGTGTTCAGGTAGCCCTTAAATGCCCACCCCCTTGATCCCCAGGTGCTTTCAAGCATCACAGCCCAGTTCTGACCTCCAATACCCAGGACCAAAATGCAGCGATCTGGGCCAATGCTGGCTGCCAGGAGTAAAGCTTAGAGACTTGAAACTGCAAGATTGGAAGGATGGGTGGAATGCCTTGGGTGTCAACTTCTTAAGGAGACAGGAAGTGACTTGCTCAAGGTCACACAGTTGGACAGTGACAGAGCTAGAGTCCAGAGGTCCTGACTCCAAGTCATCTGTGCTTTCTGGGACCAAGTAGTGGGCAAAGTAATCTTGGCTCTGTCCTACTGCAGACCTCACCATAGGTGGGGGGCTCAGGGCTTGTGTCAACCCTGTTAGTATTGCTTAGACCCTCAGAGCCTCTTTTATAAATCTTTGCCTTCCCCCCACCTCCCACCCCTAGTTTCCTATCACAGCCAACTACATGGCCTTGGGAGCTGCCCTTCTGGAAGACCAGAGGTACTGAGAGAAGGAAGGGGGTGGGAAGCTTTTACAGGTGCTGTTTTCAATTCCTTTGCAACCCCTCCCCCTTTTGTTTCCCCAATTTAAACATAGGTTCTGCCAACTGTAGAAACTTCAGTCCCTCAGGCTGGCAGCAGCTACAGATACCTGCCTGGGGGTGACTGGCAGCTATGAGGCACAGAGACCCTGGACCTCGTTTCCAGCTCCCCTCCTCACTGCACATGATGTTCTCTCCGTCCCTGCTTTTTCCCAGAGCTAATACACAGGTGCTATTATAAATAAATAAATAAATAAATAAATAAATAAATAAAACTGGCAAAAAAATTGAGTATAGTGGTTACGTGGAGGGGAGATGCAATCAGGGAGGAACATAGAGGAGTTTCTAACATACTGGACATATTCTATTTCTTAACCTGAGTGTTGTATACACAAGTGTTTGTTTTTTTTAATTGGTATTTTTAAAATTCCACTCCTAAGCATATACCCTGGAGAATTTCTTTTACCTGCAAAAGACATTTTATATCCTCTTTTGTATATACGATATGTTTTTTAATTTAAAAGGCTATTCATTCTATGCATATGACAAAAAGAATGAGGTAGATATGTGTGTACTGACATGGGAAAAACGCCCAATGTATATTAACTGTCAAGCACATTGCAGTACTCTATAGTGTAATCCCATTTTAATCAAAGTATTAATGCATCCATTGAAATAAATCTGAACAATATATACTAAAATGTGAATATCAGTTATCTGTGGGGTGGTTTCCATTTCAAATTTATACATTTCTGTAGCATTTCAATATTTTGCAGTAATCACATTTACTTTTGTGGTAAGAAAAAAACAATAAAGATTATTTTTACAAATGTAAAAAATGTTTCAAATAATTATTCTGGGAAGAGAGTCTTTTTCTCCCTTTTGCAAGCAAGAAAGAGTTCCTTGATGACCCCCAGATTCTGTAAAAGAGAGTCTGGGAATTCAGAAAGTACAAAATGGGAAGGGTGGACAGTGAATGAGGAGGCCTCGTCAGTCCCTCTGGCTTGCCAGCCTTTCCTACCCACCCTGCAAGCCTGCTTGTTCCCTGTCACTCTCCACCCTCACTCAGGAGGGTGACTGAGATCTTGGCCAGCTGCTCCCCAGTCCTGTCACATTATTCCAGGTTCCCCAGCAGACTGTAGGCCAAAAGCCAACACTGTCCTGACTTCCTGGGTAAACACCTGTGAACAGAGAAGACATGGTAAGGCCATAGAAAGGGCTCAGGAACACAGTAGGGCAAAGAACACAACAAAAGGAGTGATAGGAGGTGAGGGAAGTCCAGAAGATCCAGTTCTGAGTCAGCCAGTGAATCACCCTTTCTCTGCTAGCCCCACAAACTTTCCATAGCAAGTGGTGGGGGCTCTTGGGCTCCCTCTGCAGAGGGACAGAACACCCAAAAGAGAGTTCAATTTATCAGAGGCAAACAGCCCCAGGCTTTTGCACATGCTGTGCCCTCTGCCTACAATATCCTTCCTCCATCTTGTCCTGCCTAGCTTCTATTCATTCTTTAAGTTTTAAATTATGGACCACTTCTTGGAAATCTTCCCTAACCAACCACCATTTCACTACCCTCCAAGAAGGAGTTAGTGGCCTCTCTGCTTCCACAGCCTGTATTTCCCTCATCCAGCAGTATCCCACTCTAACTATTGACCATTTACTTGTCTGACTCTCCCACTAGAATTTAAATGTCTTACTCACACTGTATCTCTAGTACTTAATATATGATACTTAGAAAATGTTTGATATATGGATGAATGAATGATATAGAGGTCAAATGAATGAATGACAGCCAGGGCAAACAACAGAAGATCCCTCCACCTGTCCGGAGTGTGGTTCTCAACAGCCTAGGGGAGGAGCCCCTGGGGCAAAATAAAGGAGATCTGGGCTCTGGGCTCCTTCCTCTTCTTTCCCTCCCATTCTTTTGTTATGGAATCCTTCCCACCCCCACCCCCAACCCACCACTGGTCTACGCGCACACACACACACACACACACACACACACTGTTGGTGTGAGCTTGAACTCCCTCTAGTGGCCAGACTTTAGAACCCAAGACACTGTGCCCAGGTACCCCTCGCTTGTTTCATTTTTCCCTTTGTATAGACTTTTTTCACCACCACTCCAGGGTTCATGAGGGACTGGAGTGTGAAGAGAAAACAGGACTGGTCTTCATACTGAAGGGTTCCAGGTCTGAGATCCCCCACCTCCCTCCATCCTCGACACTGGGAGCACTTCCCCGAAACCCTCACCTCATGCTCAGCTTCCTGGTGTCTCCACTCCCAGACTCCTTCTACTCCAGCTAATTCACAGAGATGTTGATTTCTGGAGCCTTTGGCTGATACATCAGCTCTGACTGTGGAAGAGAGATTCCAGGTGGAGTAGGAATAGAAAGACAGGGACAAAGAGAGAGAAGCAGAGAGAAAGGGACCCAGAGAATGACAGAGATACAAATCCATAGAAAGACGAAGACGAAGATCAGGCCTGAGAACACCTACTAGGGCTGTGTCCTCAGGCCTTTCCACCCCCACAGTAAACCAGGGCCCCTGCCAGTGAAGAAAGATTTCCCTCACTCCATCAATGTCAGTGTGGAGCTTTGGGGAGTGATTATGTTGATCGAATCTTCAGGCTTAATGGAAATATCCTTTGACTTTAGAACAGATCCTGGTTAACTCTGGAGCCTAAGAGAGCTTCCCCTACCCCTGTCCCATTCCCCTAAGACAGCCCAGCCTGGAGCTTACATCCTCACTGTCATTTCCACTGAATGAGTGCTCTGGCTCCAACCTCTTCTCAGGGATTCTCCTCCCCTCCTCTGGCATCAGTTCATCTAGCCAGAGGAGTTCCTGTGGTGAGAAGATCCACTCCAGTGCCTTTCGCACCCCCACCAGGCCCAGCAACTGCAGGAATAACAGCATAGCCCCAGGCTATCAGCAACAGCAGCAGGAGCATTAGCAACGGCTAGCACTCCCAGAGCAGTTCCTGTGTGCTAGGCATTCTGCATTGTTTCACTGAATGCTAACACAATTCTACCAGTTAGATACAATTATTATTCCCATTGTCCAGAGAAGGAAACTGAGGTATGGACAGATTAGTAACTTCCCAGAGGTCACACAGCTGGGAAATGGTGACCAGGTTTGATCATACTGAGGCAGGCTAGTAAAATAGGGAATCAATAGACGAATCTGGAACCTGGCAGAAAAACCGCTGCCATTGAACACGTGACCTTCGGTACCCCCAAGATGGCTGCTGGAAGACCCTTGCGAGAAATCCCATTCAGAACGAGATTTCCTCCGGAAGCCAGGAGAACTCCCAGATATTCCTCAGGGGGCCTTATCATTGGGCCCTTCTGGGGGATTGCTGGGTGGGGTAATCAATCAAAACAGCAAACAGCTGGGACTCCTCCCCTGTCATTAGCAAAGGGGCAGGATAATTAATGGTTTAAAAAGCAAGCGGGAAATCAAACCAGCCCCTGGTCTTGCCCTTTCCCCCCTGCTCTTGCCTTCTTCCTCCCTGCCTAGAACAACATGCAAGTAAAACCTGGGCATTTGTAATCTGTAATGGGGAATTGTTATCTGTAAATCAGCCTTCTTTATCTCATTTCAGCCCTTTCCTCTCTACCTGGGACTCTTAATCCGTTGTTTTCTCCCATTTCTCTTCCCTCCCTTCCTTAATAAATTACTGGCCCAGCTAACTTGGTTTGCTCTTAAAATTCATTTCTTGTAGCTTAGCCAAGAACCTAGAGAAAATCTGACAACACTACTGCAAATCCCAGCTCTTAACCTCCTCAGTGAGTAAGAACAAGGCCAAAAGCAAACTGTGTCATCACCCTACTCAGTAACTGAGGTGCCAGCATTGCCTCTCCCAGGGCCTCAGTTTCCTTCTGGGCTTTATACCCCTACCTTGTGGTTGATCAACCCAAAGAGGCTGGAGAGGCAGGTGAGCCAGGCACCCTAGGATTAGCCCAAGTATAAGCATCTCAAAAAAAAAAAATCTTTCTTTGTCCTAGGATTCCCAACCAGACAGAGTCAGGGCAAGTGAGAGAGGGGAAATTCTTCTACTTACGGAGGCTTTAACCACCCTTTCAGGGTCAGAGTCTCCCAGCCCCCCCCCCGCCCCCCAGGCCCTCTGCAGAGTGAGGACCACCACCCAACCCTGCCCTAGACACCATGATGGGGAAGATGATGGCTGCAGGGGTAGACTTGATTGTCCAAAGTAGACCCAGGCAGGCAAGCTGGATGGCCGTGAAGAGGTGGACCCTGTTCAGAGGCACATGCCGCAAGAGCAGCAAGTCTGGCTGGTGTTTTGCTGGCATCAGCAATAGCTGCACCCTCTTTGTGAACTGGGGGAACAAGAGGAAGAGGAAAGCAAGCCCTCAGGTAGCCTGGAGGGTATCACTATTAGCTATCCCAGTCCAGCAGGGTAAAGAAGGCTCCCTTGACCCCCTCCCATCCAGAGTGTGGCAGTAGACTCCCTGTGCTAGGAGAGAAAAGAAAGGGAGGAACTGGGAAGTGTAGGCAGAAGGTAATAGCAGGAAAGAAAAGGAAGAGGAGTGGGATTGCTAGGTAATTTTAATAGGCTTACCTGGATACTGCTAAGTGCTGCCACCCCCATGTATAGGAAGATGCCATAGAGTACAGGCATTGGGATGAACTAGTAGAAAGAAGTGGAGAACTGGCAAGGGAGTTAACCTCTCCCAGCTGCCCAGAAGCTCCACCTTAGGCTCCAACCCCAGCCTTCTAGCATCTAGTATCCAAGCTTGACAGGCCTTTCCTTTGGCACCCTTTGCATGCCAGATCTCATTGAATCCTCACACCAATCAGATGAAGTAAATTCTGCTATTGTCTCCATTTTACAGATGGGGAAATTGAATCTTAGAGAGACTGAATAACTTACCTATTACCTGGCCTACTTCTACAATCTTAGCTAACATATTCCCCTCTGCTCTCTCTGTTCCCACTATACTGGCCTCCTTTCTTTCCCTCAACATGCCCAAGCTTGTTCCTACCTCTTGCAAAGCCTTTTGCTTTGCTATTTCCCTTTGCGTAAAATGCTCTCCTCCAGACCTTTTCATGGCCAGTTCCTTCTCATTATTCATGTTTCATCTCAAATCTAAAGTAGCCCCCCAGCACTCTTAATCATCTTACTCCTTTTACTTTTTATAGATGTTATTACTATCTGGAATTATCCTATATTCTTGTTTTATCTGTCTCACCAGATTGCAAGGATGGGGGCATGGTCTCTTTTGATCAGCACTATATCCCTAGTACCTGGCACAGTGCTCAGCATATGGTTTATGCTTGGTAAATATCTGCTGAATGAGAGTCACCTACTTAGTAAGTGACTGACCAGGTTCATTGGGCTCTTTCTACTACGCCACTCTCACCCAGCCTCCGGGACCGTTCCCTCCCCTAAACTCTGGTCCTGCCGGTGACTCTTGTCTGACATTCTCCACACCCTCCTTGACTGCTTTTTTGTTTCAGCCTGTTGAACCTTTCTGCTGTTACTTGTTACTTAATTTTTGTTCATATGCACTTGGTTGCATGTCCTTTCCAAAACTCCCCTCCCCTCCCCCATACACACACACACACTTCTCCCAGGTGCTCAACAGAGTCTTGCACACAGCCGGTGTTCTATAAACATCTAGGGAGGGAGAAGAGAGGGCTTTTGCCTCAAAGTTTTCCTGGGGTTGGTGGGGGCTGGAGCAAGGCTTGGGCTTGGCCCCTAGGGGATGGTGCTGGCAGAACCTGCTCCATGGGGTAGAAAGCCCACAGGATATAAGTTGGGGTCCTCAGATAGGAAAACTGGCTCTCTTTAATGGGCTCTTGCAAATTACTTAACCTCTTTGACTAACTTCAGGTTCCTCATTTGGAAAATACATATATGCCTCTCAGGATTAGTGTGAGGATTAAATGAGACCCATGCATGGAGAAAACTGAATGCAGTGCAGCACGTGGCACACAATAAGGGCACAACCAATGTCAGTTGTTGCTATATTTATTATTACTACACTTGAACCCACCCTGACCCCGGCCTGTCAAACAAAGATACCTTGAGCACAGGTGCCAGGAAGACAGAGACTCCTGTGAGGATGAACACCACCAGGCCCGTCAGCCTCTGCTCCCTGTGGGGAGAGGGAAGGACTAGCCAGCATGTGGGAGAGCCCCTGCAGCAACCAGGCTGGAGACCCTAGCCAGACCCCATTACAGACTCTAGCAGCAGGAGGGGACTGGAAGGATCCCCCGGTAGTTTACCTGGCAGGGAAGGGGCCTTAGCTGGGTGTGAAAAATTGGTGGCGAGGAGGGGGCGGGGCTTCCCAGCCTCTCCATCAGCCCGGGCTCATGGTTGCTCTGTTTTTATCTTCTATTTTAATGGAAAGTTAGCAATCTTTATACTGCCATAAAGACTTACATTTCACAATTTACCAAGTTGATTTCATATACTTTAGACTGTCAGATTGTCTAAATTGGTTTGGTAATAGATTACTTTGTAACATCAATGATGGGCTTCTACATTGAACAGAGATTATCAGGTGGCACCTCACCCTTGACCTCTGCCCTGGCTGCCTCTACCCTTGTGTCAATGATATTCCTCTTTGGGCCCCTTGCCAGCCCCCATAGCCAGCCCCTAGAGAGGAGGAGAGGGGAAGGTCTGGCTCACCCATCTCAGAGCCCTAAACCCACCTAATCATCCCAGTGCAGTGAGAGAGCCCTCTAGAGTCACTTAGAATTTAAACTGCCAAAATAACTCTGCCCTGTACCAAGCTACCCACACCCCCTTGCTACCCACCTCTCCCTACAGCTTCCTGAATACTGGCCTCACCTGATGCCCAGGAAGCAGGGGGGCTCCCCAGGAGCACAGGCTCTGCTCTCCCTCCGAAGACTGTCCATGTGGGCCAGAGAGATGACAGTGGCTGAGACATACCAGGGTAGCCCAAGCACTGATGTGAGCAGAATCAGCACGGCCACACAGAAGAGATCCAGGTGGAAGCCTGCCCCCTTCTGCAGGTAGTGATGGGGACAATGAGGATGAACTAGCCGAAGCCTGGGCCATCCGTCCTCTGGGGTGAGAGAGGAGAAACCTGAACCCCATCCTGGAGCTTCTGTCCCTTGGTCTAAGGGCCTAGAGTCTTACCGTGCAGGCCTTACCTGAAGTCTATACTCAGGACGGTTGAGGATGACCGCTGTGATTTGCTGGTCCATGAAGATGAGAATAGACAGGAGCAGGGCAGGCAGGGCCGCTGCCATGCTCAGCCACCAGGGGTTGGCTCCAAAAGGCGACACCAGCCAACCACGCCCAGTGAGCGTGGGCTGGAGAGAGTATTCCATGGACAGATTGGAGAGGGTCTACCAAGAGTGCCTCACCTGTACACACCCAGCCCTGGCATTCTTACACAACCCCTCTCTCCAACACACTGGATACTAGATAGGAGCAGTGTGTGTGTGCGCGCACACATGCAAGTACACACGTCCACTCAGCAGGTTCAAAATATCCCAGTGCCCTAAAAGAACAGAGGAGGGGGACCGGTTGTGTGTTGGGCTAGAGCCAAGGGCTCTAGACTTTTGTTCTCAAGGCCCTTCCCTCTCTGGAAGAGGTGGAGGAGGCCTACTCACACTCCTTGACATGCAGAGCCCTCCTCCTTAGGCATTCCCCCATTCAGGGTAGGGTAACTCAGGCTCAGACTTGCCTTGGTCCAGGGCAGAGGCAGGGCTGGGTGTGTCTGTGTCTGCTCTGATTACTAGCATCTGTGTTGGGGAGGCACCTAGTTGCTGCCTCTGGTTCTGAGCCCCTGAGGCGCACCCCCCACCCCACTCTCCTGTCCTGGAGGAGGCTGGAAGACAGATCTCCAAATGCACAGACAGAGTCTGGGATTCAGTGCTAAGCTTTGTCCTGTGCACTGTCATGCCCTGGGAGGGGGAGCTCAGCCAGTGAATCTCAGGATCAAAGTAAGCAACAGGGGTGCAAAGAAGAAAGTGAGGAGTAGTGCAGCAGGCAGGGCCAGGTCAAGGGTAGGGAGAGGCTCTAGCAACAGCAGCTAACATTGAAGATTTGGTATGTGCCAGGCACTGTGATAAGTACTTTACACTTTTTTTTTTAAGGAGGTACCAGGGATTGAACCCAGGACTTTGTACATGGGAAGCAGGCACTCAACCACTGAGCTACATCTGCTCCCCATCTTATACTATTTTACAATGATCTTCTTTAAACCTCAAAACAACAACCTGCAGGGTAGGAACTATTGTTATTATGTCCATTTTATACATGAAGAAATTGAGGCTCACTAAGAAGTAGCAGAGCTGGAACTCAAACCCAGGGCCAGATGCCCAGAACCCACACTCCTAACCACCACTTACCTCTAATAAAAGCTAGCACATATTCTCTGCTCACCATGTGTTTGGCACAGTACCTCAACAACTCTGTGGGGCCAACATTATTATTATTGCTATTTTATGAGTGAGGAAACAGAAGCTGATAGGAGTAGAAGTATGGGCTCTCTGGGCTGGCCCTGCCTTCACCTCTGTCCTCCACACCTCAGCTCTCACCTTGAACTCTCTGGGCACCACAAGCTTCGGCGTGGCTAGGCCCAGGAAAGCATCAAGGCTACAGCCCAGCAGAATAGCCAGCACTGAAGAGAAGTCGCTGAGCGCCTTGCGCACCTGGCCATGCATGGAACATATCAGTCAGGATCATGCCTATCATCCTCTTCCCTTCACAGTCTTCCCCATTCACAGGGAGGGCCCAAAGCCAAGGACCAGGCCTCTCCCACAGACATAGAGGTGACACTCACCACAGAGGAGCAGAAGCGGCTGGTCTTGACATGCTTTAGGGCTGTGGCAAAGAGGAAAGAGGTAAGGAAGAGGAGGAGGGAAAAGAAGGTGATGTCTGGGACCGTATGGCAGCCAGGACCACGAGGGTAGCCTCCCCGCTGGGCACATTCAGGTGGGGGCAGCAAGGATGCATTGACCAGGCCCAAGTCCTGTATAGAGGAGGGGTCATGGATGGGTGTCATAGTCAGCAGAATGAGCCTTCCCTCCCCTGGGCCCACCTCATGGGAAGGGGAACCCATCAAGATGCTAAGGATCCAGGGTGGGAGGTCTCTAGCCCTAGGAAATGGCTGAAACTCAGTAACTTAGGAGGGTTTCCCTAACCTATGGCCTGGAAAGAGTCAGGAACCACTGAATTCTTTGCCCTCCAACCTTTCCCTCCCAGGCCTTCCCAGGAGCAGGCCCTTACCATGCTTAAGAAGTCATCTCTATCTTTTGGCCTCATCCTTGTCCATTGAGACTCATTTCCTGGGAAACAGAGAAGAATTCAGGTATATGTCCCCTGCCGTTGGAACCTTCTCTGGTCTCACAGAAACCAAATGTGATGAGACCAGCTGAACCAGAGTTCTTGGCTTTGACCCATCTGTCTGCTGACTCCATCACTACCAAGTCTGTATTCCTCAGGTCATTCCCTCGTGCCCTTCTCCTTTCAAATTCTTTACCCATTTGTATCCCTGATGCCTAGGACACGACCTGACCAGAGGAGATGCTTGGCAAATGTTTGCTAAATGGATGAGCCTTGTTAGGTCTACAAATTTGTTTCCCCCAGGGCTAGAAGTGGTCTTGTTCATGCCTAGCATAGGGTCTGGAACATGCTAAAGAAAACACTCTTCCCAGTCCCGGTGTTTCCTTCCGAGAGGGATGCAAACCTCTCTCCATCTAGTCAGTCAGTCCGTTTTATTTGATTGATGAGTAAGCTGGAGTAAGCTGCCTACATGGTACATGTATTTGGCTGGGGCAAGATGGCCTCTGTCTAACACTTCCATGACTGGGTGGGGAAGTCTATCTCATTCTGGTTTCATTGTTAGGAAGCCTGTTTGCCTATAGATATAATCCATGTTCTTCTATCTTGGCATTGTCAGTAATAAAGATATTTGGTATCCATCTACCTACTTTGTAGTCTTATTTCTCACTTGATTCAGAACCAGGGTGGGGCAGAGCACTACTGGTTATTGGGTCCCATCAAAGACATCAATAGCATGGAGTAAGTACTCAGTATTTTGCTGAACTTAACCAAGAAAGGACAGTGAGAGGATAACCCCCCCCGCCCCCCTTTCCATCCCCAAGCTCCCTATCTCCCTCACTTACCTCCTGGGCCTGGGAACTGGCACAGGCACCCATAGGTGGGGGACCTTGCCAAGGTAGGGCCAGGCCTCTGGATGGGATAGGCATGGGCCAAGCTCAGCATTTTGCCCACGGCATCATAGATGAAGATGAGGCTGATGAGGGCACCGAAGCCTTCTTCAGTGAAGCGAGTGAAGTAGCGCACCAACACGCTGGCCTCTGTGGCTACCAGCACTAGGCAAAATGTGGCCACCCATATACCCACCCACAGGCGGAAGGGCAGGTAGTCCAGGCTGTAATCTCTGGTGGAGTGGGAGACAGGCAGGGGCTTAGCAGGGCTATTCTGCTCCCCACCAAAGCCAGGTCACGTGCCCCTCCAGCCAAATGACAGCTCCCACTCTTCCCTATTGCCCCAGTCAGGACCAGAACCAAGGGTGTGGCTGTTGGGCCCTCAATAGCTCCCCTACCTGCTGAAGGAGAAGAGCAGACGCTCAAAGACCAGCACTGGCCCCGTGCTGCTGAGGATGGTGAGGGGCTGGCCTGCCGTCAGGCAAAAGGCAGCTCCAGCCACCGCTGTGCCCAGAAAACTTTCCAGTAGCCCCTGGAAGCCAACAGGGGCTCAGCACAGGACCCAAGTCAGGGAGACCAAGCTTCTGGGCACTCTCCCCAGGCCACCCATAGTTCCAGGGTAAGGCCAAGAGTGTTGCTGGCAGGATGTCAGAATTTGCTCCTGTCCCCACATACAATCCCACCTACCTGGGCACCTTCGGTGGCTTCTCCCAGCAGCCCCCCGAAAGTGATGGCATTGGTGACTGTGGCTAGATAAATGTAGAGCACGGCTGAGAAGCACTGCGGGTGCAGGGCGTCCAAGAAGTCGCTGGGGTACCACGAAGCCTTCCGGTGCATGTCCTGGACAAGGCCCCCAAACAGCCTTCCCACCGGTGGATCGTCAATGATCCAGGATCCCACATCTCATGTCCCCACCTCACCTACTTTCCCTGTGCCCCATGGGCCCCACCCACAGTGAGTACACTGTGCCCCTGTGACTTCTTCCCCAACCCAAACCCCAACCCTTGCTCCCACCTCAGCTTGCCTCACCTGCCCGTCCACTGCAACTCCGGGCCTGGCGCATATGGCCCATAATCATGTCTGTTCTTAGCCAGGGCCCCATGCGGAGCTGGGGACCCCTTGACCTCCCGCAGCTGTGAGAGGGGCCTGAGAGGAGGGGATCCGCAGGTTGGCTGAAGTTTTCGTACCAGTCTGCGACTCGGTGAGGGAGTTTGTGAGCTCTGCCCCCTGGCGGCCATTCGTGTCTCTGCCAGTGAGGGGCCCCGCTCTGATCCACGAGTTGTGGGCATCCGATCAGAGAATTCCGGGTCATATTGAGACCTTCTTATTGATGTGAAAGCGAGGCTCTGGGAGCGGAAGGCACTCACTCAAGGTCTCACAGCGGGAGAGAGGTTGAACAGGACTCAAAGTTGGGTCTACTTGACTCCAGGTCCAAAGATAAGTCCCTATTCCTTTCCTGAGACCCAGGTCCCTCCTCAACAGTGGATCAATACCCAGGACCTGTGGGGAAGGATCTGTATGGGAAGATGGCTCCTGGGTACCTTTTGTGCTGAGAGGGCAGACATTTCGGAGGGGGAATCCGGGCTGTCCGGTCCCACCGACCTGGGGGGAGCACTGTCACCTCCTCTAGGAAAGCATCCAGGGCTGCCAGAAGGGCATGAAGGTTGCTGACCCGACGAACTGACCACTGGAATTGCTGGGATGTTCACAGAACAGGCATAAGTACCGATCTGGATGCTTGCATGCATTTTCACAGTCTCAAAACTAGACACGAGTCACATAGACAAGTCATTCAAGCATTCATTCATTCATTCATTGAATATGTATTGAGCACCTCCTTTGTGCCAGCACTGTGCTAGGTAATGGGGCTACAACAGTGGTCAAGGAAACCTCATTCCTTGTGCTCGTAGACACAGAATCATACCCCTTGTTGCCTGACACACTCACTCACATGAGCCTTATGCACATGCAGGACTGCCCAGCTCACCGGGTCACTGAGGAGGACAGCAGCTGCACGGCCCATCTCATGGTAGCCAGTTCCTGGCGTTGGAGGGCCGAGGAGGAGGCAGAAAAACCTGAGGAGGGAATCAGGCCCCTCCTCAGGATCGAGGCTGCTTTCCCATAAGGCTCCCACAGAGCTCTGACTTCATTTCGCATGTTCACCTACTTTGCAGGCCCAATCACTGCCCCTTCCCCTGACCCCTGAGGCCCATCCCCCCCACAGCCCCAGAGAACTGGACCCAGACACCCCCAGTCCCCTCCCCAGTAAAGGGTCTTCTTCTGGGCTCCAGGATCCCTGACCCCCTCTTATCAGCCTCACCTGCTAGGGAGGGCCACCTCAGTAAGGGGTCCCAGCACTACTGGATCCCGCAGCCGCACAAAGGCCCCCAGTGGCTGTGCCAGGAAGCCCAGCTCTCCTGCCAGCACAGCCCCTGCCTCGGCCCCAGGAGGCAGCTTCTGTCTCAGGGGGTTCTGACGCTGGGTGGGGGTTTAGGGAGACACAGAGGATGATAGGTTAATCAGGGAGGGGGATGTTGGCAGAATCTTGGCTGATGAGGGGTCCAGTGGAGGGTGAACCACTGTTAATCACCAGCTCCTCTCCTCTCCAGCCCTTTCCCAGGATGGGCCACAAACCTGTTCCTTCAAGGGGGTTTCCTCGCCATGAGAAGTCTCTCTTGGATGGGCAGATCCTATAATGCAGGATTATGCTGTGATTTAGGGCACTGGCTTTGGGGATGGAACTGCCAGGGCTGCCAACCAGCTTTGCTATCCTACCCTTTCCCTCTCTGAGCCTATTTTCTCATCACTAAAATGGGAACAATAAACACTTCACTAGGTGGTTATGAAGATTAAATGAGATATTGTGTGTAAAGCTCCTGGCACAGTACTTAACAAGCATGTCCCTTTACAGGGTCATGACTTATTATTCTGGCCCCTCCATCCTTCTCCCACCACCACTTTCCCTAGCTTCCCCCTGCCCATGAGTCCTGGGCTGAAGAATGCAGAGGAGATCTGAGACTCTCCAACCCTGGGGTCTTTGGTCCGGGGCCCAGGGAGGGGCCTCTCACCCCAGCAGGGCCTGGTGCCTGTGGTCTGGATGTGGTGCTGGGGTCTCTGCAGCAGCAAGGCCTGAAGTTGCCCTCTCAGCTCTGGGCTCAGCGACTCCACCTTGGTCACCTGTTCTGGGGAACAGATGTGGGTCTCAAACCCTGTCCTGAGGGCTCCACGTCCCCCACACTCCTCCCCTTTCCCTTCTTGCCCAGGACCCTTTCCCTTCTGGGAAAGCCGCAAGGAATGGAGGGGCAAGTGAACTTGCCCCTCCATTACTTTTCCATCTCCATCCTGTGACAGGGATGGACAATCCTTTGGGTGTGATGGGGTGGACTCTGAAAGATTCCAAGACTTTGGAGGGAATCCCAGGGAAATGGTATCATTGCCTAGGCCTTCCTTGAAAAGCCTCCCAGCATACCCACGAGCTCCAGGAGGCTCTGAGCTGGACAGTCCAGTAGCACCAGGCCCTCAGCCAGCAGGCTGCGGAGCTTCTGAAGGCTGGACAGTGCTAGAGTGGGCACATGGGGGGCGCTCCAGCGGTCTGCACCCATCTCCAGCTTCTCCTCAAACAGTACCCACCTGTAGGGGAGAGGGGGGAGAGAGGTATTAGGGGCATCTCTGGTCCAGGAGTGGGGACACAGGGAAGGTAGGGCAATGGGGGAGTCCTCAACCCAGTAGTGCAGAGTATGCTCCTCCCTGGACAACCACCCCTTGCCTTGGAGAACCCGAAACTTCAGAGAAGCCCGGGCATCATGGGGGGTGAGGCCCAGAAATAAGGGAACACAGAAAGGGATGTCCTGAATAGGGGTGAGAGAGCCCCACAGGAGGAGCTGGGGTTATGGAGGAGGTACTAGTTGGGGGAGGGGATGACCTCATAAAGCTGGCCTGGGTCTCACTCACCTGCCTGTCTCCCTCCACTCCAGAGCCTGGGGCCAACCCAGCAGTTCATTCAGCTGAATGAAGAGCAGAGGGTCCTTGGGAACCTGCAGTTCCCTGCTATCTGTGTCTGAGGGGCCACCAGGGCTGGGCCCAGGGTGAGGGCTGCTGTTCAGCTCCCCTGCAGGAGCATTTTCAGGGCCACTGGGGGCTTCAAACTCCTCCTGGCCTGGCAGCTTCATCTTGGTGAGGCTTGCACAGACTCTCAGGACCAGTGCAGCCCTGGGTTCTGAATCCAGGGGCCCTCGGGCTGGCTGCATTTATAATGAACTCTCTCTCTCTCTCTCTCTCTCACACACACACACACACACACACACACACTTCCTCCCACCTCCACTCTCCCCTCCCTCCCACAGCAACACAACCCAAACTGAGCAAAGCCTGCTGACTCCAGAGCAGACCAGGTCACGTCCTCCCCTTGCTTAACCCCCTCTGACCTGAGAATGTTTGTAAGGACAGCCTGGCCTTTCCTTTCCCAGGCTGTCCAGAAATGACCAACCTGGGACCAACGTATGTGTGTGCATTTCCTGTGGGATCAGATCTGACCTCATTGTGTTATATGTAAACAGGAGTAAGTGGCTTGCCTAGGTCTGAGGACTGATACCCCCTGATTCTGTTGCCCCCTACCCTGTATCAAATACAAACACCAAACACCCAGGACTGTTTTGGGTGTCACCAAAAAACGGGGGTACACATACACACCCACTTGAACAAAGAGGGATCCAATAAATCACTGGGTCTCTGGAAGCCAGATGGGGTAAGGGAAAAGCCAGGGAGAGGCCCTGTCCATTAAATGGGCTAATAAAGTAAAAAGCTCACAGAGAACATATGCCCAAGTCTAAAATTCCTTTCTCCAACAACGCTTGGTAACACCCCAATTTACCTGTGCTCCCGGCATCTGCCCCTCTAACTCAGCCCTGCAATAAGGATGGAGGAGCCAACTTGGGTGTGTGTGTGAGGGTTCCTGCTAAATGAGCAAAGAGGAATGTGGTCTGTTAGTAAGTCCTGTTGGCTCTACCTTCAAAACATACCCAG
Source organism: Tolypeutes matacus (assembly GCA_026826555.1). Classification (NCBI taxonomy): domain Eukaryota; kingdom Metazoa; phylum Chordata; class Mammalia; order Cingulata; family Chlamyphoridae; genus Tolypeutes; species Tolypeutes matacus. Next base: position 155,896 of record JAKSZT010053821.1, read on the forward strand.
AATCCAATCACATCTCTACTTCCAACACTTGATCCAAACCGCCATCATTTCTCATATGAATGATTTCAATAGACTTCTAGTCTCTTGCAATAATATCTCTGCTTCCACTCTTCCTCTCTTTCCCCAAAGTCTATTCTCCACACAGCAGCCCAGGGGGTCAACCCCCCACTTTCCTCCCTGAGAGATGGGACCCCAGCTGGCCCTCCTTACCAACCTCAGGTCTGGATATAGAGAGACTCATCCCAAGTCAAAGAAGGCCCCAGGGTAGGAGTTTGAGGAGCAAGTCACTTTATTACTAGTTGCGGAGGAGGTGTTGAGTCTAAAGGGGAGACTGGTTTTGGTATCAGGAGAACCACAAAGTGGCCTGGGGCCTGAGAGGAACCTGGACCTCTGTGACCATCCCCTTCAAGGAAATGCCCCAACCTCAGGGGCCAGTGACTCAGGGAGGCTGGCGGGGACAAGGAGCACTGACTTAGCATGAACATCTCATACCCTTGCACCCCCTGCTCCTCCTCCACCACTAAAGTTCAGGAGATCTGTCTTTGTCCTCTTTATGGCCCTCACTGCCCTGGCACCTAAGGCTGCCTACAGTTGAGGGCCACCATGCCTCCACCCTCCCCAGGCCCCTGCACTACACACACTTCCACCTCCTGGGCCCTGGGTTCCCTGACCAGGTAGGTTGAGCAAGACAGGTTGGTGAGTCATGTGAATGGGAGCCCTAGGTCTGCCTGTGACAACAGCCATCTTTCAGACAGGGCCAGGGGAGGTATGCAGTGTGCATGAGCCACCCCAGGTGTGGGCGCTGGAAAAAGCCCTGGCCTAGGAGTCTGAAGACTGGGCTCTCATCCTGGTTCAGTCACAGACACACTGGGTGTCCTTGAGCAAGGCCCTTTCCCTCTCTGAGCCTTAGATTTCTTACCTATAATCAGAGAGTTGGGGTAGATGATTTCCCAGGTTCAGACAAAATATACCTCTATGAAGTGCACTGATCTGGACCCTGACGGAGAAGGAGTGGTGCTGTCAGGAACATCAGGCTGCCTGGATAAAAATCCTAACTTGATCACTTTCTAGTGAGTGGGGAAGACATTTATCTTAGCTGAGCCTGAGTTTCCTTATCTGCAAAATGGGAACAATAAAGATGCCTACCTCACAGGCCTCATTAAGTGAGATAATGCATGTAAAGTAGGCCAGGAACACAGTAACACAATAAAGGGAAGCCACTATTATTATATAAGTAAGAAAATAGTCACTCCCATGTTGGGGTGGAGAGGAACAACCACATACTGAAATGCCATTATCTCATGTAATGCTTACAAAAAGACTTTTAAAAATTCAAACCAAACCTTTTTATTTTGAAACAATTATAGAGTAGCAAGAAGTCACAAAAATAACACAGAGTGGGGACTACCCGGAAGATGGCAGATTAGAGAGACACAGGACTCACTTCTCTCCCAGAAAAATAGCTAGGAGACAGGCAGAAACAGCCTGGAAGAAATGTTCTAGGGTTTAGGACACCAAGGGTAGGCTAGACACCACCAAGAAGAGAAAGGGGCAAAGGAAACAATCTTGACAGAAAGAGTGTGAGTAGAAGCTGCAGTTGCCAGCGCCCATTCTCCAACCCTCTGAGCAGACAGCTTTGAATTCTCTGGCCTCTGGCCAGCAGCTATGGACAGAAGGGGACACAGAGATCCACCTCCCCAGGAAACAGGAAAGGCTGACTCAGCTTTTGGCCAAAAAATTTGGTCTGCTTTGTCCCACAAGTCCTTCCCAGCTGGATGGGGCCACGCCATTGTTTGCCTTGGGAGCCTGCAAGGGACTAAAGAGATTCGACCCTCACAATAACCATCCCTACTGACCGGGCTGGTTGTTGAGGACGCAGAGGGGAGTAGAATTATTTCATACCCAGGAAAAGGGGCGGCGGGGGGAGCTGCTGGCAAAGGTCTGAGAACCGCCTCTGAGAAATTTTGATTTGTGAGGCTCTGAATAGCCTCAAGGCAGGATCCTCTGTCACATCATTGCAGACAACACACTCCAGCCAGTATTTGAACTGAGAGGGCTGCAAAAGAGCACCATCTTCTGGAGGACCAAGGAATTGCCATGAGGAAATTAAAAGTAAATGGGAGGGGAGCGGATGTGGCTCAAGCAGTTGAGCACCTGCTTCCCACATGGGCGGTCCCAGGTTCGGTTCTCAGTACCTGCTTAAAAAAAAAAAAACCCAACAAGCAAACAAACAAAAAAACCAACTCAGGAGCCAATGTGGCTCAGTGGTTGAGTGCTAGATTCCCATGTATGAGATCCCAGGTTCAATGCCCAGCACCTCCTTAAAAACAAACAAACAAATAAATAGACACTTTTCCTGGCCTCTACAGCCTCCCCTCCCAATACCCTTGGAAGTGGGTATGCAACCGATTCCTGGGTTCATGGCCTGGATTTGAGCAACTAACAGGGACAATCCTAAAGATCTAGAACAGGTTGAACCAAGAATCAAAGAATGGCAGTAACACAGACTTCTGTCACTAAATCCCTATGCAAGAGAGAGAGATTGAGCTTCAGAGTACACTCACCATCCTAATTAGATGCCTAGACATCAGCAAAAAATTATAGGCCGTACTAAGAAAATGGAAGAAATGGCCCAAGCAAAGGAATACATCAAAGCTCCAGATGAAACACAGAATTTGAGACAACTAATCAATGAGATTCATACAAATCTCCAAAATCAAATTGAAGATTTTAAAGACAACATGGCTAAAGAGATTAAAAGACATCAAGAAGACACTGGGCAAGCACAAAGAAAAATTTGAACACCTGAATAGAAAAATAATAGAGCTTATGGGAATGAAAGGCATAATAGGTGAGAAATAGGAGGAAATCAGGGGAAATTTTCCATTTACAATAGCAACAAAAAGACTCAAATGCCTAGGAATCAATTTAACCAAAGAAGTACAAGACCTATATGCAGAAAACTACAAAATAATGCTAAAAGAAATGAAAGAAGACCTAAACAAATGGAAAGGCAGTTCATGTTCATGAATTGGAAGACTAAATATCATGAAGATGTCAATCCTACTCAAACTGACTTACAGATTCAATGCAATATCAATCAAAATTCCAACAGCCTAATTTACAGAAATAGAAAAGGTAATTACCAAATTTATTTGGAAGACAGAGTGCACCCAAAGAACTAAAATCATCCTAAAAAAGAAGAATGACATGGGAGGAATTTCACTTCCTGACCTTGAAATATATTACAAAGCTACAGTGGTCAAAACAGCATGGTATTGGTATAAAGATAGACACAGTGATCAGTGGACTAAAATTGAGGGTCCAAAAATAAACAGTCAACTGGTTTTTTACAAACTTACCAAGTCCATGTTACTGGGACAAAACAGTCTCTTCAACAAACGGTGCTGGGAGAACTGGATAGCCATAACCAAAAGAATGAAAAAGGACCCCCATCTCACTTCCTATACAAGAATCAACTCCAAATGGATCAAAGACCTAAATATAAAAGCCAGGACCATAAAACTACTAGAAGAAAATGTAGGGAAATATCTTCAAGACCTTGTGGTAGGTGGTGGTTTCTTGGATCTTACACTCAAAGCATGTACAAGAAAAGTAAAGATAGATAAATGGGACCTCTTTAAAATTAAACACTTTTGTACCTCACAGGACATTGTCAAAAGGGTGAAAAGGCAGATGACTCAATGGGAGAAAATATTTGGAAATCACATATCCATCTGATAAGGGTTTAATATCCATGATACTTAAAGAGATGCTATAACTCAACAACAACAACAACAAAAAGACAAAGGACCCAATTAAAAAATGGGCGAAAGACTTGACATTTCTCCAAAGAAGAAGTACAAATGGCAAAAAAAAAAAAAAAAAACATGAAAATTTCCCCCAACACCCCTCCCCCTGGCCGCCTTTCCCTCTCTTTCTGTATATCATTGTTTGCGGGGGGCTTTAATCAGTTTTTAAACAATTATTATCACCTCTTCCTACCCTCCCCTCCTCACTTTCCACATTCGGTCCCCATCTTTACCTCTTCAAGTTCTTCATCCTTTTTGACATTTTTTTTCCCCAAAGCTGATTGGGGAGGGGGTGTGTGGAAGAGAAAGAGCAAAGAAAAGTCACAAATGTTTCCTCTCTTCCTAAGCCTCCTGCCCCCCCCACCCCTCAGAGGAGAAGATAATATAGTGAAAAAAAGAGCAGGAGGAGAGAGGGTCGCGAGCAGGCGCTCAGTGCTCTCCTGGCTCCGTGGTGGCGCCACGCAAGTCTGGGAGTTGAGGCCCCCCACCCCCCGCCGCAGGGAGATGCCATGACAATGTTTGTTTCCTCCCATGGCAGTTAAGAGGTCGATGTCCCCAAAGCTTTCAGACCAGGGTAAATCTGTTGGAGCAAGGGAGCAAAGGTGGGGTTTGCTGAGTTCTGCCTTTGTTTCCTGGGCCTCTGTGAAGGAAAATCCACTCTAGTCCCTACCTGCATTTCTCAGTCCTGCCTACCTGCTGCCAATATTGGGCCAACCCGAATTCTTCCCAATGTTTACCTTGGTTGCCAGGGAGATGCTCCCAACAAGGAGCTGATGCAGCAGAATGGTATTGATTATGTGTTAAATGCCAACCATACTTGTCCAAAGTCTGACTTTATCCCTGAGTCTTATTTCCTGTGAGTGCTTGTGAATGATAGGTTTTGTGAGAAAATTTTGCCATGGTTGGACAAGTCTGTGGATTTCATTGAGAAAGCAAAAGCCTCCAATGGATGTGTCCTAGTGCACTGTTTAGCTGGGATCTCTCGCTTCGCTACCATCACTATTGCCTACATCATGAAGAGGAAGGATATGTCCTTAGATGAAGCTTACAGATTTGTGAAAGATAAGAGACCTACTATATCTCCAAACTTCAATTTTCCAGGCCAACTCCTAGACTACGAGAAGAAGATTAAGAACCAAACTGGAGCATTGGGGCCAAAGAGCAAACTCAAGCTGCTGTACCTGGAGAAGCCAAATGAAGCTGTCTCACAGGGTGGACAAAAAAATGAGATGTCCCTCAGTCCAACCTGTGCCAACTCTGCTACTTCAGAAGCAGCAGGGCAAAGTCCTGTGCATCCTGCCAGTCTGCCTAGCAGACAGCCATCACTGCTGGAGAACAGTCCACTGGTACAGGTGCTCATTGGGCTCCACCTGTTAAGCTGGAAGACAGCTATAAGCTCAAATGTTCATTCTCTTTGGATAGCAAATCTGTTTCATACTCAGCCAGTATGGCAGCATCTTTGCATGGTTTCTCCTCATCAGAGGATGCTTTGGAATACTACAAACCTTCCAGTGCTCTGGAAGCTATGCCAGTTCTCCCCAGTTCAGGAAGTATCAGAGCAGACTCCAGAAACCAGCCCAGATAAGGAAGAAGCCAATATCCCCAAGAAGCCCAGACAAGCAGGCCTTCAGACAGCCAGAGCAAGTGATTACACTCTGTAAGAACCAGCAACAGCAGTGCCACCCAAAGGTCCCTGTTAACTCCATTACATTGAAGTGGTAGTGTGGAGGACAACTACCACACCAACTTCCTTTTTGGCCTTTCCACCAGCCAACAACACATTACGAAGTCTGCCGCTGGCCTGGGTCTCAAGAGTCAGCACTCAGATATCTTGGCTCCCCAGACGTCTACCCCTTCCTTGACTAATAGCTGGTTTTTTGCTATGAAACCCTCTCGCTTCTACTCAGCCATCTATGGAGGCAATGCAATGCCAGTTATTCTGCCTACAGCTGTAGCCAGCTGCCCACTTGCAGTGATCAAGTCTATTCTGTGTACTGGAGGCAAAAGCCAAGTGACAGAGCTGACTCATGGTGGAGCTGGCATGAAGAGAACCCCTTTGAAAAGCAGTTTAAATGCAGAAGCTTCCAGATGGAATTTGGAGATAGCATTATGTCAGAGAACAGGTTGTGGGAAGAACTGGGGAAAGTGGGCAGTCAGTATAGCTTTTTAGGCAGCATGGAATCATTAAGATCTCCAGAGAAGACACTTGTGATTTCTATTCATAACTTTCTTATTCACCAAAATATTCCCTGTAAATCTAAAGTGTGTGTGTATATATATATATATACACACACACACACACATACATATATATATATATATATACACACACATATAATTTTGGAAAATGGAGCTATGGTGTAAAAGCAAAAGATGGATCAACACAGCTCTCTCTTGACATCTGCATTTGGGAGGTCAGCTAACATTTCTCTCAACAAAATTGGAAGGGCAGGTGCTAGAGTCCCCCCCTAGGCAGGCGAAGCAATTTTATACAACAATTGCACATCTTCCTGTTCTTACAAAAGCAAGTTGTATTTGGAGTTAGGACAAAATCTCATCCCATTTTCATATTGTGCCACAGAGAGATCTCAAATATTCATGTCTAGTCCTTTTCTTAGTGCACCTTAGCACTGAGACTGAGCCAGCTTGCGAGTCAGATTGGTAGACCCTGTTAGGGACAGAAACCTAATGGTAAATCCAGAAGAAATGAGCACACCATAAGCTGAGTCGCCAGCTCACACTCACCTGACAGCTGAGTGACACTTGCCTCATTCTGACAGACAGACTGTTAGGGGACTTGCCAAGATATACTTTAGAGCAAACCCAGAACCTCAGACAGTAAAAATGGGGCTTTTACCACTACCCACGTCTAAGCATTAAGACATCTAATGCCCGTTTTCTAAGCATTGTGAATAGGTAGGTACCTACTCATGCTCTTCAAACCAATTCAAACTGTACACAGATTTCCAGGTGGACCTGGATGGAGGTAACTAATTTTCTTCTTCTTCTCAGCTTTATGAAGAGAAGGGAAACGTTCTAAAATTCTGTTTAACAGCCAGGAATCTGGCAGCATAACGATTTAAGCTAAAGTTGAAAGGATAAACAAGTCTCTCTCTCTCTCTCTCTTTATAAATCAAAGAATTGTTTAAAATGGGATTATTAATCCTTTAAAGATTAACTTGGTTTAGAGCCAAATGTGAATTTATTTGGGTTGGTATCAGAAGAGCCGCACCTTCAAGTGCTCAGCCAAAGTAGTTATTTTCCATTCCTGTTTCATTGTATGGATACATTTTGTAAAAGTGTAACATTAAGGCAGAATTGTATAGGAAACTACTAAGAGAGAGAAAAACTATGGAAAGATTAGGGCAGGTAAAACTGCTTAGGAGAAGCAGGAACTTATTTTCTTAATGGATTTTTCTTCCCATCTTGCATGTGACAAGGGTAGTATTTCTATAATTTCCTCAGAATTTCAAATTTCTTAATAGGGCTGAGAGGGGCTTTAGTAAGCAATGAGTCTTCAGAATAAAATAGCTGGTACAGGAAGGTAAGGAGAAGGCTGGTAAATTTAGTTGCTAGTAGTGTGGAGAGCCACAGCCAAGCTACAGTATTTTCAAAAACTATCTCCAGGGAACAGATATGGCTCAGGTAGTTGGGCACCCGCCTCCCACATGGGAGGTCCTGGGTTCAGTTCCCGGTGCCTCCTAAAGAAGAAACAGACAATGAGCAAAAACAACAAGCAAAAAACAATGAGCAAACAGACAAGGGAGCCATCCTGGGGAGTGGGGGAAAACCATCTCCAGCACTTTTTTAGTAAAAGGAGCATATCAAAATGGAGCAAGACCAAAGTGGTCTCTCAGTCCTTGAGTTACAATCACTGTATGGAATCAATCCTGGCAGCTGAAAATATGAAGTGATTAGAAGAAGTATACAAGTGATAGTACATATGTGCTTTTAAACTCCCTGGCTTGACTTTTGTCAACTACAGTATGATCCTCTTTTAAGACTTAGTTCATGTCAGCAACTTTTTTTTTTTTTTTGAAGGGTCCAGTGTTGTGATTGTTCTTTCCTTTACTATAATTGTAGCTAGTTGCTGACTTGCATCTCAGGTTTTTCTGTGTTTGAGAAATGGACAGTCCTTTGACTAGGATGTGACTCACTGCTAAAACCAGCATAGAATGACATGTTTCAAAACTGCCTAACTGAATCACGAGGATTATGAGCTTCACAGCCATAACTGGTTATGCCCAAATAATGTGCTAAGATCTGGGTATAAAACGAAGGCAGAAAGAAAGTAAATTGTGTAGAAAGTACATTATTACCATATCTATTAAATGATCCAAGGTAGTTTTTATAGAAACGTTTGCTGAAAATTTATATCTTTGATATAATCAAACCTTCTTAAGGTTTCACTGAGTAATTTTCAATGTGTTATTTATACACACACCAAACATGTAACAGCTCACTGCTTCCAGAGTCTGATCACAACTGTGAAATGTTTTTAAGAAATGAAAGCAGTAGCTCCAATGTTAAATATGTATCAAGAGAGTTGGGGGACTTGGTTTTGACAAGAGATCTATTGGCAGAAACTTGCCTCCCATCATTTGGAGTTTCTCTTGTCCCCAGTTGCCTGCCTTTCTACAACTATGATGCAATCATACACTACAGCCTTTAAGTCCCTGGTTACTAATGTTAAATAATCAGCTCTTGGAATCAAGGCTACATCTGAAGAGGCAGCCCTGGAGTTTGCATGGCATTTGTGGGCAGTGTGACTGGCTCTATTCAGCATGCAATCATCAGGGAAGCCCTGGAGTCTACTAACATGGCACAGAATGGTGATTTTAAAAAGCAGAACTAGACTTCTATGTGAGAAATCCTGGAAAATGGCTTAGGACATTTAAGTTAGGTGGAAGGACTATATAAATGTTTAATATGAATATAGTGTTCTTTTGGTGTAAGGTAAGCTATTGAATGATTAAATTGTGCATTTTTCATTTTGATGTGTCATGTATGTTAATATGATGAAATAAAATCAATACTGGGGGAAGCGGATGTGGCTCAATCAGTAGGGCTCCCGTTTACCATATGGGAGGCCCCGGGTTCGGTTCCCGGGGCCTCCTGGTAAAGGCAAGCCGGCCCAAGCGGCGTGGTGAGCTGACGCAGCAGGACGACCCAGCAAGGGGAGACAAGCAGACACAGAAAAACACACAGCAAATGGACACAGCGAGCACAAGCAGCAAGGGGGGGATAAATGAATAAATAAATAAAATCTAAAAAAAAAAAAAAAAAATCAATACTAGTACCTGTTTACACATAAATCTGAAAAATAACCTCTCTGTGCAGCTAATAAACTTGGGAACAACAATGTCTGAGTTGCCAAAGAAGGCAGTAGTGGAACCTGCCTGGTTCTTCTCACATAAATGAGGATTTAGCTCAAAATAAAGTGGTGTCATCAAATTTAATTAAAAAAAAAAACAACATGAAAAAATGCTCAACATCACTAGTGATTAGGGGAATGCAAATCAAAACCATAACAATGAGATAATATTTTACTCCTATTAGAATGGCCACTATTAAAAAGACAGAGAACTACAAGTGTTAGAGAGGATGTGGAGAGATCAAAGAACTGAGAGCAGTGACATGAACAAACATCTGCACACACCCATATTCAAGGTGGCGTAATACACAATTGCCAAAAGTTGGACACCCAGGTGTCCATCAACTGATGAATGGATAAACAAACTGTGGTGCATTCACATGATGGAATATTATGTAGCTGTAAGAAGAAATGAAGTCATAAAGCATATGACAACATGAATGAACTTGGAGAACATTATGTTGGGTGAAGCAAGCCAGACAAATACTGTATGATTGCACTACCATGAACTAAATATATTGTTTAACATATTGTATGCTTCTATTTGTATAAAATGTAAATATAAATCATTTTTTGAAGATGAAATTAGATTAGTGGTTATGTAATGCTGGGGAAGGCATGCTAAGTTGTGTGGAGTTTTTCTTTTTGGAGTAATGAAATGGTTCTAATTTTTTTTTGTGGTGATGATTGCACAACATTGTGATTATACTAAAAGCCATTGATTATACACTCTATAGATTGTATGGTATGTGACTATATATTAATAAAATGGCTGAATATATAAATAAATAATTGTGCCAGAATAGCCAGAAATAGCGTCTATGTACCGCAGGGGAAACAGAGAGATTGAGAGGTGAAGATTTTTCTTGTTTGTTTTTTTGTTTTTTATTATTACTACTATTGAGGTAATGAAAATGCTCTAATAATGATTGAAGTGATGAATGCACAACTATGTGATTGTACAAAATACCATCGATTGTAAATTTTGGATGAATTGTATGCTTTATTAATATGTACCAATAAAGTTGATTTGTTTTTTAGAAAAGAGAGAAAGAGAGATTTATGGCATATCAACCAAATGCATTATGTAGGTTTTGGGGAAATTTGAACATGGACTAAATATTTGATAATGTTATGGTTTTGCTTCCAAACAATACATTTGTAGAGATGGTGAGTAGAGTGGGTGATAATGTAGTTGAAAGAAGAGTGACCATGCATACATGAGTCTTTATGTGGATGATAGATATGTAGTAGTTCACAGCTCTCTACTTTGCTTAAGCTTTAAATTGTCCATAATAAATATTTTTAAATGTCATAAATCCAGTGTGACCTATTGATTTCTTCCCAGGTTGTTCCAGTTTTCCCATAACTTGACTCCCATAGCTTGACTCCCACAAAATGTTAGGGGAGCAAGGGATCCTCTCTCATGTTGTATTAATACTAATTCCCTTGACAGAAAATCTTACATCTCTCTCCACCCAAAGATAAGGGAGCAAAGGCAAAAGATGAAGTGGGTAGGTAATACAGGGTCTTGGACTTAGCATCTTCAATAACAAACTTAAAGAGTGGTTGCAATAAGCGCCAACTAGCAATGCATCTGGGGAAAAAAACTTGACCAAAAGGGAGAAATATTAAATACAAATGAGTTTTTATGGCTAAGAGATTTCAAAGTGAGCCAGGAGGTCATTTCAGATGTTAACTTATGCAAGTCTCAGCAGGATCTCATTGACTACCACAGTAAACAGTGCCTCAAACAGTGGGGCTCTTGAGGGTTCTAGAGATATCTAGACACTATAAGCAGGGCAGACAAGCTCAGGAATCCGGCACCCTGTCAGTGGGCCTTACTTTGGAATTTTTGCTCCCCAATGTGACAGAGTTAGATTCATATATAATTTCCCTACACATGGCTATTCTGCGCCCTTTTTATTTGAACCTATAATTAGCACTATACTTGTTAAATATATGTCCAAGAGACTTAAATATTTGGTCTTTTTATGTGCCAGTTGAGCCTGAATCTCAGCAGAATTGCAATACCTACTCTCCAGTTCATTGGACCCACCCAGGGCAATTAACAAGGAGATGATGATGGACAACTCCCATTCCAAGGAACAGAGAGTGTCAGCAACTGCAAGCAAGATAGCTCCATCATCTGCCCCATGGGATCTAAGCTCCCTCTCAATTAGAAGCAAAGTGGGCATCACCATCCCCAAAACTTCAATATTGGGAAATGAACAACAGACTAAAGTAGACATTATTATTCTATTATAGACTTATTATTATTCTAGCAATGGAAGAACTTTTATCATTCGTATAAAAGCAGCCATCAGAGGTTCTGAGAGGAGAGAGAGGAAAGAATAGGTATGACATGGTGGCATTTTTGGGACATTGGAATTGTCCTGCATGACATTTCAATGACGGATACATTTTGTCATAACTTATAAAATTTTGCAGGGCAAAGTGTAAACTATAATGTAAGCTATAGTACATGGTTAGTAGCAATGTTTCAACATATGTTCATCATTTATAACTAAATGTACCACACTAATGAAAGATGGTGTTAATGTGGGAAAGTGTGGGAGAGGGAGGGGGTGGAGCATATGGGAATCTCCTATATATTTTTATTTAACATTTATGTAATCTAAAGCTTTAAAAAAAATTTTTTTTTAATTAAAAAAAGAGTGGCGGTGATGATCAAATATCTGATATATTATATGTGAAAGAGCCTGCATGTATAAAATTATATGGAAAAAAAAAAGAAGAAATGAAGTTGTAAAGCATATAACAACATGGATGAATCTGGAAGACATTATGTTGAGTGAAGCAAGTTAGACAAAAGAACAAATACTGTATTATTGTGCTACTATGAATTAAATACATTGTATAAACTCATGAAGTTAATTACTTGAATATGGGTTATCAGAAAATAGAATGAGATTAGAGAATGGAAAGCTGAGGGTTAACTTGTGCAGAATTGGTAAAAAAAAGATGTGTTAATCTTTGGAAATGAATAGAAAAGGTGAAAGCCCAACATAATGTCTGTGACTAGCAGTACTATTACGTAGGTATGAAAGAGGTTTAAAGACAAAGTCTAAGGTTATTTATATTACTAAAAGGAAAGCTAAAAAATGTAACAGGGAACTGTATAGCATAACAAAACTGCATGTGAAATATGAATATGGGTAAAATTGCATATATAAGATTGTTTTTCTTTGAACAAATGTATGCTAATACTATAAGATATTAATATCAGACAAAAAAAAAAACATTATGCTAAGTGAAAGAAACCTGACACGAAGTATGATTCCATTTATATCAAATGTAAATATAAATCAGTTTATAAAGATGATAAATATAAATAAATTTATAAAGATGATTAATGGTTATGTAATGCTGGCGAAGGACTGCTAAAGGGTGTAGAGTTTTTCTTTTTGGAGTAATCAATGCACAATACTGTGATTATATTAAAAGTCATTGATTCCTTTGGAGAGATTGTATGGTACGTAAATATATCTCAATAAAACTGCTTAATAAATAAATTTTTAAAAATCACCTCCTTTCTCCCTGCCTGCAGTCCTCATTAGCAAGACCCATTCCAAATTAATCTTCCTAAAGTGACAGCTCCAAATTCTCAATGGCTGTCTGCTAGCTGTAGAAGAGAGTCCAAACTCCCCAATCTGGGATGCAAATCCTTTTTCTTCTTTTTTTTTCCAATCTGGTCCCAACCAGCTTTTTTCAAGGCTTCTCGACTGAGACTCCTTTCTGGGATCCCATGATATGGCGACCTTACCCCCCAGATTTTTTGAGAGGATCCCATTTACTGAAGCAATAAGTTTTAAATAAAGCCAAGAAGTGAACTTTATGATTAAACATGATTTATTTTTTATTTTGAAAAACTTTTCCAATAAATTTACCACTTTAGAAAAAAAAAGCCATTGATTATACACTTTGGATAGATCATATGGTATGTGAATATATCTCAATAAAACCACTTAATAAATAGATAAATAATTGTGCAAGAATCAAACTTCCTCAAAATATAGTTGACTGAACAAATAATCTATTCAAGCAAGTGTATGAATAGAGGAGCCTGGAGGAAAGAGCTAATGATGCCATAGCTTCTGCTTGTCTTTATATTGCCTGTAGACAAGAAGGGGCTCCGAGGATTTTTAAAGAAATACGTGCTGTGTCACGAATTTCTAAGAAAGAAATTGGTCGGTGTTTTAAACTGGTTCTGAAAGCTTTAGAAACCAGTGTGGATTTGATTACAGCTGGGGACTGTAATCAGTTCTGTTCAAATCTTTTTCTTCCTAAACAAGTACAGATGGCAGCTACATATATAGCCCGTAAAGCTGTGGAATTGGACTTGGTTCCTGGAAGGGCCCAATCTCTGTGGCAGCAGCAGCTATATACATGGCCTCACAGGCTTCCACTGAGAAGAGGACCCAAAAAGAAATTGGAGATATTGCTGGTGTTGCTGGTGTTACAATCAGACAGTCCTACAAGCTAATTTATCCTGGCGCTCCAGATCTATTTCCTACAGACTTCAAATTTGACACTTCTCTAGACAAACTACCACAGCTTTAAATTGAAGCTGCTGTCAAAGTCTCATGGATACTGAACTTTGCCTGTTGTACATAGCATATACAAAGTGCTGGATTGAGCCTTTAATGAGAAAAACAAAAAACATGGTATGCAGTCCAGGGCTAAATACTAATTATATATATTAATGTATATATTAGTGAAACATATTTAAAGATTTAAATTTCCTATTGAATTTGCTTTCTTTTGTAGCAATCTAGGAAACTGTATTTTGGAAGATTTTATAATTATGTAATTCTTGAATAAACACTTTTCAAAATTAGTTTTGATGTAATTACAAGTTATATGTAATTTATAATAAATACTTACAAATGCACATTGCAGCTAATAAAATTGATAGTAGTCATTGTTTTCTCTTCTTTAAAAAAAAAAAAAAAGAATAGCCAGAGATGGGAGCCATGTACAGCAGCAGAAGAATAGAGAGAGCAGGAAGTTATGAATTTTCTTGTTTGTTTGTTTGTTTTTTGTTTATTATTATTATTGAAATAATGAAAATGCTCTAATGATGATTGAGGTGATGAATGCACAGCTATGTGACTATACCAAAACCATTGATTGTACACTTTGGATGGATTATATGCTTTATTAATATGTATCAATAAAATTGATTTGTTAAAAAAAAAGAAAAAGAAAAAAATAGATAAATGGGACCTTCTGAAAATTAAACACTTTTGTACCTCAAAGGACTTTGTCAAAAGGGTGAAAAAGCAGCCAACTCAATGGGAGAAAATATTTGGAAATCACATGTCTGATAAGGGTTTAATAATCATGATATATAAAGAGATGCTACAACTCAACAATAAAAAGACAAATGACCTGATTCTAAAAATGGGCAAAAGACTTGAATAGACATTTGTCCAAAGAAGAATTAAAAATGGCAAAAAAAAACATGAAAAAACGTTCAACATCACTACTGATTAGGGAAATGCAAATTAAAGCTACAGTGAGATATCATTTCACACTTATTAGAATGGCCACTATTATGGGGGTCGGATGTGGCTCAACTGGTTGGGCGTCCGTCTCCCATATGGAGGGACCCGGGTTCGATCCCCGGGACCTCCCGGTAAAAAAAAAAAAAAAAAAAAAAAGAATGGCCACTATTAAAAAGACAGAAAATTACAAGTGTTGGAGAGGATGTGGAGAGATAGGAACACTTATTCACATTCTACATATAGAATGTAGAATGGAGGACTGTTTGGCAATTCCTAAGGAAGTTGAATACAGATTTGGCATGTGATCTGGTAATACCACTACTAGGTATATACCCAGAAGAACTGACAGCAGTGACACAAACAGATATCTGCACACTGATGTTCATAGCAGCATTATTCACAATTGCCAAAAGATGGAAACAACCCAGGTGTCCATCAACTGATGAATGGATAAACAAATTGTAGTATATACACTCAGAATATTATGCAGCTGTAAGAAGAAATGAAATCATGAAGCATATGACAACATGGATGAACCTGGAGAACATTATGTTTAGTGAAGCAAGCCAGACACAAAAAGGCAAATATTGTACGATTGCTATATTATGAAATAAATATATTTTGTAAACTATCAATCTTTGGAAATGAATAGAAAAGGTGAAAGGACATCATAATGTTTGTAACTGGCAGGGCTATTATATGGTTATGACAGTGGTTGAAAGGGAAAAAAAAGTGGTCTAAGGTCATGTATATTACTCAGAGGAAAGCTGAAAAATACAAAGATTTACAAACAACCTTCTGGGAGCCATGGATCCCAGAATGCCCCCATTAAATGAAACACAGCCTGAGGCACATAGCTATGGGCATAACCTGGACACTCAGATTAAAAAGTGACAAGACTCCCTGGAAGAAAGAATGTACAGATGGTACTGCAAATGTTAATCTGCTCAAGGCTGTATACTCCTTTCCTGCAATTACATCACCAAACAACCCGTTTATGTGCTTCATGTAACTCTTGCGAAAGTCTAACTCATACCCTATGGAATGTCTTTGTTCGGAGACCCCTTGTTCTGAGGCCCTTATATTAGTCCTCCTTTTCTCGCTTCTTTGTGGAGTGCTATCTTCATTCTTTTACTGGCTGCCATCAAAGAGTCTCTCCTGTTCTTAAGTCTCCATAAAGCTCATGCCTAATGCTTTGTCCAGTGTATTCTTTGGACTTGTGACTGCCCCAACACTTGCCCTTCAGGAGTTGGGTTGGAACAATTGGTGAGCCAGCCAGAAGACCAAAGGACCACCGGCAGCGTTGGGCATAAGCTCCAGGAAGGGAGAATCCACAGGGGAAATCCTGAGTTGGCCCATAACACCCATGTGGGGAGGGGTGGCTGCCCTCCTAGATAAGGGGGGACCAGACAGGTGGGGACTGCTGAGAGAATATGGAGTTGCCCACTTGCTTGACTGTTGTTGAACTCTGTGTGCATACGGAGACTCCCCAAAAACACTGATGGGAGCAGAGCACGTGCTGCAAGAACAAAAGATTATTAAGTTTAGTAAAGGTAGCGAGCATGCTGCCACAGCAGCCGGCTGGCCTGGGCAGTATGGTTAGCTACAGCAGATTGTCTTGAGGAAGACAAAGAAATCCACCATTTGAGGGAAGAGTTACAACTAGAATGGGATTTGCGGACTTCCACCACCACCTTAGTGACAGGACTCTCTGAGCAACTAGGTAAGAAGGATGAAAACATGGAAATATTGGCCTGTTGGTTTTGTTTTGTTTTGTTTTTTAAAGCCAGGTTACATTTAATATAATCAACTATAAGAAATACATAGTATAGCAACAAACATTTATAAATATAAATAATAATTCTAATATAATAGAAATCTATTATAGCATAATTCTAATTTTTATATTACAGCTCTAACTATTGGACATAATAATGTCTAAGAATGAAATAAATTATTGGTTTAGTTATTTCCATTTAGGCCATAATTCATTCTAAATAATCAAATTCCTCTTTGGGAATTCTTCACCTCTTATTGGAATGAATTACTGCAGATAACAATATGCCAACTCATAATTTTATGAGGCAGAAAAACTCAAAATCTTTTTCAATAGTAGTCAGGCTAAATCATTATTGATCCAGATGGATTATTTTAATTAATGAGTATGCATAATAAAGGGCTAAAGAAAAATGAAGTATCCAAAACTATATCTCTTCTCCAGTCCTCCTCAATTAAAAGCAAGTGTTTATTTTGTATGAAGAAACTTACAGAATACTGATCACAGGAACAATTTGCTAGTTGCACTGAGTAATTATTGTTCATATACTATAATATTGTTATTTTACATTTATTTGTTCTACTCCAGCTCTTTTTTGGATACTATTTACATGGAATACCTTTTTCCAAACTTTCGCTTTTTTTTTTTTTTTTTTTTAGTTGGCCACTAAAAAGAATTTATTTGGAAAATGGGGGAAAGAAGAGAGCTTTCTGAGAAATGGGAGAGAAAGATGGAAATACACACCAAGATTTGGCACAGGCCTCTCTAAGCAGAGAGCCCAAAACTTTCATTTTACACCTGGTGGTGTCCTTATGTCTGAGGTGGGTCTCTTGTAGACAACATATAGATGGCTCATATTTTTTTATCCATTCTGTCAGTCTATGTCTTTTGATTGGGGAGTTTGATCCATTAACATTCAGCATTATTACTGTAAAGACATTACTTAGTTCATCCATTTTGTCCTTCAGTTCTCTGTTGTCATACCATTTTATTGTCTATCTTCTTATCCTTTAGTTTACCCTTCCTAATAATCTTCATTTCTAAATTCTTTTCCAAATCTCTCACCTTTGTTTTTTTCTTTCAGGCTGCAGCACCCCTTTTACTATAGTTTGTAAATCTGGTCTTTTTGTAACACATTCTATCAGTTTTTGTTTGTCTGCGAAGCCTTTGAACTCACCCTCATTTTTTTTTTTTTTTTTGAGAAAGTTTTAAAATATGTATTAATTCATTTAAAAACAAGCAATCATAAACAAGTTACGTGTTAACAGAATAGCATATTTTTATGAAAAACAGTTCTATTTTCCAAAACAATAAGTGCCATTGTTTGACATTTTCCAAAATCCCTTTAAAAATACAGCTTAATAGAAGACTGCTCTGTTCTCATATCTCCTACTATATTCAAACTGTTGAGATATATTGTTCATGCTGAAGTAAATGAAGAAAATCCAGCTTCACAGAGACATATAGAAGGAAAAAGGGGGAGTATTTTAGTAGCCTTTTCAGATATTTGTTAATATTTGTTAGAGAAAAATGGTGGTCACTGGGATGCAGAGACTGATGATTGCAGGCAGGAAGTTTATTGGGAAGCTCTCCCAATGGAGGGAGTCTGAAGAATAGACTTCAGCTCCCCCGCCGGCATGGTGGGGGTCTGAAGAGAGACTTCAGCCCACCCATGGTAGATATGAATTTATACAGTACATCAATAGACGGGGAAACTGAGTACAGCCTGGGGCCAAATGGCCAGGGGGGAGTGGGTTAGGAGGTCTTGGAATGTGGGAGGGGCTAAGGAGGGAGTGATGGCCCTTATCTGCTCCATTTTGTTTATTCTTAGGTAGATGAGTTAGGTAGGTTATGGCTGGAGGCTGCCTGTCCTCAACCTATGCCACAGGAGCATTGGTTCACAGCCCTATGACCTGTCATTGCAAACCTCTTAAGGGGGAAACTCTAACATTCCTAACTCTTTGATTATATATATATGATGAAGGACCTAGGTAATGGGAATACTGGGCAGAACGGAAGGGTGAGGGGATTTGGGACGTCGACTAAGTCTGGCTACTTCTTGCTGTTATGGTGGGGGTGAAGGGTTCCGTTCTGTTCTGTCCAGTGGGTTCTGATTTCTGGTCCCAAAGAGGTTGGTGTTGGCGTTCATGTAGCAAGAAGATGCTGTTCACATATTCCTGAGTTGTTGGTTGTACAATTGGGCATGTGAATCAGACGAGAAGCTGTAAGAGACAAGGACCAAAAACAAGCAGCAGCAATAATAACAGTAGTGATGTTATAATGGGTAATAGGATTGATTTTAGGGGTGAGGAAAAGTAAGAGAGAAATGAGGATAAACAGGATTGATTTCCAAAGCTCTTTTCTCGGGCCCTCTGAATGATCTCTATGTTTTCTTTTTGAAATTTTAAGATTTTCTTCTACCTGCCCAGTTTTGTTAATATAAAAACAACAAGTTTCCGGTTGGATTAGGGACAGGGATGGGGGTTTGGGGTTGTCTGCTGTGGGGCAGGAGAGACCTGCCAGCTCTGACTGGGGTCACAGGGAGTTGTTTTGCTAAATGGGGCTAACATTCCCAACTCTTTTTGATATGGTTGTCACCCTCATTTTGAAGGACAGTTTTGCAGGATACAGAATTCTTGGCTGGCAGTTTTTCTCTTTCAGTACCTTAAATATTAATACACCATACCACTTTCTTCTCTCCTCCATGGTTTCTGATGAGAGGTCTGCACTTAATCTTATCGAGTGTCCCTTGTATGAGATACTTTGCTTTTCTCTTGCTGCTTTCAGAATCCTCTCTTTATCTCTGGTATTTGTCATTCTGAACAGTAGGTGTCTCAGAGTAGGTCTATTCAGATTTGTTCTGTTTAGGGTGCGTTGTCCTTCTTAGATATTGATATTTATGTCCTTCATAAGGGTTGGGAAGTTTTCAATTATTATTTCCTCAAATATTCTTTCTGCCCCTTTTCCATTCTCTTCTCCTTCTGGGACACCAAAAAATGCAAATGTTTGTGCATTTTGCTTTGTCATTCAATTCCCTGGCACTCTGTTCCATTTTTCCCATTCTTTTCTCCTGTCTTTTCCAGTTGAGATATTCTGCCTTCGAAGTCACTAAGTCTGTCTCAAGCAGTTCAAATCTGCTCCTATGTGCCTCTAATGTATTTTTAATCTCATCCACCATGTCTTTCCTTCCTGTAAGGTCTGTTACCTTTCTTTGCAGGCTTTCAAATTGTTCTTTATGCTCTCCCAGTGTCTTCTTAATATCCTTTATTTCTTTAGTCATATTTTCTATAAATTCTTTGAAGTGATTTAGGAGAGTTGTGTGATTATCACTGATTAAGTTGTCTTAAATCCTGTATCTCTTCAGGATATTTGGTTTGTTCTTTTGGCTGGGCCATCTCTTCCTGTTTCCTAGTATAGCTTGTGATTTTTTGCTACTGTCTAGGCATCTGAAAATGTTGGTGAATTTACGCTGATGGTCAATTTTTCTCTCTTGCCTATTCTTTTTTTTTTTTCCCCACAGCTTTTCTTTGATATTTAGTTCACCTTATTCTCAGTCTTTAAAATTGCCCAGCTTAAGTTTTCAAAATCGGGCCGGGGACTCACTAGTGGGATGCAGATTTTCTCCCAGGGGTTGGATACAGAAAGCTTGTAGTTTTTGTCCATGTAATTTCCAGATTGGCCAGCAGATGGCACTAGTTAA